>CM035785.1:46646430-47071430 GCA_020466265.1 Siphamia tubifer | reverse complement strand
AACTCCTTGTCTGAGCACTAAAAGGTTTTTTAAATTGAGAACAGCCAGTGTCTGAAAATTATTTAAATCCCTATTATTATCAACCATAGTACACATGAATAGAAACCTACATTTCAGCCCTTCATGGAGGGGATGGAAAATTGAATTAAGATGAATGTTGCATTGGAAACGACATGTAAGCTTTCACTTTATTAAATTAATTATGTTGTTCATGTAAAGTCCTTTAATTTACAGAGGAAAATATGAATAATAAAGTCTTCAGTTGACTAGTTTTATCCTAATAGTTCAGTGAGTGCTTAGGTTCTGGCACTATAGAGGGCTGTTCTGGAGAACTCTGTGGGATTTCATTCATTCATGCTCCCCAGGGAAGATGTCACCACTTTTTAATGACTAGATTGGAAGCATTTTTATTTATTTTTTTTACCTCTTAATACTTTCTCCTGTATGAGGTGAGATGTGGAAATGAAGTCAAAGTCCTTTTAGTGTAACAGAGACCATTCCACACGAAACAGAATAATACTTTACCATCTTTATTGCAAACTATGACTTAACTTACATATGATTTAAACTGATCATCATCAATCTTATGTGTCACTGGTGCCAAAATTTACACAGGATCAAAAAATAAGTTAATTACGTCCATTCATCGTATCCTTCTCTACATGACTTTTCTTTCATCTTCATTCAGAGCCACTGAATATCTATTTTATTTTTTTTAATTTACAGCATTCTTAGTACCAATAGTCTTGTAACATATTCAGAAAAAAATGATCACCAATTATACAATCCATTTCCTGACTAACTAGGTAACAGGACTGAAATCCATTTGTGTGAATAAATGAGCCTGGTGATGAATATCTAGGGTCAAAGGTCAAGGCTTTAATAGCAGTTCATTGTATACAAAAGGTCTGCAGATCAGAGAGTGCATCGGCTAATTAGAGGAATGAACACACACTCATTCATTGTCTCATAGTGATCAGATTTGTCACCTGTAATGTCCTCAGCGTTGTTTCCCAGTGGAGTCAACAGCCTAATCTTCAAGTAATTTTTCTCTGATAATAGCCAGAATGATTTATTTCCTTGACGTTTCCTGTGGCTCCTGTTGTTTTATTGATACAAATGAAGGGGAGGGCGGGCAACAGGGAGATGAGCCAAACACTCAATCTCTGCCAAAATCCTTGGAGTTTGTGTGTACATACGTGTCCACAAGTGTGAGATTGAACAGACAAATGTGAGGGAAAAATGAGAAAACAAAGTACGTGAGGATTTTTTTTCTGACTGCCTAAAACATCAGCCTTTCAACACATACTCAGGGAGCAAAGTCTCCAGAAAAGATAAAATAGTGGTGACTTTGTGGAGCAGATTCTTTTTGGATGCGTACCTTTTTTTCCATTTTGTCTTTCTACGCACACATCCAGTGCAGTTTTTTTTAATTTTATTTTATTTTATGAAAAAAGAATTTCATACTATTTTCATATATCTTGTTGTGGATTTTCGTCATGGATCAAGGATGTCACCATCAGAAGTTGAGTCGGAAAAGGCTTAGTTTATTTTGACATGTATGTGTCTTTTATAGTCCATTTTCAGATACTAGGGGTGTGACAAGATATCGCGAGATGTAATTTGACGAGATTTCTCGTTGCTAAAATTCTGTCTTGCGAGATTTGTTACCCAGCAAGCGGCCGGAAGTCTTTAAGTTGGACGTCAAATACTGTTGTTACCTGGGTGCGATTTGGGCAGGAACCCCCCATTTCTGGTTTTGGACATTAGGTTCCACTGACCATAACATCCGGGCTCCGCGGGGCCGGGATCCCCCCCTAGCCAGCGCGCGCCGGCCACCATGGGGTTTCTGGGAGACCCTCTGACTCCTGTGTTTTCAAGACGGGTTGTCGATAACGCAGATGACCACTGGCATCTGCGTTATCGTGGGCCGGGCTCTACCCTGGTGATACATTTGACGTGACGGGGGAGAAGGCGCAGCGACTCCAGGAAGCGGCGAAGTCCGGGCGGAGGGTTCTGTGAAGCCCGGGGCTGGAAATGCTCTGACCTCAACACATTCAACTTCTACAGTCAGGTGCCAGATTTGATTTGGAAAAAAAGGAGAAATATCCCATTTTAACCTTTTATTTTAGTTTCAATTTGTCGAGGAACAAGTGACATATTAGTGACATAGTTGGTCAGACTCTGTTGAACTATTTTCAGTTTGTTTTGCAGATTTTGTCTGCACTTAAAAAAGGCGAAATATATAATTTTATTCATTTTATTTTAAATTTTATAACATTTTAATTTGTAGAGGTAGAAGTTAAGAAGTTCATTAAAAGTTGATGTTTACAGAGTTATAAAATCCATGTGCAACACTTAACTGAGTAAAAGTCTGTTGTCCATTCATAGAATTTGTAATTTAGTTTTCTTAAAATCTCGTCTCGATCTTGTGAGCCGAGTGTATCTTCACACCCCTACCAGTTACCCATGCTAAACCTGCTCTAACCAGTTCCTTGATGTCATCTGATTGTTGTTAGTTACAAGGACAGAACAATGGAAACTCAATGTTCTTCTGACTCATTCTTGGTCACACATATTATTTTTAACACACACACACACACACACACACACACACATATATATATATATATTCCCTTCAATCTTTCTACTAATATTCTGGGAGTGATAAGTTCTGTTTGCACCTTTTTCAGTGTCTGTATCTTTGCAGTGGTGCTCTAGTATGACATTACAGACTTTAGAGAGTCAAAACCCATTTTCCCACTTCTTATTTCAAACAATCCTGGGGCTGCTGTGGATTATGCTACTTTCTATTTGTCTTTTTAATTCACAAGATTATACTTTAGCTGTTTGCATTTTAAGGCGTACTTTAAATAAAAAAGTGAGAAAGGGTTTATGCTTCATTGGAAGAAGTGGAATTGAACTGGGACATTTTCTGCTGATTTAGATCCTGTGCTGCAGGGAATGATGGGAAATCTGGGGGTGTTTGCCCAGTGTGAAGGAGGGCAGCCTTCCCTCGGGCCCTCAGCTCCTCCCTCAGGTTTATGCAGCTCAGATTCTGTCTTCGGCTTTACCTCAGCCTGGTTTTCATCTGTCATCCCCCACACATCTTCACTCATAATCTACACTCTTTTTGATCCAACCCACTGCCTGTATCTGTCCCCGGAGGTTTGTCAGTCGTGTTTCAGATGTGGCTCCAGGAGTGTTGGTTCCTCTGGGATTAGTTTTTTTTTTTTTGCATTTCATGAGTGTGCATGTCTGTCATAGAAACACAGGGAGACTCTTGAGTTTTTTTTTCCAGTGGACAATGTAAGAGAAGGAAAAGAAAAGCTGAAAGTTTTTTGGGAGACATAATTTTATCCTTATTTTAACACAAACAAGGATGCACTTGCCCGCTTTTACAGGTTGTTTGGATTTCCATTCTGTTAGCTAATCAATTTTTCTTTATTGTGCTAAAAAGAGTCTTGGTAATCATCACAGATTGAACCAGAATTCACAAAAAGTCAGCATGGGAAGAAAACTTCTATTGATAAAAGTAGTGGGAAAATAATGAATTTTAAAAACACAATATGCAGTTTTTGAGTCTTTGTTTGAGTCTCTCATGTGATGTTATTTTTTATTTTTTTTAAAATAATTTAATCCCTTCCGTTTATTCTTAACTATTTTTTACAATTCAGGATATGATATATTGTTGGTTGCTTGTTTTTTTTTGTTTATTCATTAATTTTTTTACTTTTTTTAATTTAAGTAGACTTAGTGTTTTATTTTAGTGGACTTAATTTTGCTACTTTAGAGCAATTGTGGCAGTGAGAATATACAGACATCAGACACTACTTTCTAACCTCTGACAGGTAACATGGTATTAATGTAGATCATTTCATACAGTGGGAGCTGTCGGTGGGTTAGATATTCATGTTTAGACGTAGTGCTTGAAGGTGATGCGTAAGAAACAACAGAATGCACAGTACACCCATAGTGGAAACCAAATTGCTGCACAGGACAGTTTAAAATATATAAAAAAAGAAACGACAAAATGGACACAAGTATTGATCTAAGAAACTTAACATAGAAAGTGTGATGGTCAAATCATCCCCAGATCTTGTTGTTTATTCAAAGTGCAAAGTGGTTAGAACCCAGTAAATGTATCTAAAAGACAACCAGTCCGTCGTTGCCGTCATCTCCCACTTATCTGGGTCCAGGTCGCGGGGGCAGCATCCCCAGCAAAGAAGCCCAGACTTCCCTCACCCCAGCCACCTCAGCCAGCCCCTCCAGGGGAATCTCAAGGCATTCCCAGGCCAGCTGAGAGATATAATCCCTCCAGCGTGTCCTGGGTCGGCCCAGAGGTTTCCTCCAGGATGGACATGTCCAGTACACCTCCCCAGGGAGGCGTCCAGGAGGCACCCTCACGAGGTGCCTGAGTCACCTGGCTCCTCTTGACATGGAGGAGCAGCGGCTCTACTCCGAGTCCCTCCCAGATGTCTGAGCTTCTCACCCAATCTCTCAGGCTGAGCCCGGCCACCCTGCGAAGGAAACTCATTGCTGTCGCTTGTACCCGTGACCTCATTCTTTCAGTTGTAACCCAAAGCTCATGACCATAGGTGAGGTTCGGAACGTAGATCGACCGGTAAATTAAGAGCTTCGTCTTCTGGCTTAGCTCCTTCTTCACCACAACGGATCAGTTTAGCACCCGCATTTCTGTGGATGCCGCCCCAATCTGCCCGTCAACCTCCCACTCCATCCTTCCATCACTAGTGAATAAGATCCTCTTACTTAATCTCCTCACCTGAGGCAGCACCTTCCCCCTGACCCGGAGAGGGTACTCTACCCTTCTCCGGCCGAGTAACAACCAGTCCAACTTGTCCAAAATACAGTAACTCCCCATCCCCCAACACTGTCACTCAGTGTATGGCTAGCACACCTAACGTCAAAGGGTCAGACTTAACTACTTCATCTTCACCTTTGACCATTGACCACATTATCCTGGGAATTTACATAGAATCAAACATAATGGAATGTAGAGCCCCCCCCCCCTCCACCTTGTCCTGCTCCTGTATTTTTTATTGTTTTTTTTGGTGGCCGCTCATGCCGCCCCACTCGCAATTGCCAGGCCGCCCCTAGGAACGCTCCTGTCAATCTGTAATATTTTGTAATGTCTGTTGTGTTGTTGACGTTTGGTTATTCTGTTCTGATTTTTTTTTGGTTAAAGGGATGTTCATTCTAGTCCACACTTCCACATAGTAATACTTTACTGTAATACTAGATGACCTGCTGTAAAATGGCAAAAAGATGAGGCAATCTATTCTGGGCTTCCGTAGGAATATTGTCGTGCAAAATATGTGGAAGCAACCCACCCCCACAACCCACAGAAAAACACCACAGTGAAACACAGTCCTTTAATGATAGAAATGTTTGTTCTCATATGTAGAAAATTCACTGTTTTCAAGTTGTCGTGTGTGTGACTCCTTCATATTCCTTATTGGTTTTATTGTATATGAGATGTGAAATTGAATTGCTTGCCTACATCCCAGAAAAAAATAAAACGGACTCTGAGGCCGTTCCAGATTGTTAACAGAGCAAATGAAAAATAATCACTGAGAAGACAATGACTGGAGAAAATGAAAGCTTCTGTGATGGTTTGCTTGAAGCTGCGTATGACGTTTTTTTCTTTTTTTTATCAAATCTGTAAAACCTGACTCATAGCCTCAGTATTAGTCTTTCTGTGATTACGCACCTGAATACTACGGTGGCTGACAAAGGACAAACATGTTGCCCGAGCCTAATACTTCACAGTTAGAGAAAAAAAAGCTGCAAGTAAAGAAATGATGCAAAATACAAGTTGAACAAGGTGCAAAAACAGGAACATGGTGCAAATGAAACCGTGTAAATGTTTGCCCTCATGGTGAACAATTTTGAAGTGTACTCCACCAGCGAAGCTCCATAGAACACAGAAATGGCATCACTGTGTCTTGCTACTGCAGCTGCGTGGAGCTCCGCCACCACAACAAATTTCTGAAAATGTCCGAGTTACCTACCAGCACGGCCTCTTCAATAACGACAGCGGTCCGTTGATCTTCTGACCAATCGATTTTCATTTTTCAAATGAGACAATGGAAAACAAAAAACAAAACAGTCCCATTGTAGCAGCTTTTTGGCTGCAGTTCCACCAAAATTCCACTGGGGGTAAAATAAATGGGGCCCTATTGAGCTAGATGGTTAAAATGGACTATTTCATCTAATTGTTGCTGAGAGTGTTCACATTTGAGTGCCCTTTTTGAGAGTTCAGTGTGGGTTTTATGTCAAAAATGCATTGAACGAGCACATATGTCCTTTTGGTTCTTGTTATCCATAACGCGCTAGCATTCTGCTATTGACCGCTGGTCAGTCAGCGAGAGGACGGTTATGACCAGAGCTACCGCTTGACTACCGCCACCATACCAAGCCACAGCACCTTTAGAACAGCCTTACTACTCACCATTCAGTCACAGCCCGTTTAGAGAACTTTTTAAAAAACTTTCTAGCATATGTAGCCTACCTACCTGTGTCAGCTGCCTTTCTGCTTCGGGACTAAAAGACTTGTTGCCCTAAAGCAGGATCTGGTCGTAAGCTCTGTGTGATGTCATCAACATTCATTTTTTGAGCAAATATGTTACTCTAAAAATCTAAAACTCTGCCCTGGGGATTTTCTTTACAACCTCTTTCACAAACAAGATTTGAATAACCAGACAGAAAATGATATCCTGAGATAAGGGCACTTTTTGGGGCATAGCTCCATAGGACTCCATTCATTCTGCACTCCAAAATCAAGAATTAATTCCAACCAAAACGGAACCCGGAAATGCACCACGAGTGGGACCCTGTGCTACCAGCTGTGTTTGTACACAAATGGAGTGTTTATGGTTAAATACACTTTGAAATTATTCATTGTGAGGGAAGAGATTTAGATGTATAGTCATGGAAAGATTAAAAGATTCATGATAGCTCAGCTATGACTAACTAAGGTTTTACAGATTTGATAAAAAAGTGGTTATGAAAATCATATGCAGCTTTAAGCAAATGATTCATTCATTCCATTCAGTCATTATCTTCTTAGTGATAATCTGTCATTCACACTGTTAAGAACTTCAGTGTGTGTTTTTATCTAGGATTCAGGCAAATAATTAAATCTTAGGCCTCATATATAGTAAAACTAATATAGGATATAAAGAAGTCATACAAAGACAAATTGACAACAGTGAATTGCTCAGGTTTTACTGATTTGATGAGAAATTAGTGATGAAAATCATACGCAGCTTTAAACAGGAGGGAGCCTTTATATGCATGCCAGCAAATGCCATGGAAACGGCAGAAAAGACAGTGATGTCATTTACAGTCTCATCCTACAGAAATATCACAATTGAGTATTTTTTTTATCTGAGCAGAATAAGGAAACCCAGCAACAATCAACAAGCGATTGAGGACAGATGGGAGCCAAATGGGGAAATCACTTGTTGAATCATCACACCATGTGAGGCACCAGCTTTATTCAGAGCCTTTAATTCCTTTTCATCACACTAAAGCAACAGGAAAACCTTGGAAAAACAAAGACTTGGCCCCGAGTGCAAATGGAAGCATTTTTAACAGTAAAAATAGTCAAAGTATTTTTCAATGTCGAATCTGATTAGGCTCTTGTCAGGGTTGGTAACTATGGCAACTCTAGACGGTGACTGTGGCTTGTTTCCCATCAGTATCATTTGAGGGAGGTGAGAGATTTCGAGGGGTGAGGGGTGCATCTCTATCTGTCGCCTGCTGATACGAGCTTTAAGGGGGAAAGAAGGAGCAAGTGTAAGAAAGAGACAGAGCTTGTAGCACATGAATATCAGAGCATCGAGAGGCTTGTCACGGGTGAAATGACAGACAGGCTGAGAGGGAACACGAAATATAAAAGGAAAGGAACAACAAAGGGTTCAGAGAAGAGTGACTTCTATTAGCAGAACGAGGAGGGAGAGTGAAATGTTTTGGTTGAAGTCAATTACTGCTCCGGTTGTCTGGAGTAATGAGTCTGGCTGGTTTTCCTGCTGTTATATTCTACTCATTAGTCGGCAGCGGAGGACAAATACAAGGCTTTGACAACTCTACTTTATACATGTTTTTGTGCAACTGGTGAAGAGTAGCTCACAGGTCCCTCCTGCACAGCCTGGTCCTGATAATATCTGTTTTCTGCACCACATTTAGAGGTTATTTCTTGTCTTTTAGTTTAGATATATATATATATATATATATATATATATATATATATATATATATATATATATGACTCACTCAGTTTTTCATTCTCAGTCATCTCTCCTTTCCTTTCTGCTCATGTTTCTTCCTCCTCTACAGCTTCACCAGTGTCATCAGGGAGGGACTTGTTGGTTGCCCACAGCAACACAGTGCTGCTGATCAAACTTTTTTTTTCAAAGAAGTGACACACTGCAAAAGAACCATCATCCCAAGAATAACATTCCCACTGGAGGAATGTGCAGTACTTTTTTTTTTTTTTTTTTTACATCCAGCATAAACAAATGATGTGTTACTGATGATGTACAATAGAAACAAGTGCAGACCAGACACCTTATGTCACTAGTCATTCCCTGCTCATAAAAACTGAAGGTCCCACATGAGGGTAAACCAGGAATATTTAATTCTAATCTAAAAAGTCCAAATGTTCAGAAAGCTCTTCAAATGGGATGTTGAAGTGAATTGATCAGAACACATGAAAGGAGGTTTGGAGGATGTTTGATGAGTCTGTGTCTTTGAACATCTGGAGTTAAAACACAACAGAGAAACTGAGGGCTTCAAATATAGAAGGCCTGCCGTCCTTTGAACAGTGACAAGTGAGGATCTGATCAAAATGTCATGCTGTCAGAAAAAAAGGGCAGACTAGAAGTGAACCCTCTGGAGTATAAAAGCCTGTACACCCATAGAGGTGCAGTTCACTACCTCTGCAGTCAGATGGGCCTATAAACAGTCATACCATGAGCAGGTGAAAGCCAGAAAAAGTTGGTTCCTAGTCTGAAGAAGGCTTCTGTGTGGTCTTTGTTGCTGCTCAGTCACACAGGAATACAATCAGTGGAAATAGACCGACACCAGTGAGTGCTGTAATAACATGTTTCTTCAGAATCTAAAGCTTTGTCAATGTTAAAAGTGTAATTCCGCTGAAAACCACTTTTCCGCGCTCCTTTTGGAATCTGATGGGTCACCCCGACTTACAACACATGCTGGTTTTGAAAGTGGTTTGTCACATCCACTGGCTGCATACCGCATTCACAGAAAACAACGAGAGGAACGAGGGACGCCGAAAAAGCCGGTCCATCTGACGTCAGATGGACATTAGCGTCACCCATGTGGGGTTAAGACCGTCCTCCATTGCAGCGAATCTGAAGTAGCATTAGCATTAGCATCTACAAGAGAAGACACAGTAGCTTCTGCACAAACTGGCGGAAAAAATGGCGGATCAAACTGGTTCATGTGCTCTCTGGAAATAGAGCCTCGTTTTTTCCTCTGCACGTTTTCAGAACAAGCAACGGCACAAAACCTAGCATAACCTGTACTGTAGTTTGGGGCTATATGGTCACCTACGTAATGTTTTTTTTCTTCCATAAATACATCCAAGGCTCTTAATATGGGAATGAAAATAAACAATCACCAATGAGAATCTATTACTCCAATGGTTTCAGAATTAAATAAATCACTATATTCATAATCACTATATTGACACCATCTGTCATCACTTAGAATTTCTAGAATTAAAGCACTGATGTCATACTCTGCTAATGGTTAATGTATGTATTAACTTTATGTGTCTTGAGAAATTCTGCTCTGGAATCAGGGTATCCGATTTAGGTTGAATCAGATAATTTCTCCACTAGTAGAAAAATCATTATTAACACCAATGTCAGTGGAGCCCATGAAAAAAATAATCTGAAAAAAAACCCCAAACAAACAGATGAGGGTGTATGTACACTAAACCATAATGTCACCAATATTCTTACATCATACATCCATAAATGCACTTACCTGTAGTACACTGATGTATACATTACATGAACATGACACGTCCATGTTTCCTTAAAATATTTCAATGTGATTATAATTTGCTAAAACATTTCTGTTGCATTAAAATTGAACAAAAATGATCACACGTTTTACTCTTCTATCAATCAATTTGGAAAGCCCACACTGTCAGGTCCTGTTCTAAAAGAACATGTCAAAAATGTCAACCACTGAGCGTGAAAAATTTTTAACTTGTTGGCAGCTGAGAGTACACATTTATTTCATTTATAGTTCAGTGCATTTTGCCATAACTGTCAGTTATGTACTCAAAATAACAAGTGTAAGTACAGGTGAAGTGACACACAGTGTGACTGCGCTGACTCTGCAGCTCCCACAGCTCACTTTACTCCCTGTAGGTAAATGGTGTAAATTTAAGCTGTTATTTAAACACATTGATGAATTAAAATACATACAGTGACACTTACGGACAGGCTGAAGTGATTCATAAGCAGATCTTTAGTCTGAGTCCAAAGGTTTTGACACTTATATAATTATTTATGACAACTTTTTGTGTTAAAGTAAATGATTTACACTGGTAACATTTAGTTCTTGCTGCATATTTATTGTAAAAATGCCCTTAAAATGAAAAAAGAGAATGAGAGGAGATTGTCAGAAGTGTTGTTTATGTTAATTGTTATCAGTATTCATTAGTACCATCTCTGCTGTTACTGTTCATGCTCAGCTGTTGCACAGTGTTGTGTAAGTTACTTCCAAACTAATACTTTATAGATCGCTTGTTACTCTTATTTAAAAGTAATTCCTTACCTTGTAATATGACTGTCTCAGAATTGTAATGTGTTACATGACTCCTACATTACTTTTATATTAGTAGTTGTATTACTGTAGTAGTTGCATTGACTCTCCTCATAAATTTTGCGTGCACAGTAGAGCACCCTTTATCATGGCTCTGTTACTTCCAGAGGTGTGATAAAGGTGGTACCAAAAGATCCCACCATTTTATTTACACAGACATCGTTCCGGAATAAAGGTGAAATATCCGTAACAGAAGCACTGTCTAAAAGAAACTATAGAAACATTAGCTTACCTTCTCATTGCTAATCACAGGGATAGAATAGAATAGAATGTCTTTATTGTCATTGCATATTAAAGCCAACGAAATTGAAAACTGCTCCAGGAAAGTGCTTAGGTCACACATGCATCACATACACACCTTGTAATGTAATAAATATAACAAATAATGATGTTAAAAAGATATAACTAAAAATACTAAAATACAAATGTTAAAATACAAAATACAAAACGTTAAAATACAAAAAAAAATAATAAAAAATACAAAAAATAAAATAAAAATAAAATACAAAAGCAGTGGTTTGATTGAAACAAATTATTATTAAAGCAGGTTAAGGGTTAGTAATGAAGATACGTCCATGTGGACAATGTACTGTCTTCTGCCGTCTTCACCCATTGGCTGAATACAAACAGGAAATAAAACTTTCCCGACACATTTTTGATTCCTTAAGGTCTTGACAGTCTTATTTTTTTTTCTTTTTCTTTTTCTTTTAACATTTCAGAAATTATGTGGGCAAAATATTTATTGTAGCGCAAAAAGTATTGAACATGTAGTAGTAGAATATTCCTGAAAATTGATGAATGCCTCACACTACTGCGTTACAGCAAAAAGTACTGTTACTGTAAAGCATTACTTTGGTAACACGTTACTCCCAACACTGCTGTTGCATCCACCTCAGACACATCCCAGCAGTATGTTTTATACTAATTCCCAGTGGTGTCTATTGAGTAACAACACTGGGAGTCTGCTTTCCAGTGAGCGTCACGTCACCGTTTCTTCTTTTACACCCAGCCTCAGTGCAAGAGTAAATGAAGAGCAGCAGGTCTCAGAAATGACTGCTCAAAGCATCGATTCTTTTCATGTGGCATTGACTTGTTTCATCCAAGGCTGCTCTGCGGTTGCACAAAAGCTACCCCTCCACAACTATGATTGAGTTTTAGCTCCGAGTAGGCACACCCACATGGTGTTTGATCTCTGTTGTTTAGGTTTGGGAATGCAAAAACTGAAGAGGAGAATATTTAGTAGTGTATACTCAAGATGGCTTTGGGTTTGATATAATTATCAGTTTCCTCTCATAGGCTCCGAAGATGCAGAAAAATCTGTATTTTTAGAAGAAAAGTAAGTTATCAATTTATATTCTTGGGTAGGAAAGTGATGCCCTTCCTTCAAGGATTTCAAGCTTTAACTCTGTAAGATAAAAACTTTAAAGTCAGAGCTCATATAAAGTGTTATTACATGAATTGCTGGGTTTATTTCTCAGCTGATTGTCTGAGTTTTTTCTTCGTACAACAGCAGCTGTGTTGACATCAGACAAGGTCACACCCACAGCTGTGCCGGAGCTGTTCACCATTTGGATTACAGCGATAATCCCTTTATTATTTGACAATATGCTACCTGGGTCTGGACTGACCTCTACGGAGATGTGATCAGTGTTTGTGTATGAGTGTGTGTGTGTGTGTGTGTGTGTGTAAGTATACTGCAGAGTGTGCTTGTGTTATTATCCAAACAGAGATGATAGTTTTGACTCAAGTCGCTGTTCGAGTTATCGGCTAAAATAAGACACAGTGATGTGATCTTTCCCTGAGACTTGATCAATGGACAAAATTACCGCAGACTCCCAAAAGGCCAATATTGTTGTGTGGTAATGGAAATGCACTGCCACATGAGCAAGGCTTTCTCCCAAAGTAATCCACATTGATTTGTGGGGCCACTTTGATAAATTGAGGGGGTTTGGGTTTCATGTTGTCCTGTTGCAAAGAGCTCAGTTCCCTGTGTGTTCCACTAGTGTGTGTGTGTGTGTGTGTGTGTGCTCGTATTTAACCTTTTGTCTCTCTTTATATGACTAACCTTAAATAGAAGTGATCCTCTCTTCCCAGAGGGATGCTTGATTGCTCACCACTTATTTTCATATGGTAATGATTAGTATGTGGGTGAAAATCCAAATTAATATTCACGGGACAGTGGGTGCACATGCCGTCAATAATTCAAAGCAGCAAAAGAAGAAACTGATGCCGGTGATGAAAACTGTAGCCAACTCATTTTCATTAAGAGGAAAGTGTTCACAGAAATGAAGCAGTTATAAAGCTTTCAAAAAAGGCCCAGAAAGTGAGCTGACATTTACCTAATGCCTTCTGTTATGCTTTATTCAGGTGTTTTGCAGACAACATTGTGGTGGGACAGAAATTAATTGGGGCAGAAATGCCCTTGAAAGTTAATCACACACCCGTGAAATTAAAAAATGAGGGGGCAAATAATGCACAACTGCACACAGCCAGCAGAGGAAAATGCTGACATCACACAAGTTCTGAGTCACGTCAACAAACAGCTAATCTAACAAACTAAAATCTCATCTGTGAAGGAGTGAAACAGTATTACCCCTCTATCCAAAGCTCTAATGGTATATTCAAACACAATGATAAATAAGAGTTTGGATTATTTTGTCTATTTCAATAAAATCTGCACCAACAAAAAAAACAAAACAGTTTTGTCCTATTACTTGATTATTCCAGGCTGTTTGAGGAATAATGTTCAGAATTGATTTAGTTATAAGGAATATATCGTTGTGAAATTGAGATATCTGCAAAAATATGTTTTTGAAAATAAAGATTTACATGTCTTTAAGCATACATTTACACACATTAGGATTTCATTATAGATCTGACAAACAAACAGTCACTGAATGCACCACTAATAATGGTGCAGTCCATTGTTAATTTAATCCACATAGCTCTTGCTTTTGCTCTTTTGTGTCTTTAACACCCCATAATCACATATAAACTGTAATTAGCCTCCCTGTGTGAAAACGGTGTGTTGTCATGTTCAAATTCTTAGGTGAAATGAAGGTCAGGATTGTTCACTTGTTCATGGCTTCCTGATGAAATGATGAATGTGCTTTGTGGACTTTCACTGTCGCCTAATGAACATGTTCATTTGCATGATGCAGGCTTTTCTCGGGTGTCATTCTACAATTATTCTGATAATGAGAGCTGTGAAAATAGCTTACAGACCCTTCAGAATTGTTAAAACTAATTTGAGGTTATTTTGTAGACAATTTAGTCACATACGTAACAGCTGTAACAATAGACTTCTCAATGTCATATGTGGAAAGAAAATAGTCAAATAAAAAAAGTTGGATTTGGTCATTGGGACAACATAATGTCTTTTAAACTAAAAAACAATAGAGAAAGTAGAGGGAAAAAAGGAAAGGAAATACTTCTACTACTCCTACTAATAATAATGTTAAAAAAATACTCATTTGTTATAATGCTCCTTAAAATTACAATCCAGACACTTTAACAGACAAAAAAATAAGCCACACCACATTTATTATATACTTCCTGTCACAGTTTGCCTCTCAGATTTGATTTGTTGTATTCTTTTTCCTAATTAAAATGTTCTTTTTCCATTACATTTCACCCAGATGAAATGTTCTCAATTATGGATATTGAAAATATAGGATGTATTGAAAAAAATCTTCCAATGTTTTCACAATTTATGAGATGAGTTACAACAGACGTGTCAAACATGTGGCTCGGGGTCCAAATCTGGCCCTTTGGATGAATTTATAAGATGCAAAAATTACACTAAGATCTAAATAATTTTAGTTCATGGTTCACACATTCAGACCAATTCACTCTCATAATATAATAACCTATAAGTATTCACAAGTTAAAAAAAATTACCCTTTGTAAATGTAATTTTTTTTTCATTTAGTGACACTAAAACAAACTATAATTTCACCAAAAAATCTCAATAATCACAACAAATATGAAAAATTGGAAATGTCTTAAAAGAAGTACCGGTAAGTACAATTTTCAAAAATATTCCACCTATTACTAAATATTTCTGTAGATCCACTGTGATCTTTAAATTACAATGCATATGTGTAAATAAATCCTAATATTGTTTGTTTTCATGATGTAATTTAACTTTTTTCACTCTAAAACAGAGACAAAAGTTGGAGTTGACATTATTTATATAAAATATTATGTTTTGTTTTTACTGGTTCGGCCCCTGAACTGAGTTAAAATGTACAGTAGCAGCAGTTTTGGTTTGGCTTGGTTATTTTATTTTTTTTTATGCTTGTAATAAAAATGAACTCCGACAACAGAACTTGAACTAAAGATCTCCACAGCTGCCGTTGTCCATGAAGAAGGAAAAAAGGCTACTAAAATTTTTCCTTCTGCCTCTGAACTCTATGGGGCTGAGCATCTGATTTTCACAGGATGTAAAGTTAAGAGGAGCTGTAGTCTGGGAGAAGAGGGGCGGAGGCTGTGAACCCTTATGGGTGCAGTGGGCTGTCTCTTCCACTCTCTTCAAACCTTGTGTTGGCTCGTATCATGTGAATCGCTCTCACCCCAGGCTACAGCGCTTGGCTGATATGTAAGTGAGAACATTACCCAGAGGCAGACTTGCATGGGGTCTATGTACGGAGAGACTTCAGTGAAAATATTTTAACAACCACATAATCTATGTTTTATAAAGGCACCAAAAAGGGCTCAGATACCAGGCTCTTGAACTACTCAGGCGGAAAGAAAAGCTGCTGTGGATGAGGTCGATAGTGACACCTAAAAACTAAACTCTGGTCTGGATTAAACCTCTTACCAAGAACGCATGAACATAGAAAAAAAATGCTCTAAAACTGACATATTTATTACAAATAAAGTTCTCAACTTTGAACTGCAAAGACATTGGTCTGTTGGTAAACTGTGTGTTTCAGTCCATACCTACCAAATGCGGACAAATACACCCTGGTTTTCACAAAAAGTTAAGGTGAGAGGAGACTAATTGAAATGTATTAACGTTTATAAGTGTATAGCCGTTTACCTGTCAAATAAACAATAGAAGTGTTTTATTTATACTCCAAAAGGTTAAAGAACAGCTGTCATTTAAATTTGCAGAGGTATGTTTCAGGTGTTTTAAGTTAAATTACTCCACGGTAAGGGGTTAAAGACAATTTTCCTGTAATGGGGTGTAACCAACATGGCACATGTGTGCTCATAAAAGCCTGGTTAACTGATGAAAGCACAGCTGCAGTAGCAGTAAATCGTCTAGCTTTAATCATAGATATTCAAACCAGCAGATGCCAGCCACTATTTAGTTGCATTTCCTCTGTAGTGGGAACATTGGGCTCAAAGACTGGAACATCTAAAATGCATAATCCTTTCTTTAAGTGTCACCCAAATTAATTTGTTTGAAATCATGGCTTGTGATGCACAGATATTAAACCGCATTCAATGAGTGCTGAGACAAGTCATTGAGAACTCATCTCTGTGTCTCAGGCAGATCTATCAGCTGCGTTTGTGTGTGTGGTTAAGAAATTAGAAGGCACAGAATGAAGCTGGTGGCCATAATCATTCACACAGGCCTTTCTCAGCGTTAATTGCTTCTTGGCTTGAAAGTGTCGCTCAGCAGCCTCCCTGTCAATGACGGTTTAGTGTTTTTCTTAGTTTGTTCTAATGACTTGCAGAGTTTGTGGCTGTAGAGTGCGCCAGCTTTCCCACCAGTATTGAGAATAAAAGCAAAGAGTCTTACGAGATGTTCTCATTTGGGAATAGAGAGATTCACATTGAATGGAAAACACTTTCAGAAATTATACAGTATGGTTTTGCTGCATTTAGTCTTTTAGCTTGTTTGCATATATGTAGAAAAGCAGCTGATAATCTCATAAATAAATCAATATTACAAACATTACTCACTTTTAATGGAACTTTTACTGACACTCATTTACAGTTGTGATATTTTTTGGGTTGTTTGCATGAAAAGAGGCACAGTTGTTTATAGTGAAATGAAAACTATCACTTTATGGCAGAAACCAATACTTGTGGGCCAAAAAATATCCACTCTAATCCTACATTTTCAATCAACAAAATCAACAAAAACCTGCAGCCACACCGCTCCTTTGTGGAATAGTTTAGAGATCCCTGGTTTAAACTTACTTTCTTTGTTTTTAATACTTTTTCTTTAGGCTACATCCAGACAAGTTTGATACGGGTATAGTTTTGAAAACGTGTCAAAAAGTATTAAGTAAAAATTTCTGTAAAAATCTGCGTCAGCATGGGGGCAAAACACTTGCTGAAAACCATGCAAGTCACATGCCACATCACGATGTGCGCTGTAAGCCAGTCCCACCGGATACAAGAGAACAATAGAAGAAGTAGTGCACATGCGCCCACATCACACAACAATAATATCATTGCTAACACCCTAACATGAACCCATTCACCACTGCTACACTGTTGTTCGCCGTTGTCACTGTCATGTGAGGAGAATGAATGCTACGGGTGCGAGGTGTGTTTTTTTCCGCTCATGTGGTCATGATGTGGGCGTGAACCCACATGGATACTCATCAGGATGGATACAGAAACGGCAACGTTTCCAGATCTTCCCACTCTGTTACCCGTTTTGCAAAGAGTTCGTTTTGGGGTATCCGCGAGACCGGTCCCATTTTGACAAAAGGCCAGTCCGTTAAGAAAGTACGTCGGGGTCTTAGTCTTTGTGGCGACGCTTCAATACGTTTTCAAGGGACATGAGCTCTTCATGCAATTTGTATTAATAATTTCTTCCTCAATGTGTGTTGTGTCATTAGTAGAGGTCCTACATCTGTGTCAAAGGGAACACATAGGGGGTTGGGTTATATCTTTAATTTTAGGGCCCAAGGTGTTGTGATTTTTTTTTTTTTTTTTTTTACTCTGCATCCTCCTTATCCTCGTCTATTTGGAGCAACAGTTACAGCTCATTGAGAGGGGGGTGGGCTGTCCTTTAGTTTCAGCTGGAGAATGGTGATTAAGCTGTAGTCCCAGCATCCTTTGCAAAACTGTCTGAGTACCTGGCACTCAAAGTCACAGGCAAAGATACCACCACCCTGTAAAACCTTTTCCAGTGTTGTTGGTATGGAAATGAGTACCTGACCTGCATTTTGAATTGTGTTGAGAAAGGTTTGGGTTTATGATCATGTTCAATAAACCTGTGTGAAGGTGAAGTATGATATTCTCGAGGTCAAAAAGAGTATTGGACAGCTTCAGTAGGATGAGGTATAACACTTTCTACAGCGCAAAAATCTAAATCTTACCAAGTGTATTTTTCTCATTTCCAGTCCAAATATCTTGTCACACTTAAAATAAGTCATAATTATATGAACTTATTATTTAGACAATAGAGCTTGAAATCTTATTTCCAGAAATCTTGTCAAGATTTTTTTGTTTAAATTAAGCAAAACTTAAATAAGTAACTAAATACCAGAAGAGGAAGACAAAGCAGAGGCACTCTGAGATTTAAAAAATATATAGTATTTAATAAAACAATGCAAAAGTTAAAAACACATCAGCCAAGGGCCTTCATCAGGGCATATACAGAAATAAACAATAGGTCACAGGTTAAATAGGTTAAACACCTAAGGCTGCGAAAGGGGGTGGAGTCTTCAATCATACAAGTGGTAAACTGAGCAGACAATTAACTAATAAAAAAATCTGCATAATTAAATAAACATACACACTAAACAATATATAGAAATAAATCTAAAATATTATTAAAATGTTTACTATTAATTTAAAAAAATATATATTATTAAAAAAATTATTTAAAAAAATACTATAAAAAAGTTATACAATTAAAACATCAGAAACACACATGAGTAAATACATCATAAAAAGGAGAAAGTCACATTCTTCATTCAGGCCTGAGTAGGAGGTTGTTCTCAGCTTGCTGATCCAAAAAGTCTCTCTTTGAAGGAGGATCCGAAGGGGTCTCTACCTCTGAGGGGTTTCTATTACCATAGGAAGCAGAGGGATGTCCAATCCTTCTGCCCCCCCACCCACCCCCCTCAGAGGAAGCAGAGGGATTGTGCCTTCTCAAAGTAAATAAATACATTTTTAATTCAGCAAAAAAAAAAAAGAAAAAATGTAAAAAAAAAAATGCTGCCAATGAAACAAATGAAAATGATCTTGGTTGAAATAAGACCTTCCAGATCTATTGTCTAAAAATAAGTTCTTATATCTCACTGAAAAGTTCTTCTTTAGGTGGTTATGTTTTATTTTAAGTGTGATTACATATTTGGACTAGAAATGGAGGAAAAATAAAAAAAAAAAAAAATAAATAAATAAATATATATATATATATATATATATATATATATATATATATACACACACACACGCACACACACACACACACATTTGGTAAGATTTAAATTTTTCTGATAACTATGAAATCTGAAAACTTTACTGCACTAATGTTCCATTAGAACAGGAACTGTTTATTAAGAAAAAATAAACCTGCCAATGGAACAAGTGAAAATAATCTTGATAAAATTTAGATTTGTTTTTCCAGTTTGTACCTGTTAACCCTCAAACTAAAATGCTAAAAAGTTATGTAGCATGATATTTACAGACTCCATAACTCTCTCTCTCTTTCTCTCTCTCTCTCTCTCTCCTTCTCTTTCTCTTTCTCTCTTTCTTTCTCTCTCTCTCTGTCTTTCTCTCTCTCTCTCTCTCCCTCTCTCCTTCTCTTTCTCTCTCTCTCCCTCTCTCTCTCTCTCTCTCTCTCTCTCTCTCTCTCTCTCTCTCTCCCTCTCTCCTTCTCTTTCTCTTTCTCTTTCTCTCTCTGTCTCTCTTTCTCTCTCCCTCTTTCTCTCTCTCTCTCTTTCTCTTTCTCTCTCTCTCTTTCTTTCTCTCTCTGTCTCTCTCTCTCCCTCTCTCCTTCTCTTTCTCTTTCTCTCTGTCTTTCTCTCTCTCTCTCTCTCTCCCTCTCTCCTTCTCTTTCTTTCTCTCTCTGTCTCTCTCTCTCCTTCTCTTTCTTTCTCCCTGTCTTTCTCTCTCCCTCTTTCTCTCTCTCTCTCTCTCTCTCTCTCTCTCTCTCTCTCCCTCCCTCTCTCCCTCTCTCTTTCTCTCTCTCTCTTTCTTTCTCTCTCTGTCTTTCTCTCTCCCTCTCTCTGGTGTCTGGCGCTGCATTGAGGTGAACAGAAAATCAAACAACCTGATGCATATGGAGTTGATCCTTTAGTACCCATGTAAAACTATGTGGGCTAAAAAAAAAAAACCCAAATCCTTCTGTCTTTCTCTCTCTGTCGTTCTCTTTCTTTTGACTGTAGGCTTAGATGATCCTGTCAGCAAAGGACTGAAAGCCTGATTCAGCTGTTGGTGTCACTGCAGTTGTGTGCAGGATGGATGTGTGGCAGGTTTGCTACTGCAGCTTTTTATATCAGAGTTATGAGGTGCAAACGTGGCCATCAGAAGTTTATATATGTTTGCTTTCCTTTCTATATGTCGATTCATCTTTGATATTTATGCTGCTGTATTTGTCAGAGGAAATGGAGGATACATCCCATCATCCAGACATGTCTCATATTCATTCTCTAAAGTCAACAGCCAGCTCTCTGTAAATTCTACGTGTCCTCTTGTTAATTTTCTCAGCCGTGTGCATTTTACCCATGAATTCAACACACATTTTGTTATGTGTTGGATTTCATTCTCCCATAGTGCAACCATATGTGGATAATTGAAAGGAAAACTTTTTTGTTTTTCTGTTGCACTCTGTATTCATTTGTTGCAGCATCAAAGAGGATCTTGCAGGAATGAGTGGAAGCAGTTAAAACAAAACAGTGTGTGTTCTGCATGTGTGAAAAATCTATCTGCAGGATGCACAGAGTCTGATGGCGATCTAAATCAGGAAGAGAACCCACAGAGAGCCATTGAGGAGTCTTTCATTTCTCTGTTTAGTCTTGTTAGCACTTCTTTTGTGTAGCACAGAAACAGGTCAGGGTTCCTACCTTCATCTTTGTTTTCTGAAAAAAACGACAGAATTTAACATCAGATAAAAAAAAAAAATCAGAATTCATTAGATTTTTATCTTTATATTGGATGATTTAGCTCCAAATAGGGTAAAAATGGCATCACATTGAGTGAGATGAATAAATTAATGTAATATATCTTAGGATGTTTTGAGTGGTGCATACTCGCTTTTACACAGGGCTGCTTGTAAATTCAGTGAGTTACATCAGGATGTCAGTTTGGTGGAAAAACAACAAGTAAGGATATATTTTATTTAACAAAGACTGTTTTACTGTAGGAGAGGCTCCAAAACTCCCCCCAAAAAACGACAAATGTAACCTCAAAGCTTGTGTGTTTTTCACTGGCCCCTTTCAGATATTGCACTGGAACATTAGTGCCATGTTGTATCAGTGGCGCTGCTGAAGGGTACAAAACACACAAAACACATCCTCCTGGTCTGTTATTTTTAAAATACAATAGTGGCTGATTCTTAACAACATCACTGCTTTGATTCATGAATTTAGCCAAGGTACTACAGATCACCATGATTGAAGCAAAGAACGTGTCGCCTGCCACGCCCCCCCACCCAGCAGCAGCAGCAGCACCAGCAGCAGCCAACCTGCTGTTGTTCTACTGTTTCCAAGGCAACGGCGGAGGTGCTGCGGAGCTACAAAGAGTAGTGATGATATACAAGATGGGGGAGGGGTTTTGGAAGAAGGGGAGGCAGGTGGTGGGTGGAGAGAAGTGGAAATATTGTAGATGGATGTTGGAGTAGAAGAGGGGGTTTTGGAGCAGGACTGGCTGTGGAGCTGCTGATACAGCAGGAACACAGTGGCCAAACACACATGTCTATAAGCGTTATTAGCTGCAGTGCAGATACACTGAGGAACAGCGGACAGTGACACAACGCGGAACATGATCCCTTCAGTGTGGTTTATATGCGCTGTGCGTTTAACATGAAGGTCATGACATGTTCATATAGGATACAAAAGAAAAACGACTATATGAAAATATACTAAAGATACGTCAGTGATTTAATTCTGAATGGTATTTTCATGGCCATCAGAGGGTAGTTGAAGGTTACCGCCAAAATTGTCACATGAGTATTAGGAGTTTAGTTCCCCTGATGCTTATCTTCACCTTCATTTGTCTTTCATCTGGAGACATTTACAAGCAGACGCACAGACAAAGAAATATTCCTCAAGGTGAACAGAGAGGTGATTCCTCAAATCCTTACCTCATCCACACAACATGTAGAGCTTTTTTTCCCCTGCATCTCCCAACTGCTACATGACGATCATACAATGGAAACTGTTGGATTTTCTCAAATAGACACGTCTAAAGTTTGACGCAGTCGCCTTTCCAGTTCAGAAGTGACTGAGCATGTTTAATCCCTGCATGTTTAATATGTATGAGAAAGCAGCAAACGGGTTCTACAGAAGTGAAGCTGTAACTTTATGACAGTGAGAGTGCATTTATGAATACTTCTCTGACACCCAACATGTTTCAATTGTGGATAATTCAATTTATTTTAGATTGGATTCCACCTGATATCAGTGTTAGCTTCACATCCGCAGACCAATTCTCAAATGGGAATTAGTTTGGAAAGTCAATGTTCATTTTCGATTTCCAAGAGACATTATCAATGGGCACAAACGACTAGATGTAATTGGATGGAGCAGCGACCAGTCAAAGTGAAGAGATGTGGGGTGTTTGAGCTTTCTGCTACACTGAATTTATCACATCCTGAAGTAGCAACCACATCTTTTCTATCAATAAAGTGAGGACAGCTTGTGTACCGTATTTTCTGGACTATAAGCCACACCGATATATCAGCCCCCCCGTATTTTAAAAAATATAATAAAAAAAAAAATACAAGCCGCAGATATCTATGGTGAATAATCAGATATTTACTGCATGTACAGAAGGATTCTGAACTGTAAATGTAGTTACATATTTGTACCTGAACAGATTAACAGTGCATTTTAATACAGCAGTATCTTTACTGATTAAAACTGAACAGAACCAAGAGAAAACTAACCAGTATTTATTGTATTTATCACTAATTATCTTGGCTGAAACCCATGAAGAGTTGAACAACCGCAGAAGTGCTTCATCACATCTGTCTCCATGAAGGGGTGAGGATTTGAAAAATAATTGACAGTTGATAATTTGTCGCCCGTGTTCTATCTGCTAAAGAAAAAGTAGGTATTCTTCTTTCCATTGATTGTCCTTTGTAGTTTTGATTCTAATTCCGGTTAGAGTGCCCCTAGTGGTGGAAGAAAAATCCACAGAATAGCCGCACCTTTGTATAAGCCTTATGGTTCAAAACATATGAAAAAAATAGCGGCTTATAGTCCAGAAAATACGGTACATATTTTTGGAAAATTTGAGGACCATGAAAAGCTCTATAGAAATAAAATGTATTACTATTATTATTATTATTATTATTATTATTATTATTATTATTATTATTATTATTATTATTATTATTATTATTATTATTACTATTACTATTACTACTACTACTACTACTACTACTACTACTACTAATAATAATATACAGATTTTTGATTTCACATAATGGCATATATCAGGGGTCTGCAACCCTGGTCCTCGAGAGCCGCTCTCCTACATGTTCTCTCCCTCTCCCAACACACCTGATTCAAATAATAAGCCTAACATTCATCTCTGCAGAAGCCTGATAACAACCATCACGTGTGTTTGAAGAGTGAAACATCTGGAAACATGCAGGATAGCACGTCTGGAGGACCAGGTTTGCAGACCTCTGGCTTAGACAATATTTTACAAGTAGAAATCACTTTGAAAGGAGGCAGATCTATTCTGAGTTATGACACATTTGATTAATTCTACCACATGGTTGTTACAGCCACTTAAACCTTAAACATCCTGTTTATTTCATATTCAATTTAGTTTTTTTATTTATGTGCATCAGCTGGTTCTTTCTGACCAGTATGTTTATTTTCATTATTCAAATGTACATATGTATTAGTATTATTAATATTAAAAAGTGTTGTAGTTGCAGTATTAGTAGCAACCTAGGGAATTGAATGTTTAAAAACTAGTACAGGAGACGGGGTGGGATTAGATAAATTCAGTTTTTAATCTGACCACGATTACCTCTCTGAACTCCTGTAGAACTTGAAGGTTGAAACTGTGAAATTGAGCGTGTGTGCTTTTAAAGTTATAGTAATTTATATATTTTTCATTTTAAGTTTGTTTTTACTCCTCATTTGTTGACAAGTTTGCATTTTAATATCATTCTAGTTGTTACATTGATAAAGTCTATAAACTATATCTTTGATAAGGAAGGCTAATGAGGTAAGCAACAGATGAGAAACCAATTGAATAATATATTGTTTTTAAATGTATTTTATGGCTGATTTAAGACGGAGGTCAAAACCGATGAAGGTTAAGGATTAACAGTACGCCAATAAATCAGGTCAATATTTAAGATTATTTCTTGCACTGGTGTTTGCTAATGTGCTCTTCTTTCTCTGCCAAAATGTACTGACATGCAAAGTTCACAGCACCTGTCAACACTGAAAAAAATGTTTTTGGTGTAGTAATAATACTGTTGAAATTTTCTAATTGTAAGTAAACAAGATTTTCTGACATTTTTTATCATTTGACAGAGGGAAAAAATCATTATAAATATAATTAATGGCACACAAATACAGTTGTACTTCTACTTACGAAATTAATTTTGGCAGAGTCCAAGTTTTTAACAATTTTTCTTAAACTGATGATAGTCCGCTGGTTATATACTTTTCTTGCAAAGTTTGGCTGAACTTCTGATACTAAAAGTGCTGGTCTAGGTGGAGAAATTACTGTTAAAGTGACTGTGTTAGTGGGAGCCACAACAGCTGCTCCCTAATGAGTGAGGGTCAAAGGGTAACGAAAAGCATCATGGGTAGCTCCCTCATAGCCAATGGGATGCTACGTACAGGATGTACGTGACATATTTACTTAAATTACATAGTTACGTATAGTAATGTACTGTATTTATGTGTCGGAGGTTAGTTTCCTTTTGTAAATAGAATTTTCTTTCGTTTTCAGAGATGAAAAATTAAGGTTAAAGGTTTTTCGTTACTTGAATTTTTTGTTAGCTGGGGCTTTTGTAAGCAGAGGTGCCACTGTATTGTTGTCTGTATCAGTCATCGGCTAAGGCTGATGTAAAAAAAAAAAAAAAAAAAAATTGGTATCGGCCCCAAGAAACCCATATCAGTCTATCGTTAATAAGCATTAATTTAGTTGTTGCACTTCAGTTATTGTTTTTTTTTTTTGTTTAAAGAGTTTCCTGTTGATTACACAACATATATTCAGAGGCTTGTATTAGAAATATTATCAATATTGTTAAAATAAATACACATATAAATGAAAATAATATGATGTTAAACGTATTAGGAATATGAGCATTGCTTTTGTATTAGCCAGTCGTCGTTTACATCACCTTTTCCTCAGCTCAGATTTACATTTGTGAACTTGAAGTCAAAGCCACAGCAGTACTCGGAGCACAGAGCATGAAGATGCAGCAGAATAACTCACACTTTCACACATACACTGTGTCAGATTAATTTTCACTAAGAAGCTGCAGAGCAGAAAGCCCTCTGACAGAGACAGTTGACTGTCTTCTTTTTCACTGAAACTAAAAGGGAAGTAAAAGAGGCCGTTACACTTGGAAGACAGCAGCAGGAGATGAGCTGACTGATGGGGGATGTGCATGTAGCTTTAGCTTTCCATGTGTGTGTGTATTTTGCTTCCCGCAGGTTTCATCATGTAAAACCTGGTTTATACTGAGACATTGGTGTGAAATGTGTCATGTGACCAGGTTATGGGGGCTTCAGTCGTTTTGGTGCGTCTGAACCAGTCAGGGTCCCTGCTCTACTCTGTGCAGCAGCTGATGGGAAATCATTATAGATCCTGGCAAACGGCCAGTTCGTGGTTACCAAGGCAACCAGACTGGCTCCATCCATCTTGGCTGCAATGATGTTTGAGAAACGCCTCGCTTTCTAAACCCTCACTCTCAGTAATGGCTTCTTTGATTGGTGCCATGCATAAATGAATAAGAATAGGTGAAGTCTGTGATTTAGGTAAAATCCATATAGTTTTACTAGATATATATCTTTTTTTTTTTCTATTTTCAGTAATATACAGCCATACTCATTTCCACCTCTATTTCTGCTTGCTGGTTATTAAGGAAGTTTTCAATGTGGGTTTTAGGATTAAGCTATTGTATATTCATTCTATTCATTTTTGCAGAGGAAACAATACAAAGAGCAAAGGCTGCAATAATAGATTATAGATGAATTGTTAAGAGAAGAGGGAATGTGCACTTGTTCTGCTCACAGCAAGGATGAAAATGAACTTCACCTGAAATCTCTCTGTACTGATAATACAGTGAATAAATACCTCTTTGATTAGGTTGGAGGCTTTTGTACTGATGCATTGAAACTTATATTAAAAACCTTACTGTTTAATATTATCATTTCCTCGAAAAGAATATAAATATTAGTACTTTATAATCGGAATATAAACCCAATATACATGAATATCCCTCTACATTGAATACAATTGCAATAATCACTGTTTAATCATAGTTTTAAAATAATTCAACTACAAATGTTCTCAAATGAAGGTAAAAGTATAATAATAAAAAATGTCACATGATTTTTGAATCACATATAAAATGTATATACAATCCAACATCAAATCTGTTGTCACTGTAAGGAAACTCAATTTCAATATAACATAGACTGTAAAATATGCTGTTTTCTGTGATAAAAGTGCACATGTTTTGACATAATAGATCTACTGTAAAAATCTAAATCTTACCAAATGTGTTATAACATCACACTTAAAATATGAGTCACTTAAAAGTTTACTTTTCAGTCAGCTATAACAACATAATTTTAGACACTGGATCTTAAAAATCATATTTTAAGAAATCTTAGTAAAATAATTTTCATTTGTTTCATTGGCAGATTTTTTTATTTAAATTTTAAATTTTATTTTATTGCTAAATCAATACTTGTTTTTTTTTTTACTCAATTCAAGAAAAAAACAAAATATCTTCCAATGAAATAAATGAAAATGATCTTGGTAAGATTTCTTGAAAATCAGATTTTCAAGATCTATTGTCTAAAAATAAGTTCATATATCTTGTCGAAAAGTTACTCTTTAGGTCATTGGTCCCCAAACTGCGGTCCGCCTCCACATTCGGTCCGGCCCCCTGAACAATACCAGAGACCATTTTGATTTGTTTTTTTTTTCATATATGTGTATTTGTATTTGATAATAAAGTTGGACTTTTGCAATAAAATGTTCCTTAATTTTGACCTATTTTCATTATTAATTATTAGTTAGTGACTAGTTTAACACAAGAACTTTGACAGATGCTCATATGAGTCATTTAAGTCTGTGATTCTGCTCTGACAACTAAGCCGAACTTGGACCTGTTAAGACGAAGAAGTTTATGTTCAATGGACGTTTTTTTTGTGAAGAACCCAGAGAGGGTTATTTGATTCTGGCTTTCTGGCAAACAATACATTTTTATATTTAGGCACTCCTGCAAACGTCACACTTTTTCTGTTACAAACTGACCCCGGCCCCTCATCAGAGAAGGGAAAAGTTATGTGGCCCTCACAGGCAAAAGTTTGGGGACCCCTGCTTTAAGTGATTATGTCTTATTTTAAGTGGGATGAGATATTTTGACTAAAAATGACAAAAATACACTTGGTAATATTTTGTATCTAATTTTCCCAGTGTGATGATTATTAATTATCACTGACTGTAAGTCTCAGTGGTGTCATTATTTATGACCTGATGTCTGTTCACCATGGTCGCCACTGAACACAGGGATAAAATAATGAGTCTTAACAACTTCAGTAAGTTCTTTGCGTTCCATAAATAACCAGATTTGTCACTGTAACACATGTAATGATCAGCAGTGATGAACATTATTCACTGTTTAAGCCTCGTGTCTTACAATAAAACAGTGAAGTGCAAAATCATCATCATCATCCTCAGCAGCGGTAGAAGTAACCAGGATGAATTTCTTATCTGTGTGGAGGGGATAAGGCACAGCTTCATGGAGAAATCAGTGAACATTTCTTAATTGTAAATCATACAGTCTTTTATTAGTACTGAGTCGGGTCAGGAAGGGGCTGAGCCGAGCAGCTTGGGCGTCCTCTTATCACAGTAACCTCCTGCTTCTCCTGCAGCTTCACCTGCAGTGCTGCTAATACTTATTCATGACTTGAGTCCAGTAATGAACGTAGGCAAGGAGAATTTTTTTTTTTTTTTTTTTTTTTTTAAACCCTCAGTGGTTTCATTCATTCAGCCGCTACATAGAAACTGAGACTAAAGCAAATACTGGAGATTAAACGCCTTGACATTTGGTTGAGAGGAACCCTGAGACACAATGTTAATAAAACCTGTGCATATTAATACAGACACTTCACACAAAGGATATTTGTCCACATGTAAGCTATATGTTTTAATTTTTGTCTTATTTGCCCTGTTTACATAAGTTTTTATTATTCCTGTTTAATTCCAAATAAAGGTTTATTCCACTTTAAGATGACCATGTAAACATCTAATTCTGGTTGAAAATGATAATTCTGAATTAAACTTAATGAAGTCACATGTTTATTCCAATCTTAATTCTGAATTCAATAATTCCTCTGCATTATAAACACTTAAATCTGTTTTAACATTATTCCTGTCATTCTGAAAATGCTCCTGGAATCGTCGCAATGACGCATATGTTTCATGTTGATGATGCACATACTGTATTCTGTGCTGCCGGTGTTCTGTCAAAATGAGCTACCAGCAGCCAAAAATGGACAATAATCTGTACAAATTCACATTATTCCATCAAAATATATGACTTTACATTTATTTTTCTAATATTGTATTTAGATTTAGTTACTCAAAAGGTAAGGTATTGTTTGCGTCCGTTGAACTAACATGAACAATAACACGTGCATAACGTTCATATCATACGAAACTTACTTAAAAATGACTAACATCAATATCCAATCTATATGCCTGTGATTGATTATATGCTTACTGGTCAAAGGCAAGTTAGGGTTAGGGTTAGTCGAAGTTAATTGCACATCTGGGTGGGGATGCCTGAACTGATGGACATTTTTCTCTGTGTAAACGCTTGGTGGTCATGTGCATGCTCAGAAGTGCTTGGGAATCCAATGTGATGGGATGCCCATTTTAACACAACATTAGTATGTTAATTCCTATGGTTGATTTAGTTGAGCTGCTGCTTCATAGTTATCACAAAAATAAATGAAATCATCGTATGTGCACAGTAAATTTTGCAGTGTTAAATCAACACTTAGAGAGTTTATTTAACTTCTTCTAGAGTGTATTTGGTCCCATTGTCACCAAATTAACACTGCAAACTCTACAGTGTGGCCTCAGATGTTGAACTATGTTGGTCTAAGTTTTGAAAGTTTATGTTTACACCTTCTTCTTTTTTTTCTTGTATTTTCTTTCTATATACTTGGATTTTATTTGTCATCTATATCGCATTATATCAGTACAGTATTTTCCACACTATGAGGCGCATTAAGTGAAGGCAAAATCATGAGATAAAAAGCCAAAATTCTAAGATAAAAATTCAAAGTTATGAGATAAAAAGTCAAAATTATCCGATTAAAAAGTCAAAATTCCCAGTCAATAAGCACAACTAGAATTATCCATATATAAGGTGTACTGTGGTTTTGGGAGAAAATTAAAGCCTTTTAAGTGCACCTTATAGTTCAGAAAATATGGTAATTATAATTATCATCACAACATTTACATTTTGTCACCTCTCCTTTTTGTCACGTGATAAAGGTTCTCCACCAATGACATGCCGCCTTTGAGAGACGCAACTGAGGAGGGGGAAAATTTAGCTTTTATTTCCCGAATGTCGTGTAATTTCCCATTCAAATATTGGTATGGACATTTTAGAAACATCTAAATATTGGTATGGACATGTCCATAGAGTCCATACGCCCATGGACATGACAAACATCATACAAGGAATAAACTCTAACAAGTCAAACAACAGTCAAAGAAACTTACATTTATGACTAAACTGTTGTTATACAGTTTCATGGCAGATTAAAGCCTCTGAGTCTGTAACATCCAGTATTATCCACAGTGTTCACAGTCTGAAGTCCAACATAAACAATGGTTTGTTTGAGCATTTGTACATTGTCATTTTTGCATTGCAATGTGTAGACAGAGATATTTAGCAAAATGAAAGTTATGTAGACAGAAAATATCTATCTATTAATATGTCTAAATTTGGACAGGGCATAAATCTATTTGCTGATTCTAAGTTGACAGATGAGAAGCAGTAAAATACTGACACACTGCAAAAAACTAAATCTTACCATGTGTTGTTTTTTTTTTTTTTTCCTAATCCAAATATCTCATTCATAGACATAATAAAATAAGCCTGTATTAGTCCCACAGTGGGGACATCACCAAAGGAGTAACTTTTCAGTGACAGATAAGAACTTATTTTTAGACAATAGATCTGGAAAATCTTATTTCAATAAATCTTACCAAGTTAATTTTCAGTGATACTGTTTTGTTTTTTTTTTTGCTTACTAAAATTTTTTTGCTTAATTCATGCAAAAAATCAAAGTGATTATTTCTTATTTTATTTTATTCAAATTTTGATTAATTCAAGGGGTGATACTCAAAACATCTTCGATACAAAATACACTGTTCTCTCTCTCTCTTTTTTTTTTAAAGGGTATCAATTTTGCTCACTGTACGGTAACTAAGAAAGAAGAACCAGCACAAAATAAAGTAAACACCTAAATGAATAATTCTGCCATTAACTAGGTTACACACATAGATGACCTCCCTTCTATGAATAACAAAAGCATGCATGAAAAAAAGTTAATATATACTGTATATATATATATATATATATATATATATATATATATATATATATATATATATATCCGCAATTGAGGGTGAATGGAAAAGCGACTAGTGACGCCATTAATTTGTGTCCATATGATCAAAAATTCAACAGAATCATTTATTGCAGTATACTTATTTAATACAACAGATCTTATTTAAGGCCAAACAAAACAACTACCAGTTTCCATGTAATCAAATTACTCACAAAACATAGAGTATATAAAAAGATACAGACCAGTCAGGTCACCCTCACCAGGGTATATCTCCATGGTAAATTATCCTGTAAACCCTGCCCTTCTCTAGAGGAGGTTATGTTCAAGATAATGGATCAAAACATATAAACACCACCTGCTGACCACAATATACCCTCGAGGATCCATGGACCTGGGTTCATGGATTAAGAAACTAGCTGCTCAGATGGTCAGAGGTGTTCTGTGGAGGACAGGAGTTACAGGGCATATACTCCCCTGGTACTGATGAAATATATTAACTAAAAAAACAGATTGATTAAAGCTTAAAAATGTTGAACTTGTGAGATCTGACAGAAACAGAGACAGTTTTCAAGTGTTTACTTGTTACTTATTACTGAAGTAATATGTCTTTAATGGTCTTACTAAATGCATCTAAGATAACCTGACATGATGATTATAGCTATTCAGTATGATGAGAGGATTATAATGATTTAAATATGATTTTTATATTCATTTTACACAAACACATTCACATAATTATTATCAGTTTGTTCTGTTTTTACTGTTTGATATTTTAAAATTCTTGTTTTGTCCTTATGATAAAAGTATGTGGTTGATCTAAACATACACTCATCTGATTTATTATTGGAAACCCTGGGGTCGACAGAGTTCATAACCATCTTTAAATGATGCCTTTTTTGGTTTTATCAAACCAAATAATAGTAAAAGATACTAGGTGTGAATCGATGTTAACACACAGAATTATTAGTAGTAGTTGTTGTTGTTGTTTTTTTTTTAAATTTGTGTCATAAATATTTCATCAAACTTTTTAAACTCAAGACCCAAGGATGTAGTCGTTTTAATTATCAGAACATGTCTTCACTAGCATCATTAATAGCTTCATTAATTCAGTCCAGATTTCCCTGTTTTATAAACTAACTAACTAACTAACTATTTTTAACTTGTAGAGAAGTCATTGGTAAATTAGAACTTTACACCCAGATATGGGCATAAAATTGCATATGGATGCAATTTGTGTCCATACCAATATTTGAATGGGAAAACAAAATGTTACCATATTTTCCAGATTATAAGGCTATATTTATTTTTTATCTCATAATTTTTACTTTTTATCTTAGATTTTTGACTTCACTTAATGCACTTTATAATCCAGTGCACCTTATATATGAAGAACCTAAAAAATAAACCATTCATTGACAGTGCACCTTGTAGTGACTAAATATTGTCATCAACGAACCTTTAGCACGTGACAAAAAATAGATGAAACTAGACGTAAATTTCGGTCTTGTGATGATAACTACAATTAAATATATAATGCAGTTATAGATGACCAATAAAAAACAGACAAAATGTGACTTAAAAAATAAAAAACATACCTAAAATGTCTCTTACTTTTGTTGACAAAAATCAAATAAGACATATTTGAATTATTTTAGCCTTGTTCTTATTTATTGATTTAATGTTACTGTCTCTCATGAGGAAGTCGTCAAATGATGTCCTCACCAATGTCAACACCATGATTACTCCCATGCACCCAGAGACTATTGACCCCCAAATGTTTCACATATAGTAGTAGTCATTAGATGCTCAAGCCAGAAGCTGCAAAACACAGAGGCTGCAAAACACTGAAGCTGTTCTGTTTTCAGGCTCAAAGCAATAAAAATGACCTGGTGTTTATAATCAGGGTCTGGGTGTCTTTTTAAAATCCTGCTGGTACAGGCTTGTACTGTAGTTTTGTTGCTCCACTGCTGCAGTTGATTTATTTTATTCTTTTTTACTGAGCTTGTTTCTTGGTCTGTGATTTTTATTGGGCTGCCTATGAATTAAGAAAAAGCAGTTAATATGCTAACATGGTGAAAGATTCCTCAGCATTTTTTTTTTTTTTTTTTTTTTTTGCCATGTCTCTGGATACGCATGCCCAGGTTTGAGCGACTAATGCTGCTAAGTATTGCATGTTAATCCTGTTCAGGAAGCAGCCAAGGGGAAAAGCCTCAAGTGACTGACAGCTAGAAAAACTATCACATGGCACTCTGGCATCAGCTACAAACTTACACACACACACACGCAGGCATGGAAACATGGATGCACACAGTGATTCTTCACCTCTCAGATGTGTCGGTCAGTTGTGGTGATCAGTCAGCCATCAACAAGTGTCTGCTGCATGCTTTTTTAACATGCTTGATGTATAAAGTATATGACATGACTGAAAGAAAACTAGGTTGTCTTTAGTCTGTCACAGTGGTAAAAAAAAAAAAAAAAAAAAACATGTCTGGTCAAGCTCATGAACTGGTCTTTGGAGATTGGTGTGAGAATGCCTTCATACACACCAGAATAATTCAAGTAAAAGCAGAAGCCGTATGCCAAACCTGACATGAATGCATAAAATATGTTGGGAAAATACATTTGAGGGAGTTAAAAATATTATCTGACTGATGCATTTTGGCTGAAACACTGTCATGATTCAGGTTTGGTTACATTTATAGGGTTAAAAACACCTTCTTATGGCAAAGATCCAGGATAGAAGGCTGTGCAGTGTAGGCTTTGACAATGGCTTCTTCTGAGTGAGCGTGGTCACAAAGGTTGACAACAATATTATATATGTTATATATACACAATATTTTTCTATAGTAACTCGTGGACAATACATTATCCCACTTATTCTATGGGTTATTACAGCTTATTAGTGTTACTACTCTAACAGATCTGATAAAATAACCATTACAACATAGGGAATATTTACTTTCAAAGTGGCCGAACTACCTGCGGAGTGATATGGTAACGTGAATCTAAAGTGACAAAACCCGTTGCCATGGGCAGCAGGTGTTAATGGTGCAGCGGGCGGTTATTGAAAAAAAAAAATCACCCGCTAAAGGCTGGCAACGTCAATTCAAAATGAACGGGAGCTGTCGCAATGTTCTAGAGCAGGGGTGTCAAACTGCGGTCCTCGAGGGCCGGGGTCCTGCATGTTTTAGATGTTTCCCTCTTCCATTACACCTGGAAGCCATTGCATTATTATCAGTCTGATGAGGAGCTGATTATTAACTCTTTAAGTGTCAGGGATGATGCATTCTGAATGGATAATGTTGTTTAAATATTCAGAAAAATTCAACCGTTTTCCTTTTAGTTTTGTGCATGGACAAGGTGCCAAAAAGCAAGAGTTGTATTTTGGAATTTTATTTAAAAATTTTTAAGGGTAAATTAAAAATTGCTGGGACCAAATTTCAATACTAGTATTTTTTTTTTTTTTTTAAGTTTAGTTTATTTCAGTCATATATTCACTTCAAAGCAGCAAAAAGAGAGAGAGAACAATACAGAATTTGACTGAAAAAGGCTCAGGCAGAAGCAAAGATTATTAAGTAATAAGTAATTTTCCACATTATTTGTCATTTTGTAAATATTTATTAGTTTTTGTTGCTCATTTTGTTTAGTTTTCTACATTTTGGTTTTTTAAATTTAGTATTTTTCTTTGATTTCTGTCTTACTTTGCTCATGTTACCAATTATTTTTGTTAGTTCTCAGGGGTTAAAGGGTTAAACTGAATCACATGGAAGAGGGAAATATCTAAAACATGCAGGACACCGGCCCACGAGGACTGGAGTTTGACACCTATGTTCTAGAGGGCCGGAACAACACATTATCCCTTGAATATTCTACGGGTTATTACAGTTTATTACTGTCACTACTCTAACAGCCTAGTGTTGTGAAATAGCCAATAAGATGCGGGTTAGGCGGGGCAGACAGAAGGGGGGTGCAAAGAATTTTAGGCGGAGAAAAGAGAGAGACGGATGTACACAGTCAGGTCGGCGACCGGAGCAGGTGTTGTCCCGTTCTTGCAAATAAATACTGAAAACGAAGCTCACTGAAACCGCTCCTTGTTTTCTAATAACCAGCACAGAGGAGTTAACCCCGGGGTAAAATACTTACTTCGGCCCTGGAGATTTTGTACGAGACTACGGTCAGGACAACATCAGGATAGGTTAACACTGGATACGCTAGCAGTTACAACGAAGCAAATATTTACTTTAAAAGTGTCCGAACTACCTGCGGAGTGATATGATACAGTGAATCTGAAGTGACAAAACCTGTTGCCATGGGCAGCGGGCGTTAACGGCGCAGCCTGGCGGTTATCGAAAAAAATCCGCCCGCTGACGTCATTCAAAGTGAACGGGAGCTGCCGCAACGTTCTAGAGTCCCGTAAAATAAACTGTGAAATCTGTCTGTAACTTTTCGCGTTGTCTTTATCTGTCAGACAGACAGATAAACGCCGGCAAAAACATAACCTCCTTGGCGGAGGTAATAACAGCAGGTCTAGCGAGTACCGAGGTGAGTGAAGGTGTGGAAGATTGACTAGAGAGTGGAACATGATAGAAGGAAATAGAAATGAGAAGTGTGGGGAGAGATAGTAGTGAGAGTGTGTAAGTGCAGGGATACACTGTGACTGTGGGTGCAGAGCAGGAGCAAGAAATACTGAGATAAGAGTATGATACAGGGAGAAAGTGGGTTGGAAAGACAGCATCATTCGAAAGGGGGAGAATCAATATCTAGAAAGGCAGTGAAGAGAAGGAAAGAGGTAGAGCATGATGGGGGAAATGGGGTAGTATGTTGGCGTTTAATGGAGGGTGAAGAGGTAGAAGGAGAGCATTGAGGAATAGATGCCTGGAGGTTATGAGTACCCTTTGTTCTTGCACACTTTGATACACAAATTCACACCGGCAGCAGCAGTTCACAGTGAGAACACAGCACCACACCCTTAGCCAGGCGTGAAGTGGATGTTTGTCATTTATTCAGGTGTTTCATTTGAGAACAGCTGCTGTTTGGAGTGATCAGGACAAACTACCAACATACATGAACAGATGGGATTAATAATTAGAGGAAACTGTAGATGTAATTTGCAGCAGATTTGTCAAAGTGGCTCAAAGTTTGTTGCATTCATGGCTGAACAGGCCAGTTTAAAGAAGATGGAGCAAAAAAAAACCTTATATACATCAGTGGATCATGTTAAATGTCCAAGACAACAGTCGAACGGTACAGTAGTGTATAATATAATGATTATTTTCTTTTAATTCCTTTTTTTTTTCTGTTACTGTCTTTTATTGCTTTAGTTTTGAGATGTGATGTCATTTTTTTTTTGCTTTTACCATCTTCATCCTATCTTTTTGTTTTTATTGAGCACTTATGTTGACTTTCTACTGTTTCTGTCTCTTGTTTGCATCGTCTGTTTAGCACCATGCATCATTTTACTTTTTCTTGTCTCGTCGTCTGAACCCCCTTTATACTCACTAGGGTCAAAGGGGGTCACTGGGGGCCTAATCCAGCTACAATGGGTGAAGGCGGGGTACACCCTGTATGAGTCTCCAGCTCATCTCAGGGCTGAACATATATAGACAAACAATCACTCTCACATTCACACCTATGGGCAATTTAGATTAACTAATGAACCTATCAGTGCATGTGTTTGGATGGTGGGAGGAAAGTGGAGTACCTGGAGAAAACCCACACAGACATGAGGAGAACATGCAAACTCCACACAGAAAGGTCTGGTGCAAGAATCGAGGCACGAGTGCTAATTTTTTTTTACATTGTCTTGTTTTTAATTTTGTAATCTCTGACATGTAGTTGTTTATAGCCTGATGGATTTCCACTTTGTATTGTTCCAGTAGCTTCTTCTGTAATAGATATTTGATTTGATTTGATTTGATTTATTTTTTTATTTTTATTTTATTTTATTTTATTTTATTTTATTTTATTTTATTTTATTTTATTTTATTTTATTTATTTTTATTTTATTTTATTTTATTTTATTTTATTTTATTTTATTTTATTTTATTTTATTTTATTTAATTTTTAATTTAATTTTATTTTATTATACTTCCCCCAGCATTAGTACTCCTAGGGCAGCTTAGATTAATCAGTCTAATTTAAGTTAGTCTTTTATTTATCTCAGACGTACGTGTAGGTATTTCTCGCCTGACATGTTTCTTTTGTGTGTTACTTCTGCATTTGTCCTACAGGTATGTCTGAGATAAATGAAAGACTAACTTAACTTAACAGTAAGACATAATGAATATTCTACAGTTGTTATGGGTTCAGTTTGTTTTAACTAACCTGACCATAGGCTTTCTCAAACAAGAAAGTTTTCAACCTAATCTTAAATGTAGAGACTGTGCCGTACTAATAGCAGTACTAGTAGCAATAATAGTTATTCATTTATGTAGTCATTTACTGCCACTTCTCACATAATAAATGACAGAAACCTTTAAACCACATGAATAGATGCAAAGTCGGACATACTGTTGTGAATTGAAATCACTTCAGTCTGATGTTTCGACACAGGAACGACCTTCAGTGGTTTTTCACAAGTGCACTTTTCATACTTAAACACATCATAAAGATGTTTATGTCTCTATTGACTGACATGTGAAAAATAGTTTCTGCTTTCTGTCGTTATATAAAGTAGTCAAAAGGAAAAGAAGCCAGAAAAGTTCTTCTCAAACCCGTTGTCAGGGTTTTTTTTTTTTTTTAACTATTTCATTTTTTTCAGAGTAAGCAAAGAGACAGAATTCCTGAACAACATTATATAACGCACTCAGAGAAAACAAATACACCTCAGGTCATGAACATGTACATTTACCAACCATGAAGAAGATGTTTGGTGGTGACATTTTAGGCTCTTCTCATTTCTTCTCATCTTCTTTTTGCTGCTTGTGACTCAGAGGTTCATCTCAGTGCAGCATCTTGAGGGATTTCTCAGTTCTTATAAAACTCATGGAGGAGGTTGACCAGAGAGATGAGGTCATACAGGACTGTTTTCAGCTGCTGGGATGAATAAAATAAACATGGAATATTGACAATAATAGAATATACCAAAAGTAGAATGTAAAAAAAAAAGGTTTCCTAATCTATGTCAATGTGTTTTAGTTATTATATTTACGTTCTTAGGATGCCCCCAGACTATTCTTGTTGTTTTTCTTTTTTGATTTAGTGGTTATTATGACTAAATCAAAAAAGAATGGCATGAATTTATGGAAGAATGTTTCTTTTTTGAAGACCTCAAGAGCCAAAGGTGGGCAAAAGCTTCTATGAAGTCATCATCATATATATATTTTTGCATTCATCTTTGATACAGTGCAACGTTAGCAATACTTTAATCATTTTCAAGATTTCAATGCTTTTAATGGCCAATTGAAATTATGATTCCATTTAAAAAATACAAAAAACTACTAAATAACTAATTTAATAACTAACCCATGAACCAATATTTTCTATATTATAAATATTGGAGGGATGTGCAGTGTTTTATATCAGTCTCTGACATGTCAAAGATCATCAATAACATGATTATACAAAGCAGTCAGAGACAGCAGACCTCTGCCAAGGCTTGAAATGGCATCATATGACATTAAAAAGTGACATGATGTTGAAGGTGAGACGATGTGAATGAAAAAAAAAAAAAAACTGCGAGATTCTTTCTTGTCTGAATCCTGAGATATTACCACTGATGTGTTTTAGATGTTGACCTTTAGTGTGACCTTGAACTTTAACCTTCATTGCTCCAAATCTAATGGGTTCTTCCTTGACCTGTTATGTATCATTCCTGAAAGTTTAATCAAAATCCATTCAGAACTGTTTGCGTAATCTTGCTGACAGACAGACAGACAAACACAAACATACAGACAAATACCTCCTTGGTGGAGGTAATAATAAAATATTAATGGTGACAAATGTCTCATTTACTTACAATGTCATTCTCAAAATATTAATGCAATGAAATTAATGTTTTTGTCTCCTTTTATTTATTTATTTTTTTAAATCCAAGATAATCAAAATCTCTGGGTTAAAATTAAGAAAAGTAGAAATTATTCAAGAAATATTTGCAGGACAATAAATGCAAAAAAAAATATTAATATGTGAAAGTTATATAGTAGTTTTTATGTGTACAATAAGGGTTCTAATGTTCAAATATGTGACCAGACTTGATGCTACACAGAGTTTTATTCAAAGTTTCAATGAATATTCCAATGTTCATCTGTTCACCTGTAGTAAAACATCAGACAAATGACAAATGATGCATCTATTCCATGTGATATTTTCAGGCAACATAAAGAAAAACAGCTCTGATGCATGACTGCATCAGTCTGCTGTGTGTTGTGTGGTACTTTGACTCTGTCTGAGGTGGGAGGGAATAAGGTACTAAGAGAGGAGGTGAGGAAACACAAACTGAGAAATGAAGAAGCTGTAGGAATAGTCAGCACTTTGACCAAACAGTCGGTGTTGGACCTCCATTTGAGCACATCTGAACCACCGGCAGCAGCCAAATTAAATGAGCCGACTATCAGAGTGCACATTGTGTGGAGGAGCAGGTTGTATAAGGAGTGATTCACACTTGTAAGACGCTGGGAGCACATAAGAAAGCTTTAAAATCCAACAGTGAAGAAATGTTGCATCAAACCCAGAGCCTTAAATAAGCACAGTGCACAGTTTAGTGCTTCATACAACAGCTTGTTCAGATTAGGGAAAGAGACCAGTTATGATCCACTGATGGAAAAACGATGACATATCAGACGACAGATGGACACGGAGTAGAAAACCACAAACATAATTCCCACCTGGTCTGTGTGGAACTCAACTCGTTCTGTTCAGTTTATGGGCATAAAAGTGTGTATGGACACTGTGGACGTGTCCATACCAATATATGGATGTCTCTAAAATGTACATACCAATTTTGAATGAGAAATTACACGGCATTAGGAAAAATAAAAGGTAATTTTTTCCCCTCCTCGGGACTGTCTGTCATTGTTAGGAACAGCTTTGCTATTTTTATTGTAGTGTTGTTTTCCTCGATGAACATTTTGGCGAAATATTGTCATCAACAAACCTTTATCATGTGAAAAAAATGAAACGTGACTAGATGTAAATGTTGGTCTTGTAACTTGTCACTTCAGATTCATGGTACCATGTCACTCCGCAGGTAGTTGAAAGTAAATATTCACTACATTGTAATGGCTATTTATCCAGTCTGTCATAGTAGTAGCAGTAATAAGCTGTAATAACCCATAGAATAAGCGGGATAATGTATTGCCCACGCTTGACTATCGAAAAATATAGATTTTTTTTTTTTATAATAACATGTGGGCAATATATTATCCCTTACTAAACCGCCATATATGTAGAATAACACACCATCATATACACTATATCATACTATACCATCTTTATTTATAATAGCCCTTTAAAACAGACACAGCTGACACAAAGCACTGCACACTACGAGACAACAAAAAGGCATCAAACACAAAACAGAGAAAGGAGAACAAGGCGATAAAATGAATCTAAAAATACAATAAAAAGTACTGAAATGACACAGATAAAAAAATACAAATTATCATACAATAAAAGAACTAAAATCAATGAGTCACTGAGTCGAAGGGCAGGGAGTAAAAATATTTTTTTAAGACGAGTTTTAAAATTGGACAATGTAGTACCTGTCTGACATTTAAAGGCAGTTTATTCCAGCAACAGAAAAAGCTCTGGCCCATATATATATATATATATATATATATATATATATATATATATACATACATACACACATTAAAACATGAGCTAACCAACACTTTTGTCATTAGTTTTTGTCATTAGTTTTCTGATAGTTTTCTGATTAGCATATTTAATGTTTGAAGCAGATACTTTCTGAAAAATACAATTGTGGAGCAGTGTTTTAGTGACAGCTTTCACATGTCTTGGCTGTTCTCCATGGCTGTTGGATGATTTTATGCAGCTCGCTAACATTCCATGGCTTGTGTCCACCCATCTTCCTCCAGAAATGTTCAAAGTGGGTTCAGGTCTGGAGATTAGGCTGGTCCATGACGGGGTCTTCTTCTGGTGGTCTGTCACCCACACTTTTATTATCTAGCTGAGGCCAGGCGCTTTGTCCTGATAGAAAAAAAAAAACAGTCCTCAGAGTTTGGGAACATGGTCAGAGCAGAAGTCCAGTAGTTTTCAATCTGTATTTTTGGATTCCATCTTCTGTGGTGATAATCGCCCTGTTTCTGCCTATTGGTAGAAGATAGTGATGGCTACAGAAGTAGGTTTTATACTTTTTCTTCTTGAATAAGACATGGATCAGATGTTTATTCAGTAGAATAAGGTGTGTTTGTGCTGGAATTCAACAGATACAGGAACATAATGGCACATATGCTGATTTCTGAGGGAATTAGAGTAGATAGATAGATAGATAGATAGATAGATAGATAGATAGATAGATAGATAGATAGATAGATAGATAGATAGATAGATAGATAGATAGATAGATAGATAGATAGATAGATAGATAGATAGATAGATAGAAACCCGCACCTGTTCTGTTCTGTTGAGGTCAAAACAGGATATTTCAACAGAAATATATCTGAGACATAACATGTTGAAACTTTTCTTATAAAATTAATGAATTTCCATCTGTTTGTCTGATACAACCACATCCTTTGAAACATGAAAAAATATCTTTCTGTAAATACTTAAGGTTAATATTGAAAAATACAATTGTAGGGTTGTAATGACTCTATAAGACTGTATATAAAACAAGCGAAAATACCTTAAAGGCAAACGATTAGTGTGTCCATCATACCCATGCCCCAACAATGGAGCATGTTTTGTTAGAAATATTGCTTCACATTAGTTGTAATATCTAAGTGGGGTTAGTAAAGTGGAAAATTTTTGCAATAACTCAAATGTTCTTAACAAGATTAAGTCTTGATAAGGAAATAAATCCATTAAATTAAAATCAGTTTATGTAAGTCACATGTTCCTATTTTTTTTGGAGTCCAAAACTACCTGATGCAGTTTGTGTAAATGTACAGTATGTGTGTATTTTCAGCCTGGGTCTTGTTTTCGCTCCCAGGTGCTGCTGTCTGGGCTAATCGGCGTCGTTTCATGGAAGAGGCCGCTCTCTCTTGTGGTGAGTACCCTCTGAACACCCACACTCAGCTGCTGAGCTGACGATCCTGAACAAAGCAAAAATACCCAAGAGGAGTATTAGTATGTGATTATGAGAACAATGATTTGACCACATACGTAGCACTTAGACCCATTTGTCTGGTCTTTATTTTGCTCAAAATGACCCAGAGGTGGGAAGTAATGAAGTAAAAGTACTTTATTACTGTGCTTTAGTAGATTTTTTTTTAGATATCTGTACTTTACTTGAGTATTTATTTTTCTGGAAACGTTTTACTTTTACTCCCGACATTTATTCATAAATGTCTGTACTTTATACTCCTTACATTCTCAGAATAGACTCATTACTGATGTGAAAGTACAAAAATTAAGTCACTTCAGAGGAAAGGAAATCAGTGGAAGAGAGAAATTGTGACCTCCTCTATCATAATTAGGATTTTTATCTAATGATTCTGACTTTTTCTCTCATAATTTTCAATTTATCTCATAATATACACACTTTATATCATAATTATGCATTTCTTATGTCATATTTCTGATTTTTTATCTCATATTTTTTTTATTTTTTATCTCACAATCTTAACGTTTTATCTCATAGTTGTGCTTTTTTTTTTTTTTTTATCTCATAACGTTGCCTTTTTATCTCAATTGTGACCCCCTCCCCTCATTTTTCCAAAATTGTGTAAAATATAAAAAAAAAAAAAAAAAAAAAGAAAATATACAGTACAGTGACCTGATCAAACACATTACTGATACAGTAACTCACTTTTAAAGTCTTTATTTTTGGACACTTTGGAAAATTTAGATTTTTCCTGGTTAAATAAATATTGTTTTATTCATGGCAGAAAAATGCAGTTTTACTTTTTTACTTTATTGCAATTGAGAAGTTGTACTTTTTACTTTTACATAAGTAGAGGAGTTGAATCAGTACTTCTACTTTTACCAGAGTATTTTTTCACACAAGTAGCTCTACTTCAGTACAGAATGTGAGTACTTTTTCCACCTCTGGAATCACTACATTCTCACAAAAAAAGACATTATTACTGAACTTACAAAAGATCAGAAGGATTAATATATTTGAGTTATAACAAGATAAAATCATCTAAAAAAATGCAATAAGTGTTGCATATTGCATTCATTTGGAAATATTGCCGCTGCCAAAATTTCACACAAAACACTTCAAAATATTGGCCTCTCTTTGTTAACCCAGTTGGCGTCACGCTTCCTTCTTTTCATGTTTTTATGTTTTATGATACATCAAGCAGCTGCTGTTGTAGTCAGAGATAGTCTTACTGTTTTGCTCCACTACATTTGATAAAACTTAAGAGCTCAGATCAGTCACACAAGGCTGGTAAAATGCCATCGTTTCCATCTATAGTTTCTATGGATCATGTACAGACTGATACACATTGCAGTTTTATTACACATCCACACTATTTTTTTTTTTTTTTTTATCATTTAAAACTTTAAAACCCATCGACCTTGTGCAGTTCAAAACTATTCAAATAATATATAAAGCAAAGAATAACTTAGTGCCAGCTGGGTAATATTCATGAAATGTTTTGTGAAAGAGACGGAGGTTAAGATTTGGAGAGAATGTTGAATTTAAAGGTTCATAGGGGATGCACTATGTTAAGACATTTCTGTATCACCATCTGTGGAGTAAAACTGTGGGAAAAAAATGAGTGTGTGGAGATAAAACAACTATCAAATATAATTCAGTTTTAAAAAAGATATAAAGAATTGATTCTTTTGATGTACAGTAGTTAATATTGACAATAAGGGCTGGTTGTTCATGAATAATGTTAATATATATATATATATATATATATTTTATTTTATTTTATTTTATTTTTTTTTTAAATTTATATGCTGAAATGATTGAAGGAAATTGTTGAATTTTTGAGGTTGTTTTTCTAAACTGAACTGCTATGATCATTTTGTTGTGCATGATTCCCTTACTGCATTATATTATATTAATTGTAGTTCAATGCTAAAATAGAGAAGAATGCATTATTTGATTTTTATGTTGAGGTAGTGATAAATGTGTAGAAGTACTTAAGGGGTGGGGTTAAATTAATTTGTACTTCTTTCTACTCCTTTTCGACCGTGCAAAATTCAGACTCACATGCACTTGAAAACACATTCTGTTCATTTAAATGCTTTTTTTTTTATCTTATTTTGTCTTGTTTTGTTTCATTTGTTTCTTTGCGTGTTCAAAATAACTAAATTAATCATAAATAAATAAATAAATCTGACACCATGTGATGTGCAGCAAAAATAGTTGTGATTTCACAGCCTATAAGTCAAGGGGGTTAAGTTCATTTAAGCCACATTTAGCTAAATTTGATCTGAAGTGGGCCAAACCAGTGAAATAATAACTCCATATTTTAGAGTGCAAAAAGTAAAATTAAATCATGAAAATGTTTACATTGACAAAACTTTGAAACAATCAATGTGAATGACACAAAATAAATGGAATAATAAACCTAATTTTACCAATATTTTGCTTTTATTTATCATGTTCATTATAACTTGCAGATCATAGTGGGTCAAATACAAGTACACAAAATATAATCAGGCAGATTATTCTTAAAATAAAACTTATCTTGAAAAACAAAAAAAAATTCTTCATATATTTGTTCAAGATTATTCAAATATTTTCTGAAACTATACTTTGTTTTAGTGTAAATATGTGAAAATATTTACATATTTACAAATTGGAGGTTTGATTATTTATAGATTATTACGATGGTATTTTCCTGGTCTGACCCACTTCAGATTGAATTGATCTGAATGTAGAACCTGAACTAAAATGATCAATATCTTAATGTCGACATTTGAATTTGACAAATTCATCCCCAGGGCCAGATTGGACCCTTTGGCGGGCTGGATTTGGTCCCCGGGCCTTGTGTTTGACACCTGTGCTATAAGTGCTTTAGCTTCAGAGGAATAACATTTAGTGTTTTGTTCTCTTGCTGTAACAAATCTTCAACACATGCACATAATTGTGTAGCTGTAAATAAAGATACATTTTATAAAATGGACAACATGGTAGAAAATAAATGTCTATAAACTGTTACCTCAACGTATGAACACAAATGACAAATTGCTGTGAAGACAATGTGTTATTGGTCACACTTGTAGATTTAACTGTTGTAGAAACTGGACTGTGTAAACAGTTTCAACTTTTGGGCATGTTCAGGTTGTGATAAAAAGTCTGGATCACAGCTTTGGTGTTATGTGTTTACAAAGATGCTGACTCGTAAAAAAAAAAAAAACTACAAGTCATGAATTCAGAAGTTTTGCTTTTTCCATCTGTGTGTGCACAAATGAAAAATCACTATGATGCTAAGTCCAAACAGGTAGCGTCATTGTAGATGCAACGTCCTGTGAACTCAGGCTACAGGTTTGTGGACCTGAACTTTGCTGTCGGAGCGCCTGAAAACTATTATGTAAGATATCTGTTAATATATTTGTATCTACAGATTGGATAACCGTGTGTATTTGTCAAAAATTACAAGTACTGTACGACTTAAAACATTACAAGTACGACTTAAAACTTTACAAGTACGACTTAAAACTTTACAAGTAGGACTTACAGCTAGCCTACGACTTCCCACAAGTGACATAACTGTCAAAATACATCATCACCGCATCCACAGGCATTACTTGTTGAGAAAAGAACTATCATAAGCTTTATGTTTTTCAAGCAAATTCTTTAACAGTTGATCTGTACTGTACAGTATGTCGATGGGGGTTCATCTTAAGGCCCGATTGACATTTCTGTTCTCAATAAGTAATGCCTATGGATGTGGTGATGATGTATTTTGACAGTTAAGTCACTTATGGGAAGTCGTAGGCTAGCTGTGAGTCGTACTTATAAAGTTTGAAGTCGTACTTGTATTTTTTAAGTCATATTTGTAATTTTTGACAAATCTATTGACCGCTATCTTACACCATTGAAAATCTTTTAACTAAATAGCTCATCAATGAAGCTGTATATCTTTACTTGTGAGCCCAGTACACCAAACTGCAGTATATAAACAGTCTGTTCCTTCTATACAAAAAGACACAAAGATGTTTATTTACTCATGACTTTCTATCTACACATTTTTTTAAATGTGTCTTCAGTATTAGGTTAAAACACTAACCACAGGCTCCTAAACAATTCCATTTCATGCTCTCTTAATGTCATAAATAATCTCATCTCATTTCTCCTGCCTTGGCACATTTCACTCCCCCCTCCCTTCTCCCTTCTCCCTTCTCATTGTATATCACTTCCTTCTTCTCACCTTTGTCTCCTGCTGATACATCTTCTATTTTTGCATTTCTATAACCTCCTTTTCCTCTTCTGTTACCTTGCCATGTTAGACCAAAAGAAAAAAAAAAAAAGAGAGATCTGAATCATCTCAGCTCGTATACAGTAGGAATCAAAGAAAACCTCATATCATTGAGGTATGAGTAGAAATTGGTCACACGGTTTGCACTGGAAAAGAGGTAAATCCTCTTACCTCTCTTCCCCTAAAAGGCTTGACTAATTTACAGAAATAATCTGCATGCTCGTAAAAAGCCATGTCAGTCTGTGGACACTGGTGCCTCTTTTTCAGATTGTTGTTCCTGGGCTGTTGGAGGTGGTGCGGCTGGTACTAGAATGTTCAAAGCTGACTTTTTCATTCCTGGCCCTGTCCCAGCGCTGACTGGCAGGTGACTAATACACCGGCTGGACTCCTTTAGGCATGGCAGCACCGCACCAACCATCTGCCAAATGTGGGCGGTTATGCTCTGCATCGTGATTTGTAATAACTAATAATTGGACTTGTTCCCAAAATGTTAAGTAGACAGACTTTCTAAAGCTTGATCAGCTTGATATGACACAGTGAACGTGTAGGATTTTATTGCTAGTACTCAGTAAAGGGAAACAATAAAACAAGCATCACATTAAAGATGCATTCACAATACAGGCAGAAGCATTTGAGACATATTTTGTTCTGACACGAGGCAAGGCAAATGTAACTGTAGAGAAAAGTTTGTGTTTAGGACGATTCAAGGTGCTTTACATATATATATATATATATATATATTTACATATAAGAAAAATAAAATGATTAAAATGCACTAAAAGACAATTAAAATAAAAAACATAAAAATATTTGAAAACAATTAAGAATGTAAGTAAAAGCTCCAGTAAACAGTAATGTTTTCAGGCCTGATTTAAATGAACTGACAGTTTTTCTCAGACCTCAGGTGTTCAGGTCGTTTGTTCCACAGGTGCGGAGCAGAACAACTGAATGATGCTTCACTTTGTGTGGTTCTGATTTTGGGAACACACAGTAAACCTGTCCCTGATGACCTATGACCTCAGGGATTTGGATGGTTCATATGGAACCAGTAGGTCTAAGATGTATTTGAGTCCAAGACCGTTTAGTTCTTTATAGACCAGGAGGAAGATCCTTTGACCCACAGGAAGACAATGTAAGGATTTGAGGACCGGTGTGATGTAGTCCAGTTTCCTGGTACTGGTCAAGACTCTGGCAGCAGAGTTTTGGATCAGCTGTAGCTGCCTGATTGATTTTTTGTTTAGACCAGTGAGTCTAAGTCAGTTTAATGGTCAGCTTTGTCATATGCACATAACATACAGAAAGAAAAATAAAGAGCAGAGGGTTGAGGAGACAGTAAATGTGGCAACAATTATTGGTAACAGATGAGGTTATTGATTTAGAGCAGTGCTTCTCAAATCCAGTCCTCATAGCCCAGTGTCCTGCATGTTTTAGGCATCTCCCTTTTCAGCTCCTTTAAAAAATAAAAACATTAATAATAATAATAATAATAATAATAATAATAATAATAATAATAATAATAATAATAATAATAATAATAATAATAATAATAATATAAAATTTTTTTATTTAAATTTAAAATTAAATGTAAAAGATAAAAAATATATATTTTTTAAATAACAAAAATACAAAATATTTTTAAAAATCCCCCTCTCCCTTTTTATTAAATAAAAACATATTTAAACAAATAAAAAATATATTTTTTAAAATATTAACATTTAAAAAATATTTAAAATAATTTTAAAAATTGAATAAATAAAAGATCTAAAAAATTTATTTTTTTAAATAAAAAAGAAAATATCTCCCTCTATTTTCAACAAAAAAAAATATTTATATATATATATATATATATATATATATATATATATATATATATATATATATATATATATATATATATATATATATATATATAAATGTGAATACATTTTAAAAATGAATAATAAATGCTGAATAAAATAATAAAAAATTCTATTTTTATAATAAATAAATATTTAAAAAATCTCTCTGTCTTACATCACACCTTAAGCCTTTACATCATCATCAGCTTCTGAACAGCTTATCATTAATTGAACTAGGTGTAATAGTAGAGGGAGATACTGTATCTAAAACATGCAGGACACTGGACTGGATTTGAGAACCACTGATTTAGAGTGACATATGAAATAAAGTATCATCCAACCTGCTGAATAAAATGATTTGTTGGTTGGATGTTCAGAACAGTTGCAGAGTAAATGTGTCGAATATAAAGTTCTGTATACCCCAAACTGTCCTTGTCAACTACTGATCAAAGACGCTGCAAAAATACAAATCTTACCAAGATTTCTAGTTCAAACTATCTCATCACACTTAAAATAAGATACAATCAACTAAAGAGTAGGCATCAGTGAGATGTAAGAATTTATTTTTAGACAATAGAAAATCTTACCAAGATGATTTTCACTTGTTCCATTGATATATTTTACTTTTTTGCTTAATTCAAGACTTTTTTTTTTTTTTTTTTTTTTTTTTGCTCAATTCGAATTAAAACAAATCTGCGAATGGAACAAGTGAAAATGATCTTATTAAGATTTCTGGAAATATGATTTTCAAGCTCTATTGTCTAAAAATCACTTTTCATAGCTCTTTAGGTTATTATTATGTCCTATTTTATGTGTGATGAGATATTTTGACCAGAAATAAAAAAAAAAAAATACACTTGGTAGAATTTGGATATTTGCAGTGATATGTGTTCCTCATTGGAAGGAAGAAATTTCAGTGAAGGAACCCCCATTTTTCTACTTTAACTTCCAGTAAATATCCAATAGAATGTAGCTTTCTCTCCATTTTGTTTGGCTGTGTTAAAGCCACTGTAGATTTACTTGGTATCATTCAGAGCCAAGAGAAAGACAAGACTACCTGCAGCGTTCGCCTGTTTGTGACTGTGATGGATTATGTGTTTAGAGAGAGACAGAAAGACAGAGAGAGTTAGAGGGCAGCAAGTCCTTGTTTGCCTTGTCAGGAAATAATGCTGTGATCGTCTGCAGGATACAACAAACATCTGCTACTGATGATGTATGTTGGAAGAACATGGAGTATTTCAAGTCATAACTGCAGTTGCATTTCAACTCTTTCATGCAACTATATTATATAATATCCTTCACCAATTCATTTCTTTGTATAAATACAAGGAGTGGAATCAATAAGTGTTTCTAAATTGCTCAGTAAATCTGAATCTTAGGTCTCCAGTCTTCTCAAATCCTTTTATTATCACTGACCAGAAGAAGAAATTATCTAAACAGTGGTTTTATTTCATAAAAAAATGATCACACTTCAGCAATAAAGTGATCATTTGAGGATGGAAACATAGGCAATTTTCTACACAATATGAATGAATGATTTTATTTTGGTAATACATTTCACACACAAGATTAAAGATTTATATTTTCTTATTCTGTTCCTGTCCACAGAATTACTCAGAATACCTTCTTGTATATTCGAGGTAGTTCAGCCGATGCATAACATAATCTGCATCAAATTATACTCCTTAGTTAGTTTGCATTTAAATGATTTTACATTACAGTTCTTAAGTGAGTTAAATTTGAGGAATGCCATGTAGCTGACACTCTAGTGTCACTACTTCCCACTTAAGCAGAACATTTATTACAGAGGGTAAATAAAGGTTAATTTACTTTATTAGGCCTGTAGGGAAATTCAGTGTCTGCATTTTATCTCTCCTCATATGCACAGCAACTAGCATTAGCATTAGTACTAAGTGCGTCAGGAGCAGTGACATGCTGTTGAAGGCACTCATGGACTAAATCAGCAGGTGATGAACAAGGTACTGACAGGAGAATTAATATGGTGGAGGAAACCAGAGGACCTGGAGGGGTGGAGGGAGCAGGCAAACGCAACGTAAAAAAGCTGTTCCCACTGAGAATCAAATACAAAACCTGCTAGTTGTGAGACTTGTAATAATAATAATTAGGTACACACAGGGAGGCTTAGCAGGGTTTTTTTCCCCCTCTGAGGCAGTGCATAAAGAATTGGATCAATATCCAAATATGTTATCAATAAAATCATATCCAAATCCCAGAATTCTGAATGTCTAATACACATTAAACATATAGTTAACCAGAGCAAATAGTTATAATTTTCTATAAAATCTATTGTCTAATTTCTATGTTTCATTCATGAAAACAACACATCATTTACTTTACACTACTCTAATAATTCTGTAGATTGAAGTGTAGAATATACGATGCAAATAATAGACACAACCCCAGGTCTGTGGAAGCAGAGAGCTGTGAGGTCAAACAGTCACTGCACTTATCTAGAGGGGGGAGGGGAGAAGTGATGGGTGATGGGGGGGGGGGGGTTGTCAAGCATGTGCAACTATGCTCATGAATTCACAGTGACACATGGTCAAGTCGTTCTCTTGTGACAGAGAATAATGTTGAAAAAAGGTGTTTAACCCACTTTCCTCAGCATTGTCAACACTCTGGATAGACTATGGTCAGTATTTAGGGTTAAAACAGTATTTTTATTAAACTTTTCCTAACTGATAATATTATAATTATAAGTATTTTACCCAAGCTCAAACCTCATGGACATTTTCTGCTATTTAATTTTATTTTTCATGTATCAGATGCATTACACTATGAAAATGAGAGTTTAAAGGTTAAACAAGGGAAGACATTTTTTGTATATATATATATATATATATATATATATATATATATATATATATATATATATATATATATATATATATATATATATATATATATATATATATATATATAAAGGTGTGAAAAATCAATGTTATAGCTGAAGCTTTCAAAAGTCCAAAATGTCCTTTCTATGAAGCTAAAGCAGTGTGTCATTGTGCATACAACATCTGTGGCAAGGAAGGGGATATGTCTTTGTGTAGCACCATTCATACCCAAGGCAATTCAAAGTGCTTTTACAAAGGCATAGAAACACATAAAATGACATTAAAATCATAGAGAATAAAACATTAATAAAAGCAAAGTCTATAAAGGATTAAAAAAAAAGAGAAAAAAATCAAAACAGGAATAAGAGACAGTTAAAACAAAAGCTAAAAACAGTCTTAATGTTTGAACTAACCTGAAACACTGTTTACAAAGACATTTCTTTTTCATGGTTTTGTCGTCAGTAGATTCCAAACTATCAGCAGGAAGAACAAGTAGAGGAAACATTGTCTTTACACTGCATGATCTGGAAGCTGAAATACTGTCAGAAAATGAACTAAAGTTCGTGGCTGCGCTCGTATTTCTCTGTGCATTAATCAGTCGAGCTGCAAAGGTTTATCTCCATGCTGGTGTGTACTCTACTTATCTTGTGCTCCCTGAGAATACTCAAGTTAAATCCTCCAGGAGTTTTCACTGTAGGTTCTTTTTTCTTGTTTTCAATGGAAATGAGAATCTGTTGTACCTTGAATTCCCCTGAGTACCGGAGCCTAACTCAAGCTTCATAACACCACGCACTGCCTTAGAATACTCTAGTGCAGGGGTCTCAAACATGCGGTCCGGGGGCCAAATGCAGCCCGGCAAAGGTTCCAATGCGGCCCCCAGGATGAATTTGCAAAGTGTAAAAGCTGTGGAACTGTTCAGGTTTCACATTCAGACCAATAGGGTCTACAGTCAAATAATATCAGAATAACATATTAAAATAATTACTCCTTATTTTCTTCTCATTTTGATGTGAAAATAATGTAGATTACACGTATAAATAATGACAACTTCAAATGTCTGTGCTTCTTATAGTGGAAAAAATAACATTAAATTGGGAAAATATTTACACTTACAAACTATCCTGTAACAATAAAATGTGAAAACGTGAAAGAATATGAACAAACTGAAATTTCTAAAGAAAATTAAGCACAATTTTATCAGTTAAGTGTCTTTGTAGTAGATCTGATCCATAATGCACATGTGTAAATGATACATTGAAGGATAATATTGTTAGACCTTCATGTATTTATTTTTTTGAGACATTTCAATTTTTTTTCAGGTTATTCACACCTTTTTTGTTGGATAGTTTTTTGAAAGCAAGCTCATAAGGTAATTGGATTTGTTTGCACTAAAACAAACGCAAAAAATTGTAATTGTAATTTTTTTTTTCTAGGTTAATATGCTATTATTTTACTGGTCCAGCCCACTGGAGATTAAATTGGGCTGAATGTGGCCCCTGAAAGGAATGAGTTTGAGACCCCTGCTCTAGTATCTGCAGAACATAAGCATGACCACAAGCCTTGAAATATAGGTGCGAGAAACAACAGCTCTAACAGTCCAGTCACCTCTGTGTGCTGTGACTCATGCATGTTCATTAACCTCTGACTGACCATGGGTCCTCGTTGCTCTGCTGCATGCCTGTACAGGCCTCAACAATAAAATCCAATCAGTCCTGTTTGACCTGTAAACGTAGCACACACCTGATTAAAGTCTGCCATCTGTTCTCTTCATGTTTCCTATGTTATGCATCACAGTTTCTGCAGGTGCTTCCTCCTATACCCCCCAGTATATAAACATTACAAACACAAACTTTGCTGTGTGTGCAGGGTGGATCTACCACTATACACTATATTTATGACTGTGGGCAGACTTGAACTCTGATTACTTAGAGCAGGGCAGATGAGCTTTAGAATGCTGACATGTTGCTTTTATTGTGCTTCTGATCAAATTAAACAAGTAAATAACAGTAAAAAAAAAAAAAATGCTGAATTGATGAGCAGAATGTACATTTACATCTTCCTTGTCTCTGTTAACTTAACCCTCCTGTTATATTATGGCTCAAATTGACCCCTTTAAAAAGTTTGAACATCTAGGAAAAAAAAGTTAAAAGCATTTTTTCAATATGAAGCTTCTTCTTCTGGCCTTAATTAGTTTAATCAGTATATAATATGAAAATGTTTCATCTCGAATATGTCTCTTCGTTAAAAACAAGTATTCAGAGAATGCCTAATCTCGCCCCTATTTTGTGCCAATCTCAAGTTTCTATGACAACCCATTCCTGAATTTGAGCCAATAATGTGATTTTGAACTTTCTGCTAAATACGATCTTGACCTTTGACCTTTACACAAATGGATCATTGCATCTGATGCACATTAGCTATATGTATATGCACGTGTAATTTAATGGTGATATCTCAAGTATTCATTGAGTTATAGCATGATACTGTATGTCTCTGCGGACACACACACACACACACACACACACACACACACACACACACACACACACACACAAACACACACACACATTGATTACAATAATCTTGGGTGAGTTGAGTGAGATTAAAAAAAGAAGAAGAAGAAAATAACATGCTTGGACTACTGTGAAGACGTTGTGCCTTTTGATTTGAGGTTTAGAAGCAGATTATTTTGTTGATGCAGAAACACACCACACACTGCAGACTGAGCAGTGGGTTAGGGTTCGGTCTTGTTCTAGGAAACAGAACTCTTCAGTTACAGATTTCTCAGGCCTCAAATGTTCTGTATTATAGTTTTGAATGAGTAAATATATGAAGCCATTTTAAAGGATGCAAAGAAACCATTTGTTTAAAGCAAACAAAATGAAAAAAACTGAGATTTTCAACTGTGGCTTTTTTTATTCATGTTGGGTTTTTTTTATTTTCTATTTTATTTCATTGTGTATTTTTTGGGGAGAAGCAGGTTCACATTGAAAATGCAACATAAACATGAAGGTATATATTTGATTTATCTAGGATTAGCAGTATATTTAAGACTTCCTACTACTCCCTTTTGCGTGTGCAGTGTGATGGACATGGATTTTACTTATTTGTGTCTTGAGGATGTGTTGTTTTGTATTGATTTGTTGATTACATTTTTACTAAACTACAGTACTTCAGCAGTGTGACAATGAAAACTTTTGGAAGCACGTTTACCCTGTATTATATTTTAGACTCTAATGTTGCACAATTTAGAGATCACACAAAGTATTATACACTACAGTATATACACACACACACACACACACACACACACACACACACACACACACTATGACACAGATTCTCACATTTGCTGCTTGACTGGGCTTTATCAGTTCTGTATCTTTCCTTGACTTTCTCTTTCATATGACCTTTTTGAGAGGAAAACAAGACATTGCCCTTAACTACTATAAAAACAGATCAGTGTGGATGTAGCCTTAGGTAAAGAATAAGGAGCCCCGACACGGTTCCACAGCAGCCACACTGATAAGGATGTCTGCACAGATGCGCCTGTGTTTATTTGACATTTTCTAATAAGCGGCTGATGCCCTGACAATAATCTGGGTGTATGTTTGACCTCCATAAAATGGGTCTTATTGATGTTGTCATTCCAGAAATATCTGCAATTTCTACATAGAAGCTTCCGCATTCAATCAAACACAATAATAGAACATGTTTCTAAAAATACTGGGAAACAATCTAACCATTGTCTGAATAAAAAAGGAAACGTCTGGTCAAAGCTGAACACTCGGTGGATACTAGGCACCTTTTTGTTTCTAAAATCGACATTTTTATTCATGTTCACTCACAGTTTATTATTATTATTATTATTATTGTATTGATTATTGTTGCATTCTGCACATGTTTGAAATAAATCATTAAAATCAAATCAGTTTATCAATTAAATATTTCATTGTATTTATCATTGCATCATTACAGTCTTGTGAGCTGAATATTTTTTTCCCCCCATTATTATACATTTAGTAGAATTAAGATGGTAGCAGTTCTTTTCATGATGAGTGAAAATGTGAGGGCATAATGTGAGATAATTACAAAAATATTCTTTAGTAAAACAGTGGATTTAAGAGGACATTTGTCTTGTAAACTCCATGGTACATTGCTGCTAGGAGATCTGTTGCCACCCTACGACTGCTGCAGCATCTGTCAGCTTGTAGTCACCAAGGCAACCCTGAGGCAAAGACTTAGGCACATGCACCAGGCAGTTAACAGTTCACAGTCTAGCGTGTGGCATCCCAGAATACAGCCTGGATCCTCAGGTGGAGCTCACAGCTATATGAGATGAGAAATGAAAACTGTAATTCCCTTACAGTAATATATTCAAACAGGGGATAATATTAACATATGGTCAAATCTTATTTGGATTAATCTACACATTCTTTAAAAAGGTTAAATTCAAAATAGGATAATTTCAATATTAGAAGAAACCTGAACAGAATAGAAGAATGTTTAATCTTCAGAAAGCAGAAAACAGCAGAATTGTTAAGTATAAAAGCAGCTTTATCTATTATAATATTCAGTGATGACGTACAAGTAAGGTTATAATGGTTTGAGATTTTTCATTAGTTTCTTTTTCGAAAATATTTTTTCTCTAATGCAGTTATTTTAACTAGTTTTTAGAGCAGCTTTGCTAATTTTATTGATTTTTCTTCTTTTTCTAAATGCTTAGTTTTAGTATTAAGTATATTTTTTTTTCTCCATATCTTTTATCTCACTTGTCACTAATGCTTTTCCCCCAACTTCAGTTTCCATATTTTTTTTTTTAATTATAGTTTTTATTTATTTAACTTATCACATTTTTTTTCCAATTCTACTTTTTGTCATTTCATTAGTTTTCATTACTGATAATAACATTGGTAAAGAGTCTTAAAGTTTTGCCAAAGAAGTACTGTAACAAGTATTCAGAAAATGCCTCAGCTCGTCCATTCTTGAATTACAGCCAATAATGTGATTTTAACCTTTCTGCTAAATGCGACCTTGACCTTTGACCTTTGGCCTTTTGCAATATTGATCATTTCGTTATATGTATATATGCTCCAGTGCGTGTAATATTATGATAATATATCCAGTATTGATTAAGTTATAGTGTGATATGTCTATGCTTGACACACACAAACAGTGTTACAGAAGTTAATTTTGCGACATGTCACCTTTGACCTCTAGAGACCTCAAAAACCATTGGTCGTAGGTAATAACACCAATTATGAGAATTGTAAAAATCTTCATTGCACATTATTTAGTACCAATCTGAAAGTTCTGTGACCCTCTGTTCTTGAGTCATAACCCATAATGTGATTTAGTTAATTGTGACCTTCCCTTCTCTCCTCCCCACCCACACACAGGCCCCACCCACTCACTCACTCTCTCTCGCCCCGCCCCCTCCTCTCCTCATCCAACTACACGCATTCTTCTATTCAAGGGGCGTTCACAGACAGTAGGAAACTACAACACTGAACATCAATAACATTGCGGGTCGTTACAATCTTTAAACTGTAAATATTGAAACAACGTTTAAACTCTACAACTAGCATAAGAAAATGAAGCGCACCTCAGTTCTCAGGCGAAATGTAAACAGCTCCTCTTTGTTGTGTTAGCAAACAGTCATCAACTTGTAAGTAATGACAAATTTTGCAATTGTAAAACTAAGTTAATTAAAGTATGTCTTGCTTTGTGACATATACCCTAAGCTAATTTGTTGACAATAGGAGGAACACTTTTGGATTTTTTGAGTAGGGGTACGGAAGGGTAGGGTTTCATTATTGTTATTTATTGTATTTCTGTCAAAAGTTTTCTTCTTCTTGGAATAAATGTGTAATTGAGGAAAACAATTTTTTGTTATTATTTTCAGCCATATATTACTTTTTTAATTTAAAAATGTAACCATTCATCGATAATTGTTGGTTAACTTTCCTGGTGATTCAGAAAATGTTGCTTATGTGCCACATCCTAGAACATCCCCACATTTAAAATGGCTGTGACACCCCTGGTTCTAATATGTCAATACTACAAATAACCCATTTAAACCACTGTTGAATGGGACATATAGGCTACATATTCCCTAACCATCTGTTAGTATTTCATCCATGGCATTGGGAGTTGATGCGTATGAAATTAGACTAAAATGTGTACTGTTGGATGCTGACTTAGTTTCAGGCTCATAATATGCATAAAGATAAGGATGTAACATCGTAATGTAAGATGACTTTGGATCATTGATTTGGAAGAAGTGTAGTTCATGGATAAAGTTCAGTGGCTAAAAGCTTGTCAGAACATATTAGAGTTGTGGGATGAGTGCCTGGGTGTGTTGGCCCTCCTGGCTCAGCTTAATTTGATAAATGTGTGTGTGCCACTTTATCTATCACTGTGTACAGAAAGACTGTATGTGATTTACAGCAGCATTTGGGTGACAGAACTGATCACAGAACAGTTCTCAGTCCTGAACAAATCTATTGAAATATTATTTTACTACACAGTTGAGGTTTTTTAGTTTCATCTTTTTAGTAACTAGTGGTTTAATGTTAGAATTCTTTTGTTTTGCTCGACTTCTTTATTTCATTGGATTATTTTTGTCTCACTAGTGGGTGGATATTATCTTGAAATGCACTTCTCTTATTCCACTGTAATGCACAGATCCCTGTTTTTTTTTATTTATTTATTCATGAAATGGGAACTGCAGATGAAAATAAGCACTGACACTAACTCCGACATATTTACATGTTCATACTGAAAAGACATGTATAAATGGGTTCACTAATATGCATTATCCTGCCTACGTAAAATAAATATATAAATAAATACAGTAAAATGGGTTCTTGAGGCCGTATGGTTCACACCTTGGTCAACACAACAAAGTGGCAGATTTCTATATGATCACAGTAGATAAGATGCAAAAATACAGTCGGTATACTTATAGAGGGCTGACCTAGAATCAGATAACACCAGTGCATTGTTGGTGATCCAACCCATTTCACCCACAAGGGAGGATCAGCCCATAGATTGAGGATCAGTTTACAAAAAGTATAAAAGTGATATATTTTAGAAGATTGGGGCCACTCTCCTCTGTGGGGGTGGGGTGTCCTCAGCTGAGTAATGCTTTGTTTGTGCTCAGATCAAGTTAATTAAAAAAAATATATTGTAAAAATGAGACTGAAAAGAGCATGGTGGTGCAGTGGTTAACACTCATGCATCACAGCAAGAAGGTTCCTGGTTCGATTTCCACAACAGACCTTTCTGTGTGGAGTTTGCATGTTCTCCTCGTGTCTACGTGGGTTTTCTCCAGGTACTCCAGTTTCCTCCCACCATCCAAACACATGCACTGATAGGTTAATTGGTTAATCTAAATCACCCATAGGTGTGAATGGGACAGTGATTGTTTGTCTATATATGTTCAGCCCTGAGATGAACTGGAGACTCATACAGGGTGTACCCCGTCTTCACCCTTTGTAGCTGGATTACTGTAGGCCCCCAGTGACCCACATGACCCTAGTGAGGATAACGCGGGTTCAGATGACGAGACGAGAGACTGAAAAGAATCTGGACTCATTTTTGGAGCTTCCAACAAAAACAACACGGTAACACCATCCATGGTGTTGACGATTATATGACAAACACAATGAGTGTCTGGTGCAGCATGATAAGAAATGACTGTAGATTTAATAGCAAAATGTTGTAAAACAAAAAAAAAAAAGGAAATTAGCATACAATCCAAAGTTGCTAATTTGAGAAATGTTTTGTGCTGATAATCAAATGTAGCTGTATTTTTTAACAAGAAGAGTATATTAACTAAACCACATTTGTATGTAGAAATGATGCATTTATCTTGTTTTGAGAAAATAAAGCGGTAAATTGAAAATAATATGATGCTGTTTAAATTACATGACCACAATGTTAAAATAATAGCCTATTAAATTTTTTAAGTAAAAAAGTAATAAAGAAGTAAACATTTAACAATTGAAGATTTTAAATGCACTATAACATCACAGGTGGTTGTGGTTCAGGTAGAGTGGGTCCTCCAATGACCAAAGGGTTGGCAGTTTGAATCCTAGCTCTGACTGTTCACATGTGGAAGTGTCTCTGTAAACACCTGAAGACACTGAACCTGAAAAGTCTCCTACTTTATACCTGTTGGATTTAAATAAAAAAAAAAAACCACCTGTGAGCACCATGCAAATCTGAGTAAGCTGCAGTCTGTTGACTTTAATAAATCTGCATATTCAAAATGTTAAATCTACATAATTATTCAAAATGTTAAATCTACATGTTTAAAATGTTAAATCTGCATAATTATGTCAAATGTTAAATCTGCATATTCAAAATATTAAATCTACATAATTATTTAGAAATATTAAATATACATAATCATTAAAAATGTTAAATCTACATGTTTAAAATGTTAAATATACATATTCAAAATGTTAAATATACATAGAAGGGGAAAAAAGGCAGAGGCACTCAGAGATTTTCAAAAATATATATCAACAATGTAACGTAAAAGCTAAAAACACATCCGCCTATGCGTTGCGGCCAAGGGCCTTCATCAGGGCATACATTAAACATGTTAAATATACATATTTAAAGTGGTAAACATACATATTCAAAATTTTAAATATGTATATTCAAAACATTGAATATACATGTTTAAAATGTTAAATATACATATTTAATATGTTAAATCTACATAATTATTTAAAATGTTAAATATACATAATTATATAAAATGTTAAATCTCCATAATTATATAAAATGTTAAATCTACATAATTATATAAAATCTTAAATCTACATAATTATATAAAATGTTCAATCTCCATAATTATATAAAATGTTAAATCTACACAATTATATAAAATGTTAAATCTACATGTTACTTTGTAAATATGGTTACGGTTTGATCTTTTTTTTTTTTTTTACAAGATTATAAGATGCCAATTTTTTTCTGTAAAATCTTTTTGACTGTTTAATTCAGATATAGACACATACATTCATGCTTCCACCATCTCAAACCTACAGCTAACGATGTACACAAATCACTGACGGCTCATACACATCATAGCCAAAGACTTTCTATTACGATCTCATAACTACAGTCAGGGCAGCAGGACAGTGGTTTATGAGGGTTTATAAGGGGCTCTCTGTGACGGCCTGTGACCCTGACAGGCCGTAAATAATACTGTAGCAGCAGATGAAAGAGCGAAGGAGGCTGATTGTGACTTGGACTGAGACACCTGCACACTGCTGGAATAAAAAAAAATCACAGCCAGGCAGCAGAAAAACAATAAAATAAAAACATATGGAATAACAGTAATTCTAAGATACGAAGGCTTGTTTATGGGAAATATAGTCTTATTTTCACACAAGAAAATAATCATGTTGAGTATAATCTTAATTGTCGCTTTAGTTCTTACAGTTAATATTGAGCAAAATGTAACTAATGATAAACTGTGGTTGACATAAAAGCCCATTAATGGAACTATATACTATCCTATTTCTGTTCTAAATAATTCCATTTCATTAAATTTTTTTTCTCATGAGGCCTAAACATCCACCATCTACCAAATCATCTACTGATATAAAATATTTAATATACAGTAGTGGAAAAAAAAACTTCATGGACTTCCTCAAAATTTTACATTTCATCTCAAATTGGCATGAAATATCTGTGGAAAAATCTTTGTCTTTCAAAAGATGCGGTTGTGCCTGACAGATACAAACATATTTTTGAGTTCATTTATGTCTTGAATTTTATTCTTACAAAGTTATTTTAAGAAAAAAGTAGTAATGTCATATTCAGCTTAAAATGCTAAAAAAAAACACACAAAAAAAAAACCTGATGTTGAAATACAGGATTTGGGTGAGAGTTTCTCCAGTCTCCTGTGTTTTAAAAAAAACAAAGTGTTTATGTTTGTTTTCTATTTCAAAGAACAAAAATGGAATAACTAGAAAACAGAAATGAACAAAGGCAGGAAGATTAATTGTTTCGGACTACTCAAGAACTGAAATAAATTACATTTTACTGTTTCATTTTGTGAGTGGAAATCAAAGTATGTGAAATATTTTTATGTTAACACCTTAATCAGAGTATAATCAAATCTAACTGGAGTTTTGACAACTAAAAAGGTCAGATAATGCAATTGTAATCAAATTTCTCTGTGCATGTAAACACCACCCAACCTTAGCTCAACTAAGACTGTCCTGGACACGCCCCCTTCAGGAAGTGACCAGAGACATGACATGACAAGACGTAGGTTACGTGTTAATAAATCGTTGTTGTCCATTTCTTCTCTGGGTGTTGTCCTCCTCCTCCTCCTCCTCCTCCTCCTCCTCCTCCTCCTCCTCCTCCTCCTCCTCCTCCTCCTCCTCCTCCTCCTATGTCTGCTTCATAACTGCCACTTTTGTTTTGTTATTGTTCTTAATCTATGGTGTTAGCCAGAAGCATGCTAACACTAAAGGGGGGTTTAGCACCACCTAGTGTCTGGGAGTGCAATGTACCTGACTTAATGACTTAAATTTCTCTTGCTAGCATGTAAACTCGACATTCTGGGAAAGTCCTGTTAAGTCCTTAATCGGAGTAAAGCAATAATTTGAATTTCCAAGTGCATGTAAACGTAGGTTAATTAGTTAAACTAAATTGCTCATAGGTGTGCATTTTTGTGATTGCTTGTCTCTATATGTTCAGTCCTGTGATGAACTGGTGACTTGCCCAGGGTAGACCCCACCTTCACCCATAAGATAGGCTCCAGTGACCCTAGTGAGGATAAAGCAAACTCAGAAAATGAACAAATATTTATTCATGAAAATTATTCTTAGGTTGTTTTATTGCAGCCGTTTTCTGTCCAACACTTTGTGATTTTTATCTGTGAAAAGTGCTTTGTAAATAAAATGGATGAGAGTGATATGGTGCTTCAGTGAATAGCACTCGTGCCTTACAGCAAGAAGGTCCTGGATTTGATTCCAACACCTTTCTGTGTGGAGAGGAAAAATGGGTAACACTTTATAATACCTACACAAAATTGACTATCTATTAACCATTTGTTACCCATTTATAAATGGGTTGTTCATTATGTATTGACCATTTGTTACCCATTTGTTAATGTCTTGTAAAGGTTCATACTAGTGTAAATGTAAAATGTGATTATTTTTAACCAACAGCTGCAGTGTTTACAACTGTTTCTTTGTTTACCTGTAAAGCTGATATACAAACACTGCACCTGTTGGTTAAAAATAATCTAATTTTACATTTATCTCTGGAAGACACTAGTATGAACCTTTACAAAACATTAACAAATAGGTAACAAATGGTTAATACATAATGAACAACCCATTTATAAATGGGTAATAAATGGTGAATACATAGTCGATTGTGTGTAAGTATTATAAAGTGTTACTGAAAAATGTATTTGGGAACTGCCAAAATAGTGGTACCAGGTCTTTATGGGTTAATCAAAACAAGTCAAGCCAAATCAGCTTACCTCATGACAGTTATGTTTAATTTTTCCAAGTCTCTTTTTTTCTGTGTCCAGTATTTCAGAGCTTTTTTTTTTTTTTTTTTTTAATCACCCAGTTGATGAAATGATTAGAGCCTGTGCATGGAGGGGTGGAGCCAACGGGTTTGTGCTCACCAGTTGTGCCCTGCACTAACTGAGTGCTTCTCATACAGACCTAAATGGATAAATTAATCCTGTAATTAGGAGTGAAATTAGCCCATTAGAATCCTGTGTTCCTGGATCTGTGGCCAGCAGGGATGAGTGTGTGAGAGTTCTAAATGATAGAAGTCAGTGGTTTGGGTTCATGATTTCTTACCACAAATAAAGGATTCATCCTTCATCCTAGATCATGTTGATGATTTTATGGAGGATAGTCATCAGAGCCATAATACTTTATTTATTTTTCCGATTGTATGGCAAACTCTAATTAGTCTTTTTTTTTTTATCTTTATCTCCACCCAGGATGTAATGTGATCACTTCTCTGTTTGTCTGTTTGTCTGTCCATCTGACAGTATGATTACACAAAAACACTGGCATAAATATAGCTCTTAAAGGAGCGATATTTTGATTTAAAAACAACAAAAAAAGGAATTCTACATTTCAAAATATTTCCCTGTTATCTACATAAACTCTAAATACTATACTTTGGTCTAAATTTTCATTAATGAAACTCCAGAGTCAGGGCCAGACTGGATCAGGATTTCAGGCCAGGAATATCCCACAGCATCCAGGCCGATTCCAGTACCACCGAGGCGAATTCTTATTTTTTCCTCCAAAGACCACACCTTTGGGGTTAGCCAAACATAGCTAAACAAAAAATACATTTAAATGATGCTAAATAGGAAAAAAAAAAGTAACAATAAAAGCACCAAATCCTAAATGCATGTGACACTGTTGCGGCAGCAGAACTAACAGCCAAGCTAACGGCCGAGCTAACAGCAGAGCTAACAGCAGAGCTAGCAGCAGTACCACTCTGGCTGCTGCTGGGTTTAAAAAATGAAATTAGGCAGTTAATAATGTTGAAAAAATATAACATCCATATATGTACATAGAGAAGTGGAAAGAAGGGATGGCATTTTGTTTGTGTGGAGAAGATGCAAGCTACAGTATACTATAAATGATCTAGAATACATTATCGTCAGCCATTGCTGTATATGACTGTACATACGACACTGAACTTTTAATAACTCCGTGTGCACAGTCACTGTTAATTAGCTTTTTTTTTCTTATTTTTTTTAAATACTCATTTCTATTTCACTATATTTTTGGTTTTTTCCATTTCTTTTTTTTATTCTACTCTGGGAGGAAGGACAAGACCAGACAATAATTTGATTTTATACTACAACTGCTGTGTTTTATCCTCTTCAAATAGTGAATAAACCTCTTGAATCTTGTGTGAAATGATAAGTGCGGGTTAATCACACATTACCACAGACAATATTTAATTTTTTTTGATGTAATAAACTTTGAATGATTGAACTGAATCACACCATTAATAAGATTTCTAATAATACTGTCCTAAGACTCATTAAGATACTGGCAAGAAGAATTTTATACCAATTGCAAATTAAGAGATTAAAGTGTTGAACTGGCTTGAACCCAAGGTTGCCAGTTTTTCACTGTAGCCGACTGGATTGTATTATTAGATTTGTTTCTACTGCTGAATATGCAAAAGAAATTATAAAAATGACAATGAAATAACTATGTTTTTGTCTCTTTATCCCATTTCTTTGTGTGGAACCAAAGACAGAAAAATAATAATAAGAATAGACAATCACAGAATACCAAATAGAGAATATCAAACCTCTAAAAAAGCCAACAAAACAATCTGGCAGGAGTAAAGACATCACCATAACATTGTTTTCTGTCTCCAGGAAATCTCACAGTAATAAAATCATATGGGTGAAGTATATTCTTGTTTTTGTTTTTTTCATATAACCACTACAATAATGTTTCTGGTCTGTGCGTGATCATAAACAAGAGCCGTTTTATGGTTCATACATCCTCCTCCTCAGAACCATCTGAGGCTGATGTAAATCTTTAATTCATGAATATCTAATGAGAAACAAAAGCACAATAATGAGAAGCTACAGCTTTTAGTCTACAGTGGTGGTTTTCTTTTGATCGTAATGATCCCAGAGCGGATAATTTATCGTAATAGTGTACATAACATGCTGTAAATAAAAAGACAGATGTAGGTGGTGACATATTTGTCTAAATATAATTTTGCAGCTACATTTCTTTTTTTTTTAATCCATGTGTAGATTTATTATAATCTGATGCAAAAAGACATGTAGGAAATTTCATCTTTGAGCAAATGTCAGCTGGTATAAAATGAGATGCTGCATTTTTAAACTGTAAAGTATATAAACCAACACCATCTGGTTGAACTAACACCAAAACACAACTGCCTTATACCAGCTGCTTAAAACAGTGAAACACACCAGGTATTGTTTTCACACACAGCAGATAATCTTGGTAATTTATTGATGTCTATATTTGTTTTTTGTATGTGATGTGGACGAGTGGAGTCAAACACAGGGAAGGATAAATATCACAAAGGGAGAGGGTTTCTTTTTGTTTCTGAAGAGCAGCTCTGATAAAGCCTGTAAATCTGGAGCTGCAGTGCCTTTTGTTGCCAGAATTTATGGCCACTCTCGGTTTTATTCACCCTTATAAATTTTAGTTTTAAAGCGTTCACTTATGCATGTCCGTCTATTCAAAATTCATTCAGTCATTTACTGCCTCTACACTTACACATGGAAAACCTCTCCTCTGTCTGGATATGATCTGACTGAGTAATACCTTTAAACACTAGAGCAGGGGTCTCAAACATGCGGCCCGGGGGCCCAATGCGGCCCACCAAAGGTTCTAATGCGGCCCGTTAAATGGCTCCATATTTTCTTCTCATTTTTGTTGTCATTGTTTGACTGCAAAAGATAATATTTACATTTACAAACTATCCTGTAACAATAAAATGTGAATAACCGGAAGAAATGTGAACCTGAAATGTCTAAAGAAAATTAGACACAATTTGAACCATTTTCTACTTCTGTTACTAAGAGTTTAGTGTCTTTGTAGAACTGATCCATAATAAAACACATGGATTAATGATAAATTGAGGCTGAATATTGTTAAAATTGCCCTTATTTTCCTTATGAAATTTTCCCTTTTTTGGGATTTGGATAATTAATAATAATAATAATTTAGTGGAGGCATTTTTTGCACTAAATCAATTACAAAGATTTGAAGTTGTCATTATTTATAGGTTATTTATGTTTTGGCCCATTTGAGATCAAATCCGGCTGAATGTGGCCCCTGAAGAAAATGAGTTTGAGGCCCCTGCACTAGAGAAAGGGATGTCATATCAGTTAGAAACAGATTCCAATGAAATACTCATTATATACAGTATATTCAAAAGAAAAACAGCCAAGGCTACACTGCAGGCGTAACATAATATAAATGTTAAAGATTTCCTCCAGACAAGTTACAGGGGAAAAAAAATGTTGCTTTGAATAATCATTTATTTCTGGTGTGGTTCTTCCACGAAAACCTAATTAACCTTCTTAGAAATATTTAAATTGACTTAGCATCTTATTTATCCCACTAGAAATATCCAGCATCTTTCTAAAGTTTTCTCATGAAAGCAGATTTTTCATGGTATATACTTTGAACTTACTGTATGGCTTCAAATCATTTCAATGCAAAACATCCTCGTGTAGGAGCAGAAAGCATCCTGGTAATGTCAAACTGCACACAGTGAAACTTAACCCTTTGTTGGTCAGCTCAACCATTTGGTAGAGGTAACTTTGAACCCTGATATCTAATCTAAATTTAAGTCCTTTAACACCAAACCTCTTGAGCAGTCTCCCCCTTTTTGTAAGAAGCATGTAATGCACAGAAACAACACTGTGTGGTACTGTCAATGACATATTCAGCTCATGATAGTACACAACCAAGGAAGAAGATAGTAACCATGACAACACTTCTGCTATGATCTTTTCTTTTGGACACAAAATTGCAGGCAAGTATTTTACATTAATAATCCTCATCGTGTTTCAGAAATACTTTGGTATTCATGTAATATTTTCTTTTAAAACATGCTGAACCAAACAGTAGAGATTATAGTCAAGAGTCATGAAATGCTAATAGCTAATGCTAATCATTCATGATACAAACACAAAGAGTTAATACATCTAATTTGAACCAAGTCACAAATTATGTTGGTTAGATTGGTGAAGGAGTAATGTTTGAGTTTTAATAGTTTAGTTAAATGTAGGGTCAGTAAAAAAAATCAGTTTTATGTCATAATATGGTAGTCCCTGTGAGGTGTAAAAAGCAAAAAAACATTTTTCACACTACGAAAATGACAAAAATCACAAGATTTTTGTAGCGTGACCAACAAAGGGTTAAAGATTACAGCAAAAAATAAAAATCTATTGTGTATTGTGTGGGTGACTTCTACCAGCAATACAATATATTTATGTTTATTTATTTGCCACTTACCTGCCAAAAGCATTTCCCCACAGAGACCATTATTTGTTGGAAAAAATGTAGAAGAAGAAAGTAATGTGGTTTTGGTGCATCTGTGACCTTGGTCAGTACAGAAGCATCTGTGCCACAGTGGTGACTCCTCTACGTTTTAAAGTCTCATTGATTGCTTATAATAATCAAACCAGTTGAAGAAAATGAAAAAAATATTACAGCGGGCCTTGAAAGCACACAAAATGGTGCTTGTGTTCTTCTTTCAGCTATTGTTAACTGGCGCAAATAGGCTGTGCTCTTCTCTCCCTCCTTTCACATCAGAGCCAATCATTTCTAAAGCAAACCTTTAGAGCTGTGTGTGACACTGCAGTGATTGTGTTTTGGGAAAATAGAGGCATTAGAGGAAGGGTCCTCCAGTTCATGTTCCACAGTTGACTGAACAACTACTGCTCTGTGGTCACTTGTCGGGACTGGAGATGTAATTGTGGTTTGCACACAATCATGTCAGCCATATTTCACAGCTGAGTGAGCTGATATTGCGATGTGACTCCTGCCAAAGCTTTACAGTTTGGAGTTGACCCCAGTTCTTGGCAGATGTTGATGAGAAACCACCTTCATCAGACCTCTGACCTTCACTTTGGGGTCAGGAAGATGTGCAATAATTAGGTGAAAGATAGCTCATTAAAATATGCATTTGCACTACTTAAAAAAATGAGAATAAATAAATAAAAAATGTTTTCACCATCACAAACACCACAATTACTGTCAGGGGAGCGTGTTAGCACAGTTGAACACTCCCCATTTGACTTCTAGCCTCAGTGACATTTGTTATAACTCTATGTCTCTACTCCATATTGGTCTGTGCTCACTGTACTGTCTCCAAACTAAAGGTTAAATGATCCAAAAATTGTTAAAAGTATGACTTGTCTTGACTTTCTTAAAATATTCTGCAATAAATTGGCTTTTTGGTCAGAACAGTAGGCACAGCAGATGCAATACAATCCTGGTGAAGTTATTTTAACTTCTGTAAAATTTTTAAGACCTGTGACTCTGCAGACACTATAAACTATAGCAGAGGAATTTAGTTTATTTTAGTTTGTGTTGATTTGGAAATGCAGATTTGAGCCTTCAGGGATTATATATTATATAGTATTACTCCTGTTTTTAGTTTTTTTTTAAAGCCTAAAATGATCAGAGTTGAGAGAAAAAAAGCCCTGAAGTTCTTCCAAAGATGCTATTGTACTGAATTCTAGGAATATGAGCTGAATCTGTTTACACCAGTGGACCGATAGATTTATGTGACCATTAGAGGCAGTAATGGGTCACTCTGACCGTCTGCCATAGTGAGGAAAACAAACACCACAGACCTTTGAACAATGCATTAGAAAGTGATACATGAGAGCCATGGAAAGATAGCTTTTAGAGTCAAACAAAGTGACAAACTGAGAAAATCTAGAAGCATTAGTGTTGTTTTCATCACAAGACACAGCTCTGAAAGAAAACAAAGGAGTTTGATGCTGAAATCACAGTGTTTCTTCTACACTGGGAAGTTTGATTATAATGTTTATGAAGGTATAAAGTTATTTTACTAAGTTTAGTGTTTGTTGATCCATGGTTCAGGCTAAACTTGGACAGTTTTGATCTTGTTTGGACTCGACCAAACAGTTCAGCTACTGACAACACACACACACTTTAGGAAGCAGAAGCTGCGTTTCCATTACCCTGGGAAATTCGCAAAATGTAAATAGCGCTATAATAAACTGGTAATGAAAACATCTGAATTTATAAAAAAAAAACAAAAAAAAACACACACACACACAGTCAAATATTGATAAAAAAAAAGTGATGGTTTTTCAGATGTGTCTATATTCTAATATATCGCAAAAGAACAATGGAAACACCTTTTCCCCAATTATATGTCACAGAACGTGATGTATGTGGTCACGTGATCACTTCTCTCGGAGTGAAAATTGTGCGATACACAAGGACAGAGGAAGAGACGGAGACTTTTCTCAAAATAATTCATGAGAAAACATAACCACCATGACTAATGCACTAGCATTAGCACTAGCATTAGCAGTAGCAGCTCCAGTAAATGTACAGGAGTCGTTTCAGTTATTGTACGGGCATTACACACATACTGTAGCCGAACAGAGACAGGTGGACAATTACATACGTCAAAAACAGAAAAGGAAATGTCACTGGTCTATCTGTTCCACATAGCCGGCCTGGCAGGACTATCCAATCGTATTTCGCCTACTGTTGCGTCCTCATATAAACAAGGATTTCCTCTTGATATTCAGTCGCTCATCTAAACGCAGATCTACTGTTTTCATCGTCTCCGTGTAAATGTAGCCTTAAACATTGTTACTACTTTTGTCACGTTGCACGTTTTACAAATGTTTGGATGGCTGAGTAGAGGTTCAAGAGCACCAGTCTACGACACCACCACACAGACACACTTGGATGAAAAATCTGGATCTTTCTTCAAGTATACAAGAGAATTTAGAAACGAATGACACAAATTAGAGTTACTGTACTTCCAATGTTCACCCCACAGTTTCCAGCAAGTCTATAAACACAGTTTTTCCTCTTTCACAGTCAGCCAATTAATATCAGAACTCTATTCTTGTATGGTATATAACAGCAACTTAAAAAAAATACACTTGGAAGAAACTCAAATGACCTTTTGAGCTGTTATTTAGTTTTATCTTCTATATATTTTAGCTTCAAGATTAATATTACCTGTGGACTTGTGGTCATTTTTAATAACTGTGCAGGTCATACTCATTATTAAACCCATGCAATGCTTCCAGTTATGTAATTTATAAAGCAAAATGTGATCATTTTTGACCCATTTGAGTCAATGTCTCTGGTTTGGTAGGATCTACAACATTTTTTTGTTTCCTCTCCACATTTTTTCAGCCTATATCCTTGTTGAGGACTATGGAAGCTAGCTGATAATGATAAATGAAAGTGTCCTGGGTGAAAATTTAGGAGGGTCATGCGGTGATATAACACGGATATTCACAGAGGAACAAACTTAGATCACGTTTCTGAAAGTGACAGCAATGTGTCAGAAGATGATTAGATGGGTGACTTACATGACAGTGACAGTAAGGAAGTTTTTTTTCTTTCCATCTTTCAACAGTTATCTGTAAGTGATAAGCCTTCTCTTGGCACCACAGCCAGAAAATTATGTCAGCTAATTCAAGTACAAAACAATGTTCACTTATATAACACAGATGTGGAGGGTTTATATTCAAATGACCACAGTTTAAACACAGTTTAAATCCTATGTGAATAGAGTTTTTATCATGGTACATTGATCAAGAAAGTAAATATTTGACAATGTGTTTCATGGCTTCATTTCTTTTGTGCCATGTATTAATTTTTCTCTTTTTTTTTCTAACCTCACACCGATAACAGAGATACAAAAGGCACTTAATTCGAACAGGTGGATGGAAGAATATGACATGTCTTGTATTTATTTTTGTGACATTATTTAATGAACCAGATGTCTTATTATTGGTACAGTTTTCTCACAAATTCAATCACATGTGCTTTTCATCTGACTGTCCAAATAATAATAATACAAAAAAATCAGTATTAACTTGAAAATACTTACTTTACTACTGTAACACAATTTCAAATGTATTCATAATAATGTGCTAAATGTGACCATTTCATTATCAGTAGCAGCTGTAAATAGTTCTACATTGAAACACACTTTCATTCACGTACATCTGCACATTCAAAAACACACAAAAGCTCAAAGATACATCATACAAATGATTTTTTCTTGTTATTATTATTCACCAGTTTCTGCAGCGCATCAGTACAGCTCTATTAATTCACACTGGCTTGAGCATGGGAAGGAAGGAAAAGCTTTGTGCACCATTTAAGGGGAAGCATTTTGTGTTTGACAACGGTTTCAATGGTGCCACTCTTGCCTGCCATCCTGTGTAATTAGGGAGCTGTGACGAATCTCTGTCATAGCTCTGCACTTGAGATTTTTATTGAAATTCCATAAATGCACAAGTATTGCAGAAATACAGACATAACACGAAGAATCATAGACATACACACACCCTATGTGTCTGTGAAAGTGTATGGAAGTATGGGGCGTATCAATAAATCAGGCTTCCAGACACGCTGTTTCAGTCTGGGCTCGTTTTTTTTGTTTGTTTTGTTTTGTATGAATGTATGTGTTGTGCGTCTGTGCAATTTCTGCCCCCCTCTTCCTCAGAGGCCTGTTATTCTGTGACTTGACCCAGATGGAGAGGCTTTAGTGGGAGATGTAGTCTACTGCCAACTGAGATGGGCCCCGCAGGACCACCTGTCAGGAGCTGCTAAAACAAAACAGAGAGACAGGAAGTGTGTGTGTGTGTGTGTGTCAGACATGGAAGATGAAAACAAAATGTGCAGATACTGTTCGTACTTGAGGTTATGAAGTATGAGCAAAAGGTGGTGATTTAGGGTGGAGACACATCTTACAACAAAAACAAATCAGCGGGAAATGTTGCAGTACTTCAAACAGAAGGAAAGAACTCCAAAACAGCTTTGGGAGAGGATTACTCCCATTCACATGTTCTCTGTAGGATTTTACGATTTTGTGGTGAGATTTTCTTCTCTTCTTTTGAGTCATTTTACAGAGCTGGCAGGGGACCAGAAGAAGGAGAAGCTCCTGAAATGAGAACTACCCTCATGTGTACCATTATAACATTTCATCTTTTTTATACACATGGATATGCGCACAAATCCCAGAAAAGCTCAGTTACTCTAGATTGCATTAAAACCCTATTGGTGTCAGAGCACACCTGTAGATTTCTGCTTGTTTCTGTCAGTTAAGGCACATGGTTTGTTTTGCCTGTATATACATGAAGAGAATAAATGACACCCAAAACATTGCAGGCTAGACACTTTGATCCCATTTGACTATTTAGCACAGAATGACATTTGGTATCTTGTGACTGGATGCGTGATGCTCTGGAACAATGAGAGTAAGCAGGACACAGACAGTCTCTGAGGTCACTAACACAATGTTTGTACTGTAGGAATAAACTTGTTCACTGTTGCAGAAGGAGGCTGAGGCAGCAGAGGATTCATATGAAGGTCTGTTTTAGGCCACAGAAGACGTCAAATCACTGACTGCTGGATTAGTTATAAAGTGCACGAACTGGCAGAGGTGTTAAAAGTACTCACATTCTGTACTTAAGTAGAAGTACAGCTACTTATCTGAACAAATACTCTGGTAAAAGTAGAAGTACTGATTCAACTCCTACTAAAATAAAAGTGAAAAAGTACAATTCCTGAATTGTAATAAAGTACAAAAGTTTTGTTTTGTTTTGTTTTTGCCATGAATGCAATAATACTTATTTAACCTGGAAAAATCTGAAAGGTTTAAAAAGTATCTAAATTAAACCCTTTAAAAGTGAGTTACTGTATTGAAATTATGTTTGATCAGGCCACAGTACTCAGTTTTATAGGTATGGGCAAGAAATTTTGGAAAAAAAAAAAAAAAATAGTCACAACTGAGATGAAAAGTCATCATGAGATTAAAAAAATGCACAATTCTAAGACAAAATGTTAAAATTGTGAAATTAAAAGTCAAAATTGTGAGAATTGTCATATAACTATAATAAAGTCAGTTTCTCTCTTCCACTGATTTTCCCTCTAAAGTGACTTATTTTCATACTGTCACATCTGTTTAGTTTGAAAAAGTATCAAGTCTAATGTGAGAATGTAAGGAGTATAAAGTACAGATATTTATTGAAAATGTAGGGAGTAAAAGTAAAAAGTTGCCATAAAAATAAATACTCAAAGAAAAGATGCCTAAAAAATCTACTCAATTACAGTAATGACGTACTTTTACTTAGTTACTTTCCACTGGGGACTAACTGGGGACGTGAGCTGTTAATTACTTTAACTAGATAGAACATTTTAGCTCCTAATTTGGAGAAAGAATGATTATTGTGTAAGAAGTGATGGTTTTTCAGATGTGTCTATATTCTAATATATTGCAAAAGAACAATGGAAACCCTTTTTCTGCAATTATATGTCACAGAATGTGATGTATGTGGTCACGTGATCACTTCTCTAGGAGTAAAAATTGTGCGATACACAAGGACAGAGGAAGAGACGGAGACTTTTCTCAAAATAATTCATGACAAAACATAACCACCATGACTAATGCACTAGCATTAGCACTAGCATTAACACTAGCATTAGCAGTAGCAGCTCTTGTAAATGTACAGAAGTCGTTTCAGTTATTGTACGGGCATTACACGCATACTGTAGCCGAACAGAGACTAACCCTAACCCTAATTTGGAGAAAGAATGATTATTGTGTAAGAAGTGTGTAGGGCACATTTCAGTTTGGTTAACCAGCATAATTGCAGAATAATTGTGAATTAGCTGTAAATATGACTATAAAAGGATGAATAACAACAGCTGAACCTACAACCACGACCAATGTTGAGTTAACTCATTGTCAAGACTGAGGTTCTATTTTCTCCTAGAAAAGGTGACATACAACAAATCAGGTACAGATAATGTAATTACTGATTAGATCTAATCAGGCTACAAATACAGGCATAACTGATCCAGTGTATGTGTTTTACACTGTACCCCCAAAGACACTTTATCAAGGGGGTTAAAAGTCAGGTGGTGTGTCATAAAACAAAAACATACTAGTGTTGACACAACCTTAGTTCTTTTAACAAGAGTTTTAGAAGCTGTCTTTGTTACTGTCAATCCATATCCCAGATGGAGGAAGAACATATGAGAAGAGGAGTTTTCTCACCATGTGGTAGGACTTGTGTGGTGGAGCTCAGTAACAAGGACAGAAGAAGATGCAAAAAGCTTTTTAATTTGTTGAGGAGAAAAAACTCTGTTGCTAAGCAACATTCATTTCCATCTTTCTGGATCCTTGTTTGATTCTCAAACTTGTTTTTGGCTGTGTGTAGATGTTTATACAAATATATTCAAGTTCATCTCACTCCAACACTATCTAGTAACACAAATTGACATGATCTACTTTAGTCCAGTCATTCATCAACAGGGCCAGAAAATATAAACGCACCTGCAGGTGAGACACTATTGGCAGCTATGACGACTGTACACGGTAAGTGTCTTCCACCCAATCCCAGTAGAGTATGTGAGTGTCTGGCTGTTAAATGAAGAATACGCAGCAGTTGTTAATATGAACAGTGTTAACCTGGTGCTGACATGCCTCACTCAGGGGCACTTAAACAGGGTGGATGCCTACCAACAGTCAGACTTCACCCTCAGTACTCCTGCTGGAGAGTGGTCTCTCCAAAGCTATCTCAGTGCCAGACTGTATAAAGAGAGTGCTGTTTTTCTCAATATACATGGCAAGCTGAAAGAGAGAGAACAAGTGTGTGCATGTGTGTGTGTATGCGTGTGTGTGTGTGTGTGTGTGTATGCATGTGTGTGTGTGTGTGTCAGGAGTGTTTTCCCTCTGGTCACATTTTGCCTGTCACCTCTGGTCACTTTGCATTAGCACTGCCACTCTGCCTCCCACTGTTCCTCAGATCACATCCTCTCTTTTCCCATCCTGCGTATCTGCATTCAGATTAGACGGAGTCAGTAGAGCATCTCTACATCTTGCTCTGCAAACTGAAGTCTATCGTAGCAGCTAAAAGAATAAAAAAAGATTAAAGAAGCTGCTGGAGCAGTGATTCTCACCAAGGGGAGAACATTTAAACCAGATTGAATAATGGCCAGTTTTGATTCAGCTTTGCTTGAATGACTTGTTGGTGATTTACTCCAGGACATGACATATTACAACGTCCAACTCTGCACAAAGTTCTTTTTGATTAAAAGAAAAAAGAGAAAAGATAACATATGGGATGTTAATCATAAAACGCTACTCAATCCATATCAGGGTAATTATAGATAACAAAACCTAAACCTCCAACTAACCACGAAATAATTATTTAAGAAAATAGAAAAGCTGAAAAGTAACATGCTTTAACACAAAGAGTGCTATCGTACCACCACTGTTGTTGTTGCATGTAAACATTTAGAATTTTGATTCTAATCCAAATGAATGAATTTGCAGACGACCCCAGACCATGGTGCAGACCAAACAGCTGCTTCAAACAAAGGAGACAGTTTCAATCCAGATGAACCTGAACCATGGTTGAGTTGATCAACTGTGTGACAGCATTTTTTGGACAGTTTTTCCACAACAACAACAAAAAAAAAAAAAACAGAAGAATAATAGATATGAAATGAGCTAACAACATGTTATCATACATAGGTTCTTGTTTAAACAAATTAGAGTTCAGGAATACATAGCACACATAGCAGCTGGATGTACATATGTCATAAAATCCTTGGATTTTAAGGTGTAAAAACGACTATTAAAACAACAATATGAAAATAATGATAATAATTATTAATAATTCTAAATTAATATGCAAAGAACTAGCTAGAGATCTGTTGTAATGTCGAAATGTGAACTCCACACTGACGAGACGAACTCATAAATGTGCTGCTCAGCTTCCCTTAAACTTTGTTACTGTTTATTTGATCATCTATCATACAGTCTGTAGGAAATCAAATTAGGCTCTACTCAGAAAGTGACAATAAAGAAACAGAATTAAATATCAATAAAAGGAAACAGATATGAGATATTGTGTTGTTCCACACAATGACATAATCCAGACTCATGTTTCTCACAAAGACTTGAAGATGCATCCCATAAGGCAAAGCTTTTCCAACCCTATTTACTTTTTTCATGATTATTTATTTATTTAGTTTTATATCTCTAATTTTGTTTCTGATAGAGCATAAAGGTACATTCAAACACCTCTGCAGTAACAATTTTTGAGTCTTTATTTTCATCTTCCCATCTACTCATTATGTGTAAAAGGACAGGAAGTGACAGGTATGGCATTGGACAAAAGAAAGAGCAGAGTGTGAGAGAGTACGGCTGGCTGGCTCAACAGGAACCTTTCGGGTTGAGATAATGCCAGATGAAAGATGTCCTCCCCCAAGGCCTTGAGAAGCAGGAAGTGTGGCTCCATATTAATTAGAATATGAATTACATAGACCTCCTTATCTGATGGCTCATATGAAGAAGAGACGCATGATCCAGGCAGCAGTATTTCTGCAGAAAATTCTCCACTGAGCATGCTCAGTCCACAATGCACACAGAAGACATTCGACAGAAGACGGAGTCAATATAATACTGTACATGCAAATAATGTTGATTACTTGACAACAGTTTTAATCTGTCTTTGTATTCAGATGAAGCTATGTTGTTGAATAGACAGACAGATGACAAAATAATAATAAAAATGTTATAAGAAGCCGTGACAAAGAAGAATGTCTGTTTTTTATGTGGAACAGACAATAAAGCTATCTGTCTGTCTGTCTGTCTGTCTGTCTAAATAATAATAATAGATTGGATTTACAGTATATAGTGATTTGTTGGCTACTGAAAGCGTTTTACATTATTCATTCACACTCACATTCTCAGTCTGGTGGTGGTAAATTACATATGTGGCCACAGCTGCCACTTTGGCCAGAAGTTGGCTGAGGGGTAAAAACACAACTAAAGACACAAACAAACAAACAACTATCTATCTATCTAACTGTCTGTCTGTCTGTCCGGGTTTTTTTTTTTCTTCAATTTTTAATATAATAACTGTCAACTTCATCCAAGCTTTTAAGAACATTTCCATAATCACTAACTTAAATACAGAAAAATACTTAAATTATACTGATAAAACACAAAATACATAGGATAATATTATACAGGAATAGTGAGAAATCACTTAGGAATGTTAGATATCAATAAATCTTCATGTGGGAGCTGACAAAGTCCCACTGGGTCTTTAATGTTTAAACCATAACAACAAATATATAACCTGCAACACTTTGTTTTCAATTAGTCTTCCTTTGTATGAACTGAATGACATTCCTGTTGTGCTACTTTTAAACTGTGATATGACAGCTTGTTTCCACTAAATCCTCTCCGTCTTTCTCTGTGCTTTGTGTTTATGTGACACTCCTGACAGAGTTTTACATTATATCACTCCCTAAATTGAGACAATGTCAACACTGATTTAGAATGAAACGCCATAAGCAACTAACACATTTTGCAAAGTCGTTGCAGTTCTCTAGCATGGTGTGAGTGTCTGCGGGATTGGGTTCATTAGGCCTGTCTCATTACCACCCCCCCCCCCCCCCCACACACACACACACACACACACACACCCACCCACCTACCATGAGCCTGCAGGGTGGTATGGGAGAAGCCAAAGACTCCTTGTTTTAGCTCTGTAGAGGTCAGTGGTTGATTAAAATGTTGAGAAGTGGGGGTTAATCACCCACTGACCCCCAGGGTGATATTGTCTTTCATGGTCTCGTTTAATCAATAAGTGTGAGCACTGACGCAGAGCTGAACTCTTACACAAATTGCTCTTAAAACTTCCCTAAAATGTGAACGCCAGATATGATACTCATACAGTTATCACATCTAATACCCAGGTTTCATGTCTCACCTTCTAATAGTAAATGCTGGATCACAATTTCCGCATGAAGCCTCAAACCACAGGAACTAATCTATCACGTCCTGTGGAGATGTAGTCTGACATGCTGTCAACATGGCTATACATCAAAGTCTAAAAAGTCAAGAGGCATCGTGTGAGTCTGTGGTTTACAAACAAGCTTTCTGCTAGTTTGTGATGCTTGAATGTCTTTCATATTTTCAAGCATTACATTCACTTTACTGAATACTCAATTCTGATCAGTCAGTGGTGGCATTAAGTGATCAGTTATTCTGCAGATCGAAACATAATGTGATATTATTTCTGGGGTTGTAAGAAAATACTGGTTCTGCTATATATCATAATATTTCATTTCACAATACTGTATCTATATTTAAAATACCATATTGATATTTTTAGGTATTCATTCAAATACTATTTGAATATTTATTATTTATTATTATTAACACTGTTTTATTAAATAGTGGTTCTTTGAAGCATCCTAAAAGTACTTTTTGTAGTGTCTGTAAAATGTAATTTAAGTTTTAAGTTTTCACAGAGAAAAGTATTGTTATATAGCATTAAATCTTCTTCTAATCAAATAAAAATTGGATTTGTATTTATGGATATTTATGGTGTAATTAGGTTGTTGTTTTTTTATTTTTTTTCCTGTGATATATCATATTTCATTTCAAGCTATGCTACTAATATTTAAAAATATTGTATTGATATTTTTAGGTATTTATTCAAATGTTTATTTTTATTTATTTATTTATTATTATTTATGCTATTTTATTAAATAATGTTTATTTGACACATCCTAAAGTGACCTTTCATTGTCTAAGAGGTAGATGTTATTTCCTTTGTTGGGATTGTGTAAAACTAACATATAAATATGTGTTTAGGATTTGTGCATGTTTCTGGTGCAATTCAATTCTTCCAGAAATTCTTCTAATCAAAAAATTGCCTTGTTAATAGTATCATGATATATTGTTGTATATTGTATCCTGAGAGCATTGTGATTTGTATCATATTACCATATTTTTACCAACACAAACCCCTAATTATTTCAGGGGAAACAGTAAAACTCAAACAAACCAAATCTTATTCTATCTATCACTTCCGGTCAGATTGATTGCTTTTGTAAGTGTCTGACAAACCTGTTTGATTGCATCTGTTCTTTTGTCTTTATTCGAGTCCTCTCCTACTTTTACATTGCGTAATGTCTCTGTAGTCGGTCTGGAAGTTTGGATGAATAAAGTCGAATATTTCCATTCTGCATTGTCATGATTGTCCTTCTCCGTCCCTCTGTCCTTTATGTGTTATTGTTTTGTATACCACATGAAGGACAACCATCCAATCTGGGACTACTTACTGAAAATGGCAAGTTTTGACACATCTTTTTATGTGGCATTTATATGGATTATATCATGTTAATATCACAGCATGCTTCCTCTACTAGCTGAACGATCTAAATAACACATTCCTTTATTGCAAAGTGATAGATGAGAGATCTAGACATATTTACAGCAGTGGTACAGAATTAATGAAGTGTGGGGTAGATCTAGTTACATGAGACAAATGTAACAGTAGGTGATGCTAATGCGACTTAAAGCTGAAGTGTTTGATAGCTTACTATAATTGCCTTTCAGCATATTATAATTCAAGTGGTCTGAGAGGATATGAGACTTCTGCATCTAATCCTTGTTTTCAGGCTGCAGAAAATGTACCCTGTGATGCCCCAAGTTTGGTTAATCTTAGGTATTTTCAGTGTTTCAGGGTTAAATATACAATTGACAGATGTTATTACCAATAGCTGTTGTAGCACGGGTTGTTATTGCCCCGATTTCGGCCCTACTACTCTAACAGACTGGATAAAATACCCATTACAATAAAGCGAATATTTATGTTCAAAGCGGCCGAACTACCTGCGGAGTGATATGGTACCGTGAATCTGAAGTTCTGTTTGTTTTTGTCTTTAGTTGTGTTTTTACCCCTCGGCCAACTTCTGGCCAAAGGGGCAGCTGTGGCCACATATGTAGTTTACCACCACCAGAGTGAGAATGTGAGTGTGAATGAATAATATAAAACACTTTCAGTGGCCAACAAAGCACTATATAAATCCAATCTATTATTATTATTATTATTATTATTATTATTATTATGATTGATAGATAGATAGATAGATAGATAGATAGATAGATAGATAGATAGATAGATAGATAGATAGATAGATAGATAGATAGATAGATAGATAGATAGATAGATAGATAGATAGATAGATAGATAGATAGATAGATAGATAGATACCGTGGATGCATCTTTTCATAGAGCAGAAGCCTTTTGAAAATACTTTTTCAAGGTCAAATGACAGATATTATCTGAATACTTTAAAATATAAATATGTATATGTCATAAGTTTTACGCAAAGACAATCTATTCTAAATTAAAGGGCAGTGATTTTCCACAGAATATTACACTATATTTGACTGGGAGGCATTAAAAGCGTAAAAAGCATGTTATGTTTTTATCTATAACTGCATGCTTGTCCCAGTCTTTAAACAGATATCAGCACATATATATAGGGGTTTGAAGCAATGTGTGCTGTGTGATTAAACAATTCCCCAGCAGGATCAGGAGTCTGTGGAAGTCATTATGGCGGGTTTAGTGTGATGTCCCATGGGTTTGGCTGCTGAGAGTTAGTATCAACACCTTTTCTGTTTATTTGGACCAGCACTGAACTCAGGGTCACTACACTTTCATTACTAATCCTGATGATGAGGTCTGAGGACACACACACACACACACACACACACACATATACATCAAAATGCATCAAGACACTCAATGGGAAAAGCAGGGAAGGCCAGAAAGGTAGAAAGTTTGCCATGGATGCCGATGAGAACCAGCTGTTGCAGCCTTTGGTTTAGTTTCCCTCCTGTGTTTGTGAAGTCAGTGGGAGGGCCGCGAGCAGAGACATTATTTTCTTTCCTAATTCTATCTGAAACTGCAGGCTGTGTATTTTTAAATGCCAAAAACATTCATCAGAACTGGATGTATTCAGTGTCCTATCCCTCCTAAATCAATACGCAGTAATGATCTTGAGGTCTTTTGGTTATGAATATTGTTTACTTATGTGGGAGGTAAAAAAAAAAAAAAAAATTGACTATTGATGTACAGTATCAGAAAGACACACAATCAGATCTGCTGGGCTGGAGAAAAAGCAAAATAACATTGCTACCCTCTCTTGTGGTTCGGGGATAATTGAAAATAAATAGCATCTTGTCGCAGTGCTGCTGCAGACTAAATACTAATTTGTGCTGCAGTCGAAGGATGATAACTATCCGGAATGTTTTTTCAACATTGTTGAATTTGTACATTCCTCAGCTATTTGGAACTGTGCAATTTTCAGTTACTCTATCCTAAATTGCATAGTCTTAAAATCTATACCCCATAGTTTGCTTTCTTCTTGCGTATTTGAATCACATTTTATTACATTGAAATACATGCCCACATTAGCAAAACATGCCCTTTAGGGTACACATCAGTCTAAAGGACAGCATTTAAGCTAATTTTATTCCTCCCCAGTAAAAGCCACTCGCACCAATGCCTCTCTTAAACCATTTTCGACAAGTGAAAAACAATCAGCTGTATAATAGATTACTTTAATTACCCATCTATCTGCAAATGGCTTTTTCTGAATGAATCGTTACATTATTTACATCACAATTTTATAAAGCCTTAGGTAAAGTTGTTCAAAAAACAACATCAGCAAACATGAAGGAGGGATTTACAGTAGTAAAAAAAAAGAATGTGTAAATAAAATAAAATAAAATAAATAAATAATAATAATAATAATAATAATAATAATAATAATAATAATAATAATAATAATAATAATAATAATAATAATAATAATAATAATAATAATAATAATAATAATAATAATAATAATAATAAACACTGGTGCTCTTGGAGCTGGAAGGTTTGGGGAAAAAGTTACCCCAGGTTGATGTGAGTTTCCCTTTTTATAAATGAGGAAAAACCATTCAGTTATACAGTATTATTACCCCATTATCATTATCACCCCATTATGAAGGGAACTAATACAATACAAGTCTTAAGGTTCTTATGTATAATATCTTTGTATTACAGCCAGCTCTTGTCAAACTAACTCTCTTATAAACTTCACATTAATGTTTAAAAAGGCACTTCATAGGCACTTTCCTTACATATATAGGCTGCCTGCTGGGTGAGCTGCTAGATGCTGTTGTATGTAAGTGTATATTAAATGGGTGCTTGTATGTTACCATGTGCAGGCTTCAGGTAAAACACTTCCAATAAAATATTCCTTTATTTCTGCTTAAAATAAAATTGTCACTTAATGATGAATGGTCTTCTATTTCCTCAGTTGTTATTTCTATTTAATATCTTGGTATTTCATATTAGATGGCTTATGATACGATGGAGCTGTGCCACCATTTTGCTGCTGCATCATTGCATTTTCTCCACTGAGATTCTTATCTTATCTTTGACTTGTGCTTTTTCAAATAAACAGAGGTGATGAATGAGCTTGTTTTTCTGTTGGTGGCAGCACAGACAGATGGAGGGAGTAGAAAGACGAGACATGTTTGAATTATAGACACGCGTCTATTTTTGAGACCTGCCGTGAGTTTGTTTTGACAAATGTATTGATTGTGAGCCCATGTTAGCTCATGAACGTGTGTAAAAAGCTGAGTTGACATTGTTTTGCAGGCATCGTAGCCTTTCTCTGCACACAAATAAAAACTTCTTTACATCCATATTTGATTTTCTTTTTACCTTATCTTGCATAAAATAGAGTACGTCTAAAATATCATAACCTTGTTTGTGATACTGAAAAAATGGTGCAATTGCATGAAGGATTGGAAGAGGAGAAGCTAAACCTCGACGAGTTTCACCTCTGTGACAGTTATGGAGAATAACAATGATACACATGAACCTTGAGTCTTATATTGTAATCTGTGAGTGTGTGTCATGAAGATTAATGGTGATTGTATTGTGTTGCATTGTCCTCTGCAGTGAGTGCTAAACAGTATGATGATGACATGCAGTGTAAATCTGCCGTGGCCACTACAGGGTTGTGTGCGTAGCTTCGTGTATGTGTGCACGTTTCCTTCTTTGGCATACAGAGGGCAGCCCAGCAGTAATTAATGACTAGCAGCTAAATGGTGCTATGTGATCTTACATGGTAATGAGAAAGCATTGGTGTGAAGTGAGGCATGAAAATCAGCTCTGCAGACACACACAGGTGACAGTTGGGTCACATGAGCTCACAGATATCAATAGGGTTTATTATAGGACGTGTTCACTATTGTTGCATAAAGCCACACTTCTGTCAAAACACCAGCAGTTTTGTTGCATCTCAGTCATAGACTTTTTTTTTTAATGATGAAAAAGGAAGGGTACATTAGATTATTGTGAAATCTGACACAGATTTTTGTAATGGTTATGTAAATGCATATTTCCCAAATTAAGTATCCTTTTATGACTCTCTTCAGAACAACAACAGTCAGCCGAGCTTTGATTTAGAGAGATTGTTTTCTCCTCTGTTGAACTGTCAGTTATTGTTTGAGACACTGCATTGTATCTGAGAGGCTCAGCTGGCAAGAAGGCAAACCCAGAAAGCTTTCATTAACATACAACTTATAGACTGTGTGCTGTGGAAGAAGCTTTTACTGTCACTGGGTTGTGCATTATAATATCCTCGCCATGATAGTTATTGTCATGGCATCATTCAATTTGAATGATTCGGCATCTCCAAGCAGAGTAATGAAAATGCTCTCTGCTTTTTGCTCATTCTATGCTGTTGATCAATGTGCAGAACACCACTCTGAAAATGTTAAGTATTACTTGGTAATCAATATAATCTGAATTCTTCTTTCTCTTTCTGAAAGCCAATTGTCTGCCATGAAAAAAACTCATTTCCGAGTTCATTTTAATATGTCCATTCTATTCACCATAAAAATGTGGCTGTAAAATCACGTTGAATATTTTAATAGACATTTTAGCATGACTTCTATTTCAGCTCAAGTGCATTTGACACATCATCATTCATTTGGGTCTTTGATCTTCAGTCTGTGCGAGAAATTCTACACTTTACTGTTAGAGGTAATGACAGTGCACAGAAACACAAATGAATAAGATGACATAATGATTTTTTTTTTAAAAAAGAGTTATCAAATTAACGATCTGTAATCCTGTTTTGATACTTGAATGAAGTCCATTGGAGTGCATTACAAAGTAGAAAAATGATAAATCTGTGCATTACAAAGAAGTACCTTCTGGCAGTAAAAATCAGCCATATCTGCAAGTAATTAGGATTTATATGAAATAAAAACTCTCATGTGTGTTGGATGGTTTGATAAATATGGAGAAAAACAACAGCATCAAGGAAGGAAAAATGTTGTTTTTTCTGTCAGATTTTATTTGTGAGTTGGTTGAATTTTATTTCATAAATCGTTTCCAGTCCATTGTCAAACAGACCAGTAGCTCCTAAATGTTCATTTTCCATAATTCACATGGGGTGCAGTGGTTAGCAATTTCACCTCACACTAGGGCATTGACAAAAATGTCGACTTGACGACACGTCGAATTCCATAGCACATGTCTACATAAATTTGGAGGAGTCGACAAGTAGCATGTTATTCTTTCTCTCCCTGCCCCCCCGCTCTCTCTCTCTCTCTCTCTCTCTCTCTCTCTCTCTCTCTCTCTCTCTCTCTCTCTCTCTCTCTCTCTCTCTCTCTCTCTCTCTCTCTCTCTCTCTCTCTCGCTCTCTCTCTCTCTCTCTCTCTCTTTTTTTTTTTTTCCTTTCCCTCTCTCTCGCGCGCGCGCTTAAACACAGACCAGGCGTAAACAAGACACCTGCAGGTAAGGCAGTTGGGGTGGGCTATCAAAACAAGGGTGACAGACACACATCCACGTGTGGAAATACTTCACTTTAGATGAAAAAAAAACCCGGAACGTCCACCTGAAAACGTATCGGCTAACGTGAGTGCTACGAGCAGCATTCGCTAGCTTACCTGTGTGATAAGCAGACAGACAACCCGCATTAAGACAACCCCTCCCCCCCCAAAAAAACCATGATGTGGACAGTGGTGTTCATGTTATCGGCCGCTGCCTTAAACTTTTTACGTGTAATATGAAAACTGAGGACGTTTGACAGACGTGTGGACAGTCCATTTTTAGAGCCGTGGGTTCAGACCAAATGCAGACATGTTCACCTACTGATGTCCAGTTAAATTTCATAGAAAACTCTTTGCTAACGTTAGCCTTTGTTTTGTTGGGGTTAAATGCTGTTTGTGTCTTGTCAGTTGACATTGTTACGTTGCACTGAACTTTAATACCAATTGCTCATGTGTCCATGATGAATAAATGACTTTATCATTCATTAAGTCTTCGAGGGGGTCTATAGTCTATCCCAGCATCCACCTGGTGAAGGTGGTGTATATTCTGGACATGTCACCTGTTCATCCAAGATGATCCAATCATCCAAAACCAAGTGTTTGTACAGTAATAATTGTAAGTCTGTTCATCAACAAAGGATAATTTTCTTTATAATGGCGCTGATCAACTAGAAAAGCTTGATTCACATTGATCTAAAATGTCATTATGAGATTAAAAAAACAGCCTTTTCTGTCCATCTTACTCCTGTAAGTTTGTGTCCTTGATATTAATGAAAATCTTGTTCTTCTTTTCCTCTGCTGTTGGAATTTTTGTTCATTTTTTTTTCTTTTTTTTACTTTTTTGGTAGCTGAAAAGGTCTTCCTGAACCTAACCCCCCATCCTTCCAATCTTTCAATTTTCTGCCATGGTGAAAAGCACTTAAACTTATCACTCCATCTGTTTATTACATACCTCCTCCGGTTCTGTCTGCTCCGCCCCTTTGTCTCTCTCCCCTCCTCTCCATCTGTGTATGTAAGTTGTCATCAACCTTTTCTTTTTTCAACAAGCAAACTCCTCCTGTTGCCCTTCCTGTCCTTCATTTTCTTCAACACATTTTAAAGGCAGCAAGGAAATTGGCTGTTGAATTTTACAATTAAAAGCCATTAATTTTAAGTTCCCAACATCTGCTTCCATCATCATGTTTCTGTAAACCTGAGTGTTGTGAAGGACACTGTGTAACTCTTGGTTTTGTAATTCACTGTACAGGGTTAGTGGGTTGGTACTTGCCATTTTTTTTCCTAAGATCTGTCATACTTGATCTGTAATTTAAAGTGTCAGCAAACAGTGCGTGTATTGGCATTACTTGGACGGATATCCTTTGAGCTGTTAGCTCAAAACTGGAGACTTTTGCCCAGAGGAGGGTGCAGGGGACATTTAGAGTGCAAGTGTATTAGACTAAAGTGCAAGCATTATTCGTGATGATATGTTAGCCATTTGTAGACTAGTATTAGGTGCTCAATCCTAACTAAAACAAATCAACTGCTGCCAAACTGATGACATGGGCAGGAAAAATCTATCATCCATCATGCTGTGTTATTTGGTGAAAAAGTCCTCTGTAATTAGGATTTCATTGTTATTGATTGGTTTTAGCATTAGCGATAATTTCCTCTTTAGTGACCTACGGACAAAATCACAGCAAGTGATAATCGATTTAACAAAACACACTGTGCACAATTGCTTTCAAAAATACAATCAAGATCGTGTTAAAGCAGTGCTGGTGATCTCCACATTGTGACATTATGGTTGGCTGAGTGTTTCTTCTTTTTCTGCCATAGATTACATTCTTCATGCTGCTGTCAGCTGTATGCGTGATGCTCAACTTGGCAGGTTCCATCCTCTCCTGCCAGAACGCCCAACTGGTCAACACACTGGATGACTGTCAGCTGGTGAGACCAACTGGACCTAAATCTATGCAAACCCCAACATTATCCTCCATGCTGTTACCACATGACACCTTTACTAAATCATATATGGCAATCGGATACATGGGTTTACGTTGATCAAAACATATCACAGAGAACGAGAGTGAAACTGATTGTGGTCTTTCTTATTGTTTATTATGTGGAATCTTAGTATTCAAAATTATATTAAATGTGGGATGTTCTTACTTAAATTTCACCTGTAATGTTACTGTCCTTCAACACACACACATACAGACTCAAGAGACAAATGGAAAAATATTTGACCAAAAATGTACTTAAAAGGATATTGTTAGACCTTATTAAGTCATATTGACAAAGCTTCATATTTACCTTAATTAAAATTCACAATTTCCCAAATTACTTTGAGAGAGATCTGTAATAAACAGTTTTAATAGTTTTAAAACATATGGTCAAGGTAGACATTGAAATGAGTGATGTAAATGAAATACATAAAATTGTTATTATATTGTATAATTGTTAAATGAGGGGTATATTTAGGATATTTATAAGTTCCCTGAACTTCAACCTACTCCTTTTGAGTGGTGACTCCTTATTTTGTCCTTTGTTCTTTGTTCTTTGTTCTTTATCTTATTTATTTATTTATTTATTTTTTAGATGAACTGCTCAAATAAAAATAACTGAACTGAACTGAATAACAGCTGAAGATTGTACTGATGCAAACATGTTACCAGTGAACATATGGACGTTGTTTTTGTGAAATCATGACTCAGAAACAGAATTAAGCCAAATAGTTTCATTAGCTTTTTCTTCCACAAACTAAAGTTGGAGAGGCTTTAGAGTTTTGCATTTTGTAAGTAAATCAGTGAAATACTGACGTGGATTTGCTGTTGTCTGCCTGTCAGCACATATTTGAGTACATGAATGTCTGCATAAGGTGGGCAAGGTGACAGCACTTGTGTACTGAACAGGCTGCTGAACTGAGTCATTGAACAAAAGTAGTTGTTGTTTAGTGACTAATGCCTTCAGATGATCAAATTCTATTTCGACTGATGTAAAAGAAAACGGCTGTACAGAAACAACTGTGATATAATGTGACATCTGAAACTGAAAGGAAAGACATGAGACATATTGAAAAATCAAAACAAATATCCTATAGTGTCACTTTTCCCATAATACAATTTATTTGTTTGGGGTTTTTTTGTTAGCTTGCCAGTAAAATCCTATTTTCTTTCATTACCACAGTCATTTTGTAACACAGGCTTTCTGCTTTAAATATGTGTTATTTAAGCTCATGGAAACCTAACTGATATAAATTCACCAGAGGAAATTTTCACCTTTTCACTTTTACAATTCCGTTTCTAGATGCAATGTAAAACTTAATTTAGGACTATGAATAGCAGGATCCCTTACACTTCGCAATAAGTTTATTAAGCCTTTCTTCTTGCAGCTGGTGATCAGAACACAGAACACTCTTCTTTGGATTTCCATAATGAGATGCTAAGCTGATTTTAAGCTGAATTTATAGTGCTAGAGGTTCTATCTTTTACATGACTGAAGAGGCCCCTCATGATTCAACCAGCACCCAACCCACTAACCCTATATTAGAAGCAGCTTTTCTCCTTACCCAAGTGGGACCAGCAGAGTAGACCAACTTCAGTGCTTTATGTTTCTCTCCAGAGACCCACCCCCAGTCGTGACTGAAATATTAACGTTCCTCATCTGCTCTCCCCAATGTAATTAACCCATACTTGTTGGGTTCATGTCCTGCTTTTTCTCAATCTGGGACACATTGCAGAGGTATGATCTGCCTCATCTGCTCCTTATATCTCACAGCCTTTCTTTTGTTGTACACTGCTATAGGATGCCTTTCACACTTAACACTATACAGTTCAGCCACAATATGCTGAACTTTGTGTTTCTGTCCCAACATTCCCTGCATTATGCTTCAATTTAGAACAAAGTGCTTCAGAATACCAAGCTCAGGTCTGATCTGTGCATGTGTCTGTGTGTCTGTGTGTGTGTGTGTGTGTGTGTGTATGATGTGTGTGTTGTGTGTGTCTGCACGTGCATATGTTTTAATGCATGTGGCGTGCATGCATGAGTGTGGATGTGTGTTCTCCCCTCCTCCCCCCCAGCTCAAGTTTGACAGCGATGGAGTTTGCGTTTGCTGCGAACTACAGCAGCAGAGCTCAAGCTGCAACAACCTGGGAGAGACGCTGAAACTGAATCCACTGAGGGACTGCAATACTATACGCCTCCGCCTAAAGGTGGGTTGGTGTTTGTTTAGTGCTGAAGGTCAACTTTTGGTAACATTTTGTGTATATACTGCAGTCTTTCATGCTATAAAAAGTGTTCAAATTGTATGTATTATCAACAAAATGTATTAAAATATGAAAAGTAAAAGTTGTCAACGTATTGAGCTGCATATAGATTCTAGTTGCCATGTAATTTACTATATCATATGACTAATAAACAGAGTATCCAGATGCTATCAAAGTACTACTACCACACCAGGAAAGGCTCAAAATTTTATTTAAGATAAAATATGAGGAAAATACATTTTAGATTATCATTATGTAGAAGTGTGTTCATTATTGAAGGCAGCACCGTACATTGCTGCATGACCCGAACAGCCTGGGAGGGGTTGGTCAAACTGCATTTCATTTTGTTATCCTTCGTTATGCAAAATGACAAATGAAGCTGATTCTGATTCTGATTATTCCACAAAGTCAGCTTCTCATGAGCTCAGACAAACATGTTTGTTTTTAGACTCATGATGACACATTACAGCAAATAAAAGAGAGCTTTCAAAGAGCTTTAATAATGAGGAGAATGTTCTTAACCTATGAGAGAACACACTATTCTTCATTTCATAAAGCATTTAAAGTCAGTCCATTTGGAGATATGTGGGTTTGTGGTTTATTGAACCGGAAAGGAATGGAAAACTCTAAGTTGAAAAGTAGCTAAAGCTGTCGCATAAATGTACCAGACTAAAAGGGGTAAAAATGTGTTGCAAATTATAGTGGAGTAAAAGTATAAAGGTACAGAAAAATAACATAGAGCACAGGTCCATCAGTAACGGAGCAAAAATGAGACTGATATCTGATCTGAAAATACCTTTGAAGTACCTGCATTAATGTATTTATGTGCTCAGGCTTTGTTCTGATTTGAATTTTCAGTGGTAAAACCTGAATTTCAACGAGTCAAAATATATGTAAAAACAATAATTTGGCTGAATATCTCCCTACATTTACTTGTTAATTATCTGGCAACGTATCATTTTACTGTAACTTTCCAATTTACATTTCACTTTAAATACCACCATTAACTTGACTGACAGCTACTAGTTGCTTTACAACAACTTTCTTTACATTTCTTGGAATAGTAATTTTAAACTGACTTTAAGTCACTTCTCCCATTGCATAACATACCCCATATGAGAACATTTAACTGATGTAAAATGCAAAACTACACCAGTGTTCTGGTGTCAGATTAATTGTACAGGAAGTAGAAAATGGCAACAGCATTTGTCTTTCCCCAAGAGGCAGATCTCTTAGTATGCAGTGTGTATCGAGCCTGGTCCTTTTTTTTTTTTTTTTTTTTTTTTTTCTTTCCTTTTTTTTTTCCAAGTGCACGATCTCAGTAGATTATCTTGACTCCTAGTGTCTGCCAAAATGATGTACTGTATGTGCTACTGTGCCTTTATTGGATAACGACAATCATATCCATTCATTTTATGTCCCTGATTGATTATAAAACATTGATAACCAAATAAAAGACTTCGTAGGATGAAGCATGCTTCTGAAAAGATGAAAGATCAAGTACATTTGTCACTGTGATCATAGCTCATTAAAAGGGATATGGGAATTAGTGCTATAAACCTTTATTAACTGCCAAAGGAGTCAGATGTGGTGAGTTATGTCTATAGGAAGCTGTCCACGCCCATTTAAGAGGCTGTTACGTCATCACTGGTCCTAAAGAACTTATTAGAAGAAACGTTAGACTTCAGGAATTTGAAAAATAATTATGTTTTTCTTCGTATTTTCCACATATTTCCAAACAGTGGCTGTGTTCATTGTGTTTTTATAAGCACTACACTACTGCTGATATTTGCCTCCCTCTCATGCCAGGCATATTTAATTTCCATGTCATTTTTCTATTTGTTACACTGCCTGGGGCTGTAAATCATCAGTGGGAGGGAGTATTAAGATAATTTGTGATTTCCTGTAAGAGGCTGGATGTGTAACCTTGCTAAATAACCTGACTGGGGTTCAGGGCACGGTCTCTTATGGAGGTTAAATATCTGGTGAGCAGCCATGTCAAACAGTTTCTTTTGCCGTACGTTCACACTGTTTGCCTGAAAGGTTTTATTATGTCATTATGTACAATAGTTTCAGCAGGAAAATTACTAAACGTACACAGCAGATGAATTGTAACAAAAATAAGATGAGCTGTGGCAAACAAATGTCCCATTGTGAATCAGCTGAAGAATTATTTGGAAATCTTTATTTGCTGCAGGCCCAGATGATTCAACAAATATCTAGATCATTAACTTTTGTCTATGTTTATTAATACACAATACAAGAAAAACCTTCATATTGATAGGTATGTTTTTGAGTAAAATTAACATGAACTAGCAACTGTTTTAAGACCTTGAATGATGCAAAGAAAACAATTGATTAAGCCTTGAAATCAATACTTATTGCTTGGTTTCAGCTCTCATGCCATCCATCAGTCATTCACGTCACTATTGAGTGCATTATGCCATTCCTCATGGCAAAATGTAAGTACTTCAGCAATATTTTAGTGCTTATAACAATCCTCCATCATCTTGATAACATTCTATATGTTTTCAATGGGGCTCTGGTCTCCAAATATGGATATGTGAAATGGTCTTTTTTTTTTCCTATCACATGTCATCATTTTTGCACGTGTATGCAGAATATGAGGAAATGTTTGGCTTGCAATATACACTGCTGTTATTATACCCAGTGTGCAAGCTTCTTACTCATTGCTTTGCCATCACTCCTCTTTATTTCAAGTCTACAGAGAAAACCAAACACACAAAGCTGATCGTCTCTCACTTGAAGATTTTACTGTATGCCTGGTGACATTAGATACAGCAGCCATTATCAGTGGCTGCTTTAGTGTCCACGACTGTAGAGCAGCAGTGTCTGACTAATTTTTTCAGCCTTGGGATTCAGACATTTACCATATTTATTTAATTTCCACTGTTGTAATTATACAGGCTTAGAATATTAGTTCAGTGTGTAGATGTGATGTAATAAACACTGAATCTGATTCACAGTAGCTTGAAAATGTTTGTTTTTTCAGAGGCTCTGCAGTCTTTTCCAGAATACCAAAACTGATCTCTCAAGCTTCGTATGCATGCATGTGAGCAGACTGCAGGTTAAAACATTGCACTTTATTCAGTGATGAATTTAAAATGAAGGAGAATTGTCAGTATATTTTTTGGGACAAAATGCATTATTATGTTGATAATTTTTAAAGCAACACGTTTCCAAAATGAAGAAGAGATTTCATGTTTTGTTGCATGTGATACCAGGATAGTGTGTTTGCAAGTGTTGTCTTAGTACAGTCGTTCTCAGATTCAGTCCTTGTAGCCCAGTGTCCTGCATGTTTTAGATATCTCCATTTTCTTCTTCTTCTTTTTTTAATAAATGAAATAAAATTAAAATAAAAATAAAAAATTAATGAATTACATTAAAAAATAAACACAAAATAAAAATAATTAAAAAGTAAAACAATTAACAAATAAAAATGAATACATTTAATTACATTCAAAAAATAAAACATAAAAATTAAGATTTTTTTTAAAAATTACAAATAAAATAAATTAAAAATTTATTCAATTCAAATAATAATAATAATAATAATAATAATAATAAAAACCTTAACAAATATAAATAAATACATTTTAAATAGGTACAAATAAAAAACTAAATCAATAAATTAATTAAATAAATAACAAATTTAAAAAATATCTCTCTCTTCCATCATACCTAGAAACCATTACATCATTATCAGGCCTCTAAAGAGCTGATCAATAATTGAACTAGGTGTGATAGGGAAACAGGTAAAACATGCAGGACGCTGGTCCACGAGGACCGAATTTGAGAAGCACTGACTGAGGTGAACATGTGGTGTGGTCAGGGTCAAGGGTCATAGAGTGTGTTTTTGTGAAGAATGGCATCAGGGAGCTGTAACATCTGCTGCTTCCTGCCATTGAAGGCTAGGAAGTCTCTGAAGGGTTTTCCAAAAGTCTCACAGAATGACCTCCCTCAAACTGCCGGAGGGCTTAATAGGGGAAGTCCAGGGTTTTCTGACAGACGCTTTGAGGAGCAGCTTCAAGATGTCGAAAAGGCAGAGGGTCGATGAGTTTACTGTACTGACACTGCAAGAGCATGATGAGCCAGAGGAAGACTTTGGTACTTGTGGCCCCTAGAGGCAGCAAATGGAGTTTGACACACAACAGTCAAAACATCATTCTCTTCTCGATCCCAAAACTTAATATGAGCCACTTTTCAGCAGCCACGGTGTCCTTTCCCCACTTCTGTTTAAATGTCAGACAGACTGGTGTTCCTGCTGCACTTCCTCCAGACTTTCTGCGAACACAGAACATACTCAAAAACTTGTAAATGTCCAAAATAAACACGTACTGAATATATTTTTAGTTTCTGCAACACAGATCGAGTTTGTTTTTTTCCAACTGGCATCATTTCTACTTTACTTCCAGACGCAGAGGTTGATCAAACTATTTTTTTGGCTGGAAAATGAACATATCAGCTGCCAGCTTGATCCATTTTATGTCATAAGCATTAGTGAATATTGAAGAGAGTAATGATATAGTTGGCTGAACCCTGCCAACAATTCACTACCTGGTAGATGTTATGGAACAGAGACTTGTGTTCCCTCTGCAGATGATCATAAATGTCAATCTCTACCATTCCTTTTGGAAGAACAATGACTGTAGTGTAGTGTGATGTGGTGTGGCTTCAAAAAGGAGCAATATCATATTTTTGATTTGTGTTTTGGCACTGCTGATTCCAGTGATGTGTTATTTTTTTTATGATGACTGCATCTGAAAAGGTTCTCAGCAACTTCAACACTGATTGGATTTGATAAGTATGTGTGCTGTGTTGGGTTTTTTTTGTTGCCATTTTCTAGATGAGGTGCAGTATATTAAAGTGGTTTATTTACTTAAACTTTATAAATGTCTCCTCTACTAATATTCAAAACTGTCTGTCATGCATTAATGACTTTTTATTTTTGACAAATTTTGCAACAGGGGTAAAAACTACTGTCACCCTTTCCTCGCTGTGTGATACTAGATACTTGTTTTTCCCAGAGTTCATTTCCTGGCAGGTTGTTTCTCTATTCCTACTCTGAGCTTCAGGAAACAAACTGATACAATATAGTTGTTATATGTTATTTTTTTAACATCACATAAACTGGAAATAGCTTTAAAATTGAGCCACTTAAAGGTGATCACTATAGCTTTGAGTATAACAGCAGCAACTGCATCATAGCACTGCAGTCATAAGTCTCTTTTTTTGACTCACAGTGCAAGGCTAGTATTTCATCAGTGTGCACATTTATTTTTGCTGACAGATTCAATACTGTTCATACCCTTTGGTGTAAGCTTTTCTGCCAGACTGTGATATGTGTATATAGTATATTCATCCACAAAACTCTTTTCAGGGTTTTTTTTTCTTCTTGCTATTACAAACATTTGCCTTTTTTCAGCATTTTAATAGTTTTTCAATTCCTATTATGCAAACAGTGAAGTTTGTACTCTATACTGACCAGGGCAAAAGTGTGCTCATGTTCTCTGCAGTGAGACCCTGCTGCTTTTCTAAACTTAGTTACTTTAGTGGTGACGTCAAGGTGTTTGTGTCACCTTCAGTCTTTTGTGTGTCTTTTTTATTTGTTCCATTTAACATCGGCTGCTCATTTGGTTCTCAATTTGCTCATCTTTCATGTATATTAAATTGACTTTTTTGTATTTTTTCCTTCTCTCCCAGGGTTTTTTTTCCTGTCCCTTGCCCTTCTTTTGTACATGGATTTCACTGTTCTTTTGTTCCCAGTTCCTCTAACCGTCTCCTCTTCTCCCTGATCTCCTTTAGGAGCTGCTGTTTAGTGTGTGTGCCCTCAACGTCATCTCTACCATTGTGTGTGCTCTCGCCACTGCTATGTGCTGCATGCAGATGGTCTCCACTGATGTACTGCAAATGGTGAGTGTAATCAATGGGCAAACAATGACTGATTCTATTTCCCAAAATTATATTAGGTTTTAAATTTTAGGACCAACCGATGGTTTTAAACACCTTCTGTTAGCTTGAAGATTACTATCAAGTAAGTAAACATATAGAGCTGAAGAATGATGTGCCACTTTTTATCTGTCCCAAGATAGAACAGGGTAATATTGAATGTTTGGTTTTAATCATCTTGCTGGTAAATACAAGTTCATTTCTCCTCTCTCAGTCCTATAGGAGACTGAGTTCAACTCAAATAGCATCTTAAAAACATACTGGATTAAAAGACTAAACAATAAAGCAAAACCCAAACCAAAAAAAGGAAGCTCTCATGGGCTTTTTGTCTTCAGAGATACTTCAAGGAGGGCTCCTAGGTGATTTTAGAAGGAACAATGAAAGTGTTACCAATTGCTAAATGCTTACAACCATGAGGGAAATTATCACGGCTCTTTGTTTTTGCACAAACAATAGTGAATTTCCTGTATTTAGAAGAACTACAGCAGAAATAGAACAGCACAACCGACCATGTGTAGTAGTTGTGCCAATAAATTATAGAAAAATCTTTAACACGTCACTACCTATTTGTAATTCCTATTTGCTTATATGCATGGCTTTGTTCTTTTTTTGCATAAACTCCATGAATACTGAACATGAATATAATTCGAAAAAGAAAATACCAACCAGACATGTACACCTGCAGTAAAAGCTTCTAGAAATTGAAGTGGCTGAAAGGTGAATTCCGACTTTTGATTCAAACAGCGTTAAAGGACAAAAGAACTGTGTCTTATCTCAAACAGTCCTGCCACGTTTCCAAGAGCGGCCTCGTTTCCCATTTACCACAAGAGGTGTTAACCTTTTATTTAGCTCAGTAAATTTAGCCAAGTCAATAGCAGCAGTGGCAGCCAGGAGATTAGAAAAACCGGCTGGCGGCGACTGGAAAGTTGTCCCACTTAGGGTAGTCTGAGTGCAAAAGCAATGTGAAAAAGCAACGTAAACTTCCTGTTAAGGTGTCCATGCGTAAAGCACCTGACTAACAGCCGAGGTAGTGAACAGAGACTGGACCGTTGCCAAATGTGAGCACGTAAATTCAAAGATTCACCAGGGAGAGGTTGTAAAAGCATCATTCTATTGTGCCCAGATGAACTATGGCTTAAAATAAGGAACTGACAAACTCAGCACTTGGTTCAGTAAAGAGATGATAATCACTTTATGTTTTTAGTTCATGCCACACAGAGCACGTGCCCTCAACGCTGACTGTATGACCCCCCATGGAACTATCCTCCACCAAACACTGGACTTTGATGAGTTTATTCCTCCCATTCCCCCACCTCCATACTACCCTCCAGAGTACACCTGCACCCCCTCCATGGACGGCCAGAGGTGAGACGCTAATTACTACGCATCAATGTCACATCTTTCCCCAGCACAAACATGTCACACTGATGTATCCCCAAAGATCTCAGGTTTATTTTTAGAAATACAATGGATATTTTCAATGTATGTCTCATTATATGAAATTAAACACTTTGCAAATACACAGATTGTATAAATTGCATGAAATAGTTGCTGTTTTTCTGGCAAACAGTGAATAGTTTAGAACGAACACATGTGGGCAAGGTGTGACCTAAGGAGTGGAACCAAGATGTTAATCAACCAAACAAACAAGAAGACCCTCCCAAAAAAGCAGGATTATATTAATTAATATTAATGACTACAATGGGTCTGTACTGCTGTAGAGCTGAATGAGCTCAAATCGATTAATAGAGAGAGACAGAGAGAGAGAGAGAGAAAGAGAGAGAGAGAGAGAGAGAGAGAGATGTATGATATTTCAGTGTGTTCAAGGAATGCAACACTAAGAGACAGTTTGCATCTGTCATTACCTCCTCAGTACTTAACATGAAAAATAACTACAAACTATTAGAAAAATAGACAAAGAAAAGACTTGTCTGACAATACATTTCTGAAAGATGGCAAATATAATATAATACTATAAAATGTGTTTCATCTGTGACCTGCAGTGGAGTATAAGAGACACTATCAACAGGCTCTAAACAGTATTTTGTCTAAGATACTTTCACTGAAAAACAAAACATGACCCTGATCATTTACATTTGATAACTCTTTGTGTCTGTTAATTATAGTAAAGTACACTGCAGATATTCACTACAGTGCAAAAGTCTGCCGACTTCATGACAAGCATTAGGTAGCACAGTTAGAAACAGCTTCTTTTAAATGAAACCTGATATAAAACATCAGAAAATGCAATAAATCTGATATTGTCTGAAATAAAGAGTTAAATAAATAGTAAATGTAAAGGGAGGTCACACTAAATACTACCATTTAGGTTTGCAGAAGCTGTTGTTTCTCCTGAAACTTGTTTTCAGATTGCAAATATTTCCTGAATAACCTGGAAGTATGTTAATACAAAGACTGAGAATTTGCATATATGTGGTCATGATAACTTTGCTACGATAACACACCTAATTCTGGTCTAATAGTTTTGCACAGTACTGTATATATACACATATCTCTTGTATTTTCTTTTTTACTTTTGACTTCTTTTTACTTTTTAAAGAGACTGGTAAATAAATGTGAATGCTACTTATAATCCTGACTTTGACAATAGTATGGAGCAGTTCTCTTGTGTAAAAGAGGATGTTAATATCAATGGATCAAACCTGACTAAACACAATATTGATTGTTCTTAGCCTTCAGGTCTGTTCAAACATCCCTCTACCTGTTCCTTCACAAACACCTGAAATCTGCCAAATACCATAAGTCTTAACATGTCATTATGTGGATTTAAATTGAAATAAGTAGAGCAATAATAATGTAGAAGATATTACAGGAGTGGATCATTTAGAAGCACAAAGAGGTGACGGGAGACTTTTACATGTTCACAGTTCAAAAGGGCTTTAAAAACTTTATTGAACCATAGAGCAATGAATCATTTAACATCTAATACTAAATGGTGAATGAGGTGGTTACTGCATCACATTTGGTCTTATCATCCGTGTCCAGCTCAGAGCAGTTTCCTCCGTTAAATGGCCACGACATCCATGATTCTCAGTTGCCGTGAGTTCTGTTGACCTCCCCCTCATCATTCCCTCCATTCCCTCCATTTCCTCCATTTTCTCAGCCTGGCCACAGAGTGTGCTGCTGATGTAGCCATTTGGCAGCAAGCCACATCTGTTTGTCAATTATGCCATAAATATAAACAAGGCAGAAGAAGCATTTATAGCGTCCCTGCCCAGGGCCAGAGATGTGTCATGACATCATCAGGCCTCGATGATTGGTGGAAACTCTCAGGTTGTAATTCATGCTCGACACTTCAGAGGAGAATGGGGTTGTAATTAAAAAGATATGATAGTGGTAGTGCATATATAGCGTATAATAACACAGTATATAGTCAGTGGATTACAGAGCTGTGGGTTATTGTGAGCTGAGAGGATGTTTTTCATCATTCCATTCTCGAAGTTTTAAAAGGGAATGTGCTCTATTTTGGACTTAAATAGGATGGAAATGCATTGATGCCTGTGTCTATACTATGTGTTCCTGCTATTAATGGTATGATTCAGATTTTTTTCCTCATTTGTTTTTGCCTTTTTAAAACATTTTCCACCTGACAGGGGCCTGCATCTAGATTTTCCACATTCTCCCTTCAGTGCCATCTATGGGGTACCTATTAACAGCCCCGGGACCCTGTACCCGACTGACCTGCCCCCTCCATATGAGTCCGTGGTGGGCCAGACCCCTGCCAGCCAGGTGAGAGACAAACTGATCTGTCCTTGAAATAACACTGTCTACAAAGCCTTTCTGTATGAGTCACTGACAATAATCTACACATCAGTTCCTTCTCCCTTTTTCAAAGGGAGAAGGTCGATACAGAGGTCAGTTATCGTTAATCCTGCAAATATAGTATTGAATCAGTGCATATGTTGTAATTTTGCAAACTACACCCACACAAACTGTTATGTATTAAATTAATTTTTAAAATATGTGTAGTGCATGCAGTAAACTATGTTGAAAACATAATTTCATTGAATACATTACAGTCTTTGCAGCATAATGAACCAGTCTTCACATAATAACGGGATATCAAGGTTAAACCTGAGTTACTTTGAAGCCTAACATGAATAATAGATTATAAAACACAGGTCTCCGAATCAAACCTGATGTGTATAAAAAATATATTTTGATCAAAAATTTGTTTAAATTATGTCATTATGATATGTCACTCATGTCTGTCAGACTTCACGAGCAGTTTAGCACCACTTCCACGTGATGTCTGATACTTTTTCATAAGGTGTCTCCTGACTAATTGAACTAATCTTTTTTTCTGGCTTTGAGAAGCTTCACTGCCTCTCATTGCTCACAGCTAAAAATAACCATCTAATGTGCGAGCAAATCCTTTTATCTTCTCTACTATATTCTGAACGTCATTTGACACCTTAGGCTTCTAATCCCTTATTTCCATTATACATATTAAATCCATAATTGTCCTCTTCAAAAAGGAATCATTAAAAAGGTTTCTCACATGCCATGAGTTTGGAGATGTTGCTGAAAAAACTAGTAGAAGCAGATCAGTAGTATGATTGATAGATTGATTGATAGGTTGACTGACTGGGGGGAAGAGTCTTAGAGAATAGTTAGAAGACGGGTGAAGAAACCAGACTTATGGTTTCAGGCTATAGACATGACAGGGGTTGACAAACTATTAAATGAATATAAATCTGATATATATTTTTTAACTTTCATATATTGAATTAAATCTTCTCCATCAACTTTAAATTCTACACAAACAACACTGCCTTTAAACTGAGTTCCACGATTGCACTGTGGTCTTATAGTGCCCCCTACAGACCAAACAGTGGAACTGAAAGTTCAAAGACTCATCTATGACTTCACAAACTATATTACATATAGAAGTCCTTTCTCTCCATCTTCTTCTTTTCAAATGGGACTAGAGTTTGATATCCACTTAAAGCTTCACTGGGATCTAATATAACTGTGTGATTAAGTATTCTTTCTTTTTTTCTTCTAATCTTTAATTGATGTTGTGTTTTTTGTGTGTGATATATCTTTTCTTTTCTGTGGACCCCAGCAGAATAAATGCATCTACAGTAATGATGGAGATATTAAATGAAAATAATAATAATAATAATAATAATAATAATAATAATAATAATAATAACAGTACTTTACATCTTAATTTCAGTTGTTTTTGGTAAACCATCCAATTATGTTTCCCTTCACATGGTGTTTGCTAATAGGTCACCACCAGCATTGAGCAGCAGGCCACTGAGTCCAGTATGTGTGACAGAAACACCACCGCAGGACTCAGTACCCAAGGTGAGATGCTGTTGTGAACACTGCACAGGATTGTCTCCATCTCTGTCTTGAATATAATGACTGCTGCACATTTCTGTCTAACAGCCTCAGTGGACAGTGCATCATTGATGGTGTCAGAAGTGGTTGACCACACTTGCTCTTCAGAAGACTTGTGCTCCCTGGAGGTCCAGGGTTCAGACTCATCTCCCTACGGTACACTCCACACCGCCCCCACTGACGGAAGCTGCACCAGCCTTGAACTGTGCACACGTCACTCCTCACGTTGTCATCGTGGTCTGGCAGGAACCGATGCCCGCCCCAGTGACACGGGTTATAGCGAGTCCTCACACACCCAGGAGTCTCTGGAACGCTCCCCAGACTGGTCTTCTGAAAATTTCAGCAACCTAGACCAGGAAGATTCTACAGAGAACACTCATGCATGCGAGGAACTCAGGGCTTCAATGCATATATGTGATGAGCTTGCATCTGCCAAAAACTTGCCAGAGGAGCCGCCTAAAGCATCAACACACTCCCTCATTAAAGCACGAATGATGAGCAGGAAGCTCACTCTTCCTGTCACTATTTCCCCACCACCTCAGCCTTGCTCCCCCACCTCTGTGGCCTCCTCTGGTGGAACTTCAGCCATCAGTCCTTTGGCTCCCTCTCCTTCCCCGTCCCCTCCTGCCAGGCCACGAGGCCCCAGGCTGTGTTTCAGTGTTTGGTCCCCCTCTGCTGCGTCACAATCCGCCTCTACCTCAGCTCAAAGTGGCTGCTCGCCTTCAGAGAGGCCTCGGGTCCTTCGTGCAGCCAGGAGGTACCGTAAGCTGGCACGTATCGTCCGCTCCACCAGTGACCCCATATCCTGCTCTTCTTCATCAGGAAGTAAGTTCTCAGAAATATGCACAAAATAACACAGCCTAGTAAATATATCTTAATATTATTGGAATGGAAAAACATGTTGTTAATTGACAATAGTGAAATGCAAAAAAGAGATCACTTTATCTTCCGTTTGGCATGTCTCTAAGTGTCGTGTTTCCCTCTGCAGGGGAAAATAGTGGCACTGCTTCTGCAAATAACCCTGCTGCTGAAGATTCAGCTCACACATCACCAGAGCAAGGTACTATCGCAAAAAAATTAAAGTGTTATGACGATGAGAAAATCATATCTGTACTGAGCTGCAAAAAAGTTATTCGAATAGGACAAAAATTGGGCTATTGGACCCATAACAAGAAAAATGTATATGCTCTATACACATCCTATATTGGTGATGTGTTGTATGTTTACTGTACCCCCCAAATAAATGAAAACTTAAAGCCAGCTAAAATGATTTTATTTTGTGTAAAACGCTTTTATCAAGACTGTTAATGAAAAATCTAATATCAGTGATCAGTTATGACGCTTTATGAACATGTTTCTTGTTCTTTATTGATCTTCAGAATCAGCAGACATTTCAACAGAAGTAGTCGGAGCCAAACCCAGTCACATATGTGTTAGGAAGCAACAAAAGGAGGGCAGAAAAGTGGACATCCACCTGAAGGGACGAACCCCACACACTCACTCCTCCCAGGAACGTCCACACTCTCTGGCTGACCTTAAGATGTACAAAGACACCAAAATATTGGTGGCCAAATTCCTGGAGCATTCGAGCTGCAGTCTACCTCCTGAAGTCCAGCAGGTTGTCAACAACATCAAGTATGTCATCAAGTCAGATGAGAAACACATGGAGGAGGCCATTTTCAGTGCCAATGTCATCGATCAGGTAAACAAATTACTGAATGATAACAAAATGAAACATCATAGGACTTTTTCTGATGATACAGTGTCATGTGCTGCAATGATTGTATTTAAACTTTACGCAAATTATCAAGATCATCATATTTAAATTTTAAAATTACATTTTAACCAACTTTATTTTAAAAAGTATATTAAAAGCTACAGTATGCCATTTCTCATGATAATGTTCTATTTCAGGGAGGTACCAGAACATTAAATCTCATTGTCAGTTTAATCCCTCATCATTGCTTTATCAGTCTCTGAACTTAGACACGTCTGTACTATGAGAATTAAAATTGACAGTTTTTAATCTGCATTTATCCACACCCAAGTATTTTCGATGTGCATAAAAGAACTAGTTTACCTTGATTTTTTTTATGCAAATCAAGTAGAAGTGACGTTATACACTGTTATATATGTTTGTGACAGCTGTTTATTAAAATGACACTTAATAGGTTTACACTTTTTGTCAGTTTTGCTGATGTTTGATATTTCTTTGAAAAGTTGGATTGACTCATGCAGCATTTTACTTAAATCTCATTCAGTTTGTAAAGGCTTAAGCATATGATTATTTTCTTAAAATGGCAATGAAATACAGACTCCTAGTAAAGTGTATGTGTGTGTGTTTGTGCTGCACAGGTGATGACACAGCGAATCATAGGCAGTCCTAGGAAACGTGAAAATGAGGACCTTCACCTCCAGAGTTGTGGTGCTTTAAGCTCATCCCCGTCCCCTTCCATGCGCCGTCCCAAACACCTCCCACAAACAACCAGCACCTCTACCAACCAACTGGACTCCCCCGCCTCTGAACAAAGCCTTGTGTGTAGAGAAACTATTCTTTGACCTCTCTCCCATCAAGGACCTGGGTCAGACCTCTGAGGTCATTTTGGGGTGCAGGTGTTGCAGCCACTCTGTATAATGCAGAGTATGTCTGTACAGCTGCTAGAACTGGCCAGGCACTGTAAGATAATATGCATCGTTGGACTGCAGCGCAAACAGTCTGAAATGGTTTCAAACTGTATTTCCTAGTGCCCTGTGAGACTGTGCCAAGTCATCAGCAGAAATGGTAGCAAACTCAGCCTGAGCCTGCCAGTGTCTGTAGTGGCTTCTTTCTCATCAGAAAAACAAAGGAATGTTTCTCCCTCAGGGGATCTTTTCTACTGAATTTCATCTCTTAAGAAGAAACAAATACACATCTGGTAAGTTGGAATCTGTGAGTGCAAGACAATGGAGATTATGTTACAAGTATTCTTGTCCTCATAAAATGCAAGGAGAAATATGTTTGTATTAAACTGTGAACTGAATTGACTGGGCATTGTTAGCCATTGTTTGCAGAATTTGTTGAACTGTTACTGATAGGGTGGTGAATATTTTGTGGTGCCACTGGTTCAAGAACATCACAGACGTGGAGTATTTAACTTACCTCATTGTGTTATAATTCTTATCAGTGTTACAATAAAATATGGATTTCTATCTGGTGGGTTGGTTTCTTATTTCATTGAATGTGTGCACATTATGTTTGGCAGGTAGTAGATATGTTCACCTCGGCACGGACAGACAATAGGAACACTGAGCAACACAAAAACACCAAAATAAACGTCAGGTTAGTGAACCTGGGAATTTTGTACTTTGATTCAACTTGAAATTCATTTGTTGGTATTAGATTTAAATGTATAGTTTAGTATGTAGTGGCTTATAATGTAAAATCTCTTTGAGTTAATGGGTTTTTTTTTGTCATTTTGAAGACTGTTCTTCTTAGCCTGGGGATTTTTTTTAGTATTTAAATGTGATCCTTAATCTTGATAATTTTGTATCTAATTTAATACACTACAAGTAATATGCTCACAGAATATAAGAAGTACATTTTGACCCTAAAATAACTGACATCTGTGTCTAGGGATGTAGTACTGGGTCAAAATGTAATCAATAAATAAGAGTTGTGATGTTTGTAAGATACAAATTCTACCTCAAATCACTGTCTGCATATTACAATACAATCTCTTTCAGTTAATTCTAGTGTAAGCTTTATATATATATATATATATATATATATATATATATATATATATATATATATATATATATATATATAGTGAGCCTTTATCATATATTTTAATATCAGTAGCCAACCAGTGCTTTTGTAATTTGTTTTCTGATTCAACTTATGTAAGTATGAAGCATTTTGCACATTTTATTTCTGAAGGACAATTCCAAAAATAATTATTGACAAGTGTTATTAAGCAGGACCAATGTACAATGAAATTATAATTAATCTTCATCAATCATTTCACTAGAAAGCAGTGAGTGGATGTTCATCTTTGCTAAACTCTACACTAACCAGAGACACTACATTAACGTCATGGCACAGACAAAATTATATGTATTAACTCAAGATTTTATTTTTAATCTGTGACTATGGCTCAAAGATACTTGAGGTAAAATAAAATCACTTATTTTTTTTACTTAGATAAACAAAAACACTAAATACATGATATCCTTTACAGCTAAATATAGGTTTTCAAGCATCACTTAATCACTTAACCTCTTGAGACCCAGCTATGAGTTTTTTGTTTACATTTGTGAAAATTTCAAGAGTGTCACAACTGTAAAGCTTGGACAAAAATAAGGTGAAAAAAAAACTATCCAGTGCAAAATTCATTCATTAAAAAAACACATTAAAAATGCATCTGAATTTTTTTGCAATTGTCACAAATGTCATGCCTGTCAGTACAGTTCTTTGTCATTTGACTTTTTAAAAAAAAGCCATTCATGAAGAAGGGTGTACTTCAGTGTTCTCTTTTGCAACAAAACTATATCTTAAGGAGCTCGAGGGACGTTTCAGAGCAATGTATGGAAATACAGGTGAATTGAATGTGAATTTCCCAAATATATTCAGTGAACATTATCACGGACTGACATGTGACACCTACCTAATAAAAAATTAATAAATGATTAAATCTAAGCCTTTCATTATATATGTAAAGTGACAATTCAGCCACAGTGTACTTCCGGTCTTGTATTACATTTGGCATGTTTTCACATTCGGCATGTTTACTCCTGTCACACTATGCAGTCTATATTAAAACTATATATCATATATATGCGTAATATTTTAAATGTACTGAACACAAAAAATGCCGTTAAGTCAATGTCTGACTTTATTCTGTTACCATACTTTTATTCTTAACTATTACTATGAAAGGCATAGGCGGAAGTTGTTCAGTTTGTCGTAGCTCCCTTCACGCGCACAGAGCATCAACCAGACTGAAGGCTGCGACCAGTGGAGTGGGTTATAAAGTCGTATTCCCATAGTTTGTACTGGGTTTGTTAGTTTTGTTAGATTACTTTAATAGTGTCTTCTGAAGAAAGACACGATGGTGTTTTGTGTGATAGAAACCCGCCATCTCCACGCATTTACCGATGCTAGCTAGTGTTGAGTGGTTAGCCGTACAGTGTAATGGGCTAACATCAACGTCAGCTCCGTGTCGAAAATCACCCGTGGATGTTTGACGGTAAACCTGTGATTACAGGAGCTGCATTGGTCAGTGTGTTCATTCCGACAGTTCTGGTCAGAGAACAATGAAAAGTAAGGAGCCGTAAGCTAACATTGTGTCGCTAGCTGTCCCGTTGGTGTGCGGTCCACTGTGCCACGGCTGCCGTGTAGCTGTCCACGTCTAGTCTCCTCTGCTGTGTTTAACGTTGCCAGCTGAGCTAGGCCACGTCCCTGCGGGCGTATTTAATCTACTGACATTGGACGAATTGCAGAGAAGATGCCTAGTTTGCGGAAGGAGGAAGGAGAGTAAAGATCAGTAGAAATGTGATAAGTCTTGAATGTGTGTGTGTGAAGTGGTTGTATTCTAGATCGGTTGCCGCATATCCACGGCATGTCACGTAGACGGATGTGTTTCACACCGGGAGAATACGCTCACTGAGCCGAAGAGGTTGCGTTAACAACCTGAAGTATAGCTAGACTTTGTTTTTGAAATGGTTGGGTTTGGTGCAAACCGCCGAGGAGGCCGCCTCCCGTCCTTCATCCTCATCTTCTTGATGGTGATCATCGCCATACTGTCTTTCAACTACTGGACAGTGTCCAACAAACACAGTCGCCTGCTGGATGAGCTGGCGGAGGTACAGACACAGGTGAAGCGCACGGACGCGGCGCGAAGTCGGTTGGAGAAGCGCAACTCTGAGCTGATGGTGCAGGTGGACACGCACAAGAAACAGATCGACCAGAGGGAAGGAGACTATAGTGTCCTGGAGAGCAAGCTCCAGGCCCGCGAGGCGCTCATCAAAAAGTGTGCAGATGAAAAGGTACCGGGACAGCTTCCAATCTTAGGGTCCATTTAGAGCTTTTTAGTGGAAGTTCACGTGTATTTATTTATTTATTTCATTTACAAAACCACAGGGGTAACTGGCGATCAAGTAGTCCAATGTCGTATTTTTTTCCCAATATAAATATGGTAACTAAATATTTAATCTATGGGTGTGTCCCTTGAAAACTACACGGATATTTGGTCAGTGAACAGGACTTGGCTTTTACTGTTCATTGTTCTAAGTCTGTTGGATAAACTAACATCACTTGACTAGAATACATCATGTGTGGTTTAAGTAAACATTTTTCTAGTGACTTTTGAAATTGCTCTGCATCAGAGGAACCTGTACCATTATAACCGACTTTTAAGAAGAAAGTATTTAAGTTATCTCTCTGTATATTTCAGACCAAACTAGTACACATATGACTGAAATAATTGCAGCATTTTTTGTCCCATCCAATATTTATTGCTGTCCCCTATGTCACCCGTTGTTGGCTGAATTAAGTATGTGTCCACATACCCACACTAATTACACTTGAACCAGACTTCCTGTGCTGTCTTAGTGCTAACAACTTCTTGTTTCCAGTTGTGAGCCCTTATATACAGTGCAATTAGCCATTCTTAATACAGTAGGAGAACATTCCCTTCCCTCACCCTTAGTTGACTGTATGTTTGTATGTCTGTCTTTTGTGTCACAACACTCATCGAAGAATTGGTTTGTGTCAGCTGTCTGGGGACATGGCACCAATGATGCAGAAAGTCCCTACCTTCTATTTGCATGCTTACCACATTTAATCCTCACATACTCAAATACATTTGTTTAGCCTATGTTTATTCAGTGTATGGTTAAGTATCTTAGTCAAACCACTTTCTGTCTGCTCACATTTCACTGAACCGAGGGGAACGTACCCACATGTGATGTGATAGGACACAGCCGATGTGATGTATTATGGGATGTGAGCAACTGAGTAGGTAATCGGAAAGATCAGACGGATGCTTGCAAGCAGAGGTCAGACACTTACCTGTGATCATTATTTACAAAATGCACATTAAGCAATACCAGCTTGAAAGGTAATTAGCCTGGGGTTCAGATTTAAAAAAAAAATGGACGAATAGGTTCTTAGTTTCCTGTAATTTTTCTTCCAAGTGTAATACATAAAACTGCAAACACATGCAGACTTTAACTGAATAAGGCGTTTGTGTCACATATTTTTTTGTTTACTGTCAAACGGATCTTTGTTTTATCTATGTTTTGCACCCGCTGAGCATCCCACATTATGTTGTGGAGCCAAATGAGCTTGTTACACTGATATACATTAATCTGACAGACTTTTTCTTACAACATTTAGCAATCGTAGTATTGTCGGTAAAGTAGCTTAGTTTCTTTGAAAAACATTAAGGTTCTGGATTTTCCATAAGTAACTTCAGCATCCGGTTCCTTTCTATAGTCAAGCTAAAGTTTTATGTTCGAATATCTGCACCACTCCTTTCCTTTGTCAACAAACCCAACCTTATTTCAACAGATGTGTTTAAAATGGTGAGAGGTCTGCATTGCAGAGAAAATGGTACAGTGTTAAACAACTTCTATTCAGTGTATGCAGTGTCTGTGCTTAGTGTAAGAGGAAATCATGCAAAGCTTAAGTGCTACATACAATGTGTAAATAGTCTGGGTGTCCTGCTGACCATTTTGGTAATTGTATTGTAGCTGAAGAGGAAACATTTAACGATCTGTACCTTGTGTCAGGATAAGGATTTCCACCACTACCTTCTGCCTCAGTCAACTTATGACACATCATTTTAGTGGTGTTTTTCTGTATCATGGCAGGTTTGTTTCATGTCCCATTTTGCTACACAATTCACATCTCCATTCTCGTACTTCATAGTTGGTGTAAAACTAGTATTTTATGCCACTGAAGTGTTTTGGGAAACTCTGTGGAGTTGCATTAAGCTTGTAATCTTTTGACTTCTTTGTATTCCTTGCAAAATATGGGTGTGTTGTCAAGGTCAGGCTTTGTGTCCTATCTCTTTTCCTGCTGTACTTTTTATCTTGCTGCCATTTTCTATTCAAGATGTAATGCATGTAACTGTGAGTTTTATCAAAAGGACAGTATTGTGTTAAAATAATAAATCACTTCTGTGTCACTGTTAACTTCTACACTGATAAGTCATTGTATGTTACGACATTAATTAGACTAAATAATAGCACTGAGTTCAGTCATATACAGAATTGACTTTGCTTCGCTGTAATGCATGTTTTTGTACACAATGTTCACATCCTATGCTATCTAAGTGGAGTTGTTGTCATTGCTGTTTACTTGCAAAACAAGATTAACCTGTTCACCCCCTGATCTCAACAGAAAAGTGGTGCATTTGGTTTAGAGAACCTGTTGCATCTCAGACATGGGTTGCTCATCATAAACTTAAATGGAATAGAGTAGCTTTAAGGTGAAATGTCTTCCTTTCCCATTTAACTTTTTTTCTTTTTTCCCATTAGGCAAAGTTTCAGGGGGAAACCTCTGCCCAAATGACAGAGATCCAGAGGCTCAAAGGTAAAATGACCACCAGAGGGCACTCTAAAACACAATAACCACACCTGTCAACAGAGATGATAAGTCAGATTATGTATATTATGTGTTTCACCAAAACTAAAGATTTCCATTGTATGGTGTGTATGTAATTGTGTTTGCATGCTTCTGTTTCTGGAAACAGAGCAGCTAAAGGACCTGAAGCAAGAATTTATGAAACAGGAAGAGCAGCTCAGAGAAGTGAAGAAAAATAGCACTACCTTGGAGAGAAAGCTGGAGTATGAGAGGTATGATAAGCCTTCATACTTAAACTTAACATCCAAAGATGTCATGAAGTCTTTGTGGACAAATCACTAGTTCATCAGATTATTTTATTATTTTAAATATTTTCTTCAGTCAGATATTATGCAGTGTGGTAATAGGTAATCACTATTTATTTTCCCTATTTTCCACTTATTGTAATTATAGATTTCACTTTTCATTGTGAAAATGAATGCTGTAGTATTGGTTAACATTCTTACACATAATACTTGCAGCACCTTTATGATGTGAGGATACAAAACAAGTTTGTGGGTGACACTCAAAATGTTTGTGTGTTCTTTAGTTTACAGTGTGGACGTCAGATTGCACAACTTAAAGAGGAATATGAAGAAACAAAAAAAGCCCTGGAGGTGGAAGCATCAAAACTCAGACAGGTCAGCACCAATGACAAGGATTTTAGTTTTTTTTTTTTTCTCTCTCCCTTTACTCCTTGTGGTAATTATTTATTTTTGCATATGACCTGCCTTTTTTCATTTATTCTGGTTTTGAAACAAAAATATTTGGTGACCTGGTTTGTGCTCCCCGTTTGCACAAATGTTTTTTCGTTCTGTTTTCCATATGCTCCTCTTTGATGATGCTTCAGAGCGTTTTGGACAGCCAAAAGGGTGTCGTAGCCAGTCGACATGCAGAGGGAGTACATGTTGCAGATGCTGTTGGAGAGCGCCATACAGTGGCCACTCGCAGACATGACAGTCCAGACTTAAAAGGTATTGTAGTTGGGAATTACTTGTTTTGCTTCAAATTCTTCCAGAGTTTGCCATCATTGCTTTGTCTTTGTTTGTCGTGTGCGTTGCTCCTGTGCTGAGATCAGAAAAGAGATGACATATTTGATGTGATTCAACAGACATTGCATGATATAGTTTTACTTTATCACCACTGTCCTTAAGTCACTGTCTGTGCTCTGTCACAGAAGAGATGGGGAAGCCTGGCAGTGATGCAGGCATGCCTGGTATTGAAGACAGTGAAGTGGGAAAAATCGAGGATGTACAATTTGGTAAGTGTTTGACATTAACTTCCAAGAGTAACTGTATAAAATAAACCAAATTATAATATAATAACTTGTAAAACCACGAGCAATATTATAAGCCCTCGCTTCTCCATGCGACCACCGAGGCCACCTGACCGTAAAAGGACATTGTATCATGCGTGGGATCCAACATTCCATGAGACGCATGCACTCCTATACATCTGAAAAGGATCACTTTGTTACAAGCTTGTCACAGCCACGCCCAATGTAAGATCAAAAATTGACTTGATTTAGATCCCAGATCTGTGTTACCATTGACTGGAAATAAAAATAAAATCATCATCATAAAATCATCATTCAATTGACTGCAAATAATAAAAGAATTTGAAGAGTGGGAACTACTGTTTATGATTGTATCGGTTATGAGAAGCAGGAAGTTGTCTGTTATCAGTATTGGTTGTAAAAAATAATGACTGTACATGGAAATACCACTGCTCTACAATGTTTTTTTAATAAAGTATCTCAAATGGACCTGGAGTTTGAGAAGTCAGACTAACCAAGTCACATAATGCGATTGTAATCAAATTTCTCTGTGCATGTAAACGCCACCCAACCTTAGCTCGACTACGACTAAAACTGGCCTGGACACGCCCCCTTCAGGAAGTGACCACTTTTAAACGTTGAAAGGGCGAAAATTGGGGTGAAAGCGGTGATGGAATAATGACGGAACCATGCAGTTAAATAGGTCCTCGCTGACGTGCAATGTCTATGCTCTGGCCTAATGACATGTTATTAATACTAGAATAGTTAGTATTAGTAAAATAATATGACCTTAATTTTTTTGGGAAAAAAAGCAATTTCCTTTTTGATTTTTACGAAAGATGCAGTGGAGAAAATAACAATACAACTGATTACATAATTAACAATATAGTATATTAGAAAATTTCAAATGATATAGTATAATTGTATTTATTTATTATTTAAATGTTTGTTTATTCTAGAAAAAAACACTTCTTACAATTTTACAATATCTTGATTTATTTATTTTTTTCCTGAAAAGAACTAAAGTGCATTGTTTTCAGACCTCAACATATTTTTAACTAGAAAAGCACTCTGAGAGTGCAGACCTCTGCCAAAGCAGACCCCCCACCACCAAAATCTAAGCATTTGTTAATCTCCTCATTACCACCATACCCTGAAAATGTCATCAAAATCTATCCAGTAAGTTTCAGAGTTATGTTGTACACAAATCGACAAACAAACAAACCAATGCCAGAAAAAACATAAACTCCTTGGCGGAGGTAATTAATCCAATATTAATGATGCACCATCATCATACATCTCTGCATGTTCTCCACCTTTCTTGCCGTCAGTGTTGGATCTAACGTAAAAGCAGGCAACTTTGTTTTGTGGTTTATTAAAACCCATCTGTCTCTTGATCACATTTCAGAAGTCTTGAGGTGAGGTATCCTCTTTGATTTTTTTTTTTTCTTTTTTGTATTTGAGGTACCTAGCAACCGAACACAGTCAAGGAATGTCATTCTTATATTGAGCAAGATGTTTAAAGGAAAAAAATGCTCCTAAGGGATCTTGGGCCAAAATACCTTCTATGTAAAATACAACGTCCAATCTGGACTTTTTTTTTTTTTTTTTAAATACTGCAAGTTTTAATTAGGATTTAATTCTCATAGTTTGTCTCCCTGATTTTTACAAATAGCCCTGAAAAAACCAGCCATCACACAGAAACATGATGAGGCCCCTGATGTTGTGGGTGCTGGAGTTGGACCTGGGGTTGGAGCAGCTGACGGTCCAGGTGTCCAGGCTCTGTCTCTGGACCAGCCCAGACTCCAGCAGGACCGTGTGGAGGGCCGAGCAGCAGTAGGTGCTGCTCCAAGCCTCATTAAACAGCAAGACAAACCAGTAGTCTTTGAGGAAGACAACAAGGCAGGTATCAAGGCTGATGAACTGGGAGAACAACAAAGACAAATCAGAGGTAAAGTATTCACGACTCTTAATTTAAATTTATATCCCCGATGTTATGTTTGGTCAGAGCGCTGTCTTCGGCTCTGCTGGATATATTTCATATTGATGCAATAACTTGGAAGATATTTGGTTTGGAAATTCCATGTTTTCCATGTAAATGGATATCACAGAGAGGAAGAACTGATAAAGTTTTTGATGATTTACTATTTCTAGATTTCCCACAATGGGCCTCAACAGGTTAAAATCACTTAACTTTTTTTTTTTTTTTTTTTAATTTCTCTTTAATATATCTGGAATTTATCTGATTGACTTCACATCAAATAGAACCATGACCTGAGGATGTCTGACATCATAACATTATAGCTGTTTAGTTAAGGATGGTGAGTGTTCTGGAACATAACCCTAGGCGCCCCTTCTGATGGCATAAGCCTAGTTTATTTAATGTCTGTGTGATGGAATTCTTACAATCTGCAAAACTCAAATAGACCACAGCATTTTGTCTGTTGTCAGTTCTGCAAAGCAAAACATCCTATCTGTTGTAACTAAAATTATGCAATAGGTTTTCAGTATATTTAGTATAGGATAATTAATGCTCTGACTTGACAGAAATATATAATGCTTTTCATCATCGTGTATCACGTTTAGTTAAGAGAAAACAACAGGTGAGAGCTAGTAGTTTATTCTAATGAGTTTTCTCCATCTTTTAGAACACATATCAGACATGGAAGGTTTACCACACAGCTTATTGTTGTTGAAAGGTAATAATGAGAAAGTTTGTCTTGGTTTAGTTTGTGCTCAGTTTGTCTTTTGTTAAAGTTGGCTAAACTCTTCTTTTTAAACTTCCAACTGTGTCTGTTACTTATTCTCTACAAGTGGGAATACATGGTGTCTATATAGAAGTTTCGAGTCAGTTTCTTAAAAAAACAAAAACAAAACTTTGGTCAACTGACAAGTTTGTCGTTGACTATCTCATACTCTTCTACAACTGCAACAGTATAACTCACTTGAAATGAAACTCACTCAGCGAAAAATTAGTCCTTCAAGAAATTAAGAAATCGTCATGTGCATTATTATTTAGGAGTTAGGGCTGTAATTGAGGGGAGTGTGTGTGGAGGGGGGGTGGGGGGGCAGTCATTTATGTGCATAAGTATGTATGTATGTGTATATACATTTATGTATTTTTTGTTTTTTTTCTTTCCTCTACCTGTATGATAGCATGAATTGTGTAGCTTAAGATGTATGGTAGGTGGGCATTAATAAGCTTTGCTTCTGCCTGAGCCTTTTTCGGTCAAATTCTGTGTTCTCTCTTTTTGCTGCTTTGAAGTGAATATATGACTGAAATAAACTAAACTTAAAAATAAAAAAAAACGCACATTCTAATTCAAACTTCACATAAGTGCATGCATCTCTGCTACATTGATCGTTTAAGTCTGGCAGAGTTTCAGGGTATTCTGGAAAAGTTTAAATTGTGCTGCATAAAAAAAGAACGGTCCAGGTGCATGTGATATTGGCCATATTTTTGTCTGTTTTCTAATACAGCAGCATTTTTATGTCTGTCTTTTTTGGCAGCTCCTGACAGTGTAAAGGGAGATGGCGAACATCTAAAGGGGATCCCTCTACCACCGAACCCTGCCCAGGTCCCAAACCCTATCCAGCTTCACCACGCCAAAGACCAAGTTCCAGCAGAGCCAGTTCACCACCGCCAAAGTGAGTTTGACGTAATACAAAAAACAAAGTAGTGTCACTGTCAGATGGTTTTGGTTGGAGAGCTCTTTTTTTTCCATTTTAACTCTGACTGGTGGCTGGTTTTTGGAGGTGAAGGTGTTGGAAATTTAAAATGGCTACAATTAATTTAATTGTTGTGACACCTATTATCCTTCATATGTTTTTTTCTCATATGTTCTCTCACTGATATTTGCATCAACCCAGAATAAAGCACAATATGGTCTTGTTTGTATCTACTACATTGTGAACTGACTGTACGTCTTCTTCTACATGACACATATGTTAAAGAGTGAGAGCTTCTGGGTTTTTGTGTGTGTGAACATCAGCCATGTCTGAATATGGGTAAGAGTGACGTAAAGGCAGTAGAGGGAGGGCTCAGGAGAGGAGACAAATGACACACACCCGGCTCCCAGATGAACCTTTCCTGCTGCCTGGCTTTTTGCTCTGCTCTGCTGCCTTTTCTACCTCCTTTCTCCTCTGTTTTCACATGTTCTATTCCTTCATCCTCCACACACATTCATTCCACCATCAGAAGCCGACAGATTATATTCTGTTCACGTCCAGTTTGCCCCCTCCCTCTTCTCTAATCTTCTACCTCTGATCTCTTTACATTTGCATCCTATTATGACAAATTAACACTCGACACTGAGCAGATGTCTTGTTTTGGCAGTGTCTAGTGATCAGTAGGCAGAAGAAGCCCAGAGAATGTTGGCTGTCTTCCTTCATCTCTCAAGTCCCACCCTTTTCTGCTGTTGTCAGCAGTGTCGCTGTGTTTGGCTAAAATAGAACACGTAGGAGATCAGGCAGCCAGTGTTAGGTGGTGAACAACAACATATCATGTCATTGAAGACGATGCCTCTTGTTTTTAGAGTTCAATCAGCTTTTCTCAGAACAAAAAGTAGTCAATGGTAGAGTTTAATGTAGTGTTATTAATTGATTAGATTAAAACATGGACTCATCAAACACTAATTTGTAAGTTAAACCATTTTCTTCATTTGAGTCTGCATTGAATTCTGATTGGCTATTCATCTCAGTAAATCTGTTTTGTAATTAAAATCAACCTCCGTTAATCCATTCACCTCTTCTTTTTTTTTTTTAATCTTCTGACACCCACGTCATGCGATCGCTTCGTCATTATACAGTATTTCTCCTCCCGTTCCTCCCTGTTTCCCTACAACTGCCTCCGCTTCCCTCCCTTCCTGATGAGGCCCTTCTCTGCCTCCTGCAGGCCGGTTCTTTGATGAGAACGAGTCCCCAGTAGATCCGCAACACGGCTCTAAGCTAGCGGACTACAATGGGGATGATGGGAACGTGGGTGAGTATGAGGCCGACAAGCAGGCCGAGCTGGCCTACAATGAGGAAGAGGATGGTGATGGTGGGGAGGAAGACGTTCAAGGTGAGCCAGGTCAGGGGACTGGACCAACTGTCCAGATGCATATCCACCATTCCTCCCCTTGTTTCCTCCACCCCCTGTCCTGCCACAGCCCCCCTGCATTTGTCTCAGCAGTTTGTACTGTCACTGTAGCTCACAGTACCCTGAGTTTGTCCTTGAAACCATCATAAACGCCAGACATTAAAGAAATACGACCAACACACCTTCAGGGACTATAATGTATGCAATTCAGGTTGAGCAACCGGATTATCTCGGGTATTTTTTTTACTGTGTAGGCACAGTAACAGTCCAAACACACTAATGGAAAACCTGACCCATGAACTTAAGGTTCTGTGAGTGTATTTCATTTGCATCTAGTATTTTCTTTCCTGCCTGTGCTTCTTTTTAGCTATACCACCTGTCTATGCCCACCAAACATCTGACCCACATCTAGACCAGTAGATAAATATAGCTCACTGTGTTGGTGAATGTGTCTGTGTTCTTTGAAATATTGAAATGCATGCCCATGTTTTTGTTCCTTTGTTTTCGTTGTGTGCCCTGAATTTGTCATCATCTACTAGGTGCCATTTTTAATAATTGATTAGAGAACAACAGTAGTCTGTTTAAAGCACACTACATGATATAGCAGCCCAACGATCAGAGAAGGGCTGTGATTTGTTACTGTTTTTTATTAGGTAATTGTTACTTTTGGATGCAGTAACATTAGATTTGGTTTCTGACTTTAAAAAAATCGAGGATATCTTTCCTGCTTTTTCTGTTGAAATTGGACTGGTGTGTTTTGTAGAGTACCTTAAAGGAGACCTATTATGCCAATGTGTTTTTTCTACATGCATACAATGTTATAATATCGGATGTCGACTTCAAACCTCTGCAAAGTTACAAAACATAAGCTATAGTGTTTATGTCATAATCCTGCAATGTAGTTTCCTGCCGCTCTAAACAGCTTGTTGCAAGATGTTCATGACATGTGTTTAAAACCTGACGTCTGGTTGAAGCGTCCAATTGGGACGAATGCTCCAACAGCATGGAACTGGCCCCAAAACACACCCACCTGGCAGACAATTCAAACTTTCCCGGGAGTTACGTTTCCAAGAAGAAGAGAGAAGATGCCTCTCAAAACAGTCTGTCGTTTTCTCAACTGTGAAGGAAAATATCAGCAGTTTTCCTTTTCAAAAGATGTCCCAACCATAAAACTGTGGGAAACTTTTATTTTTGCCAGCCAACAGCCACAGCAAAATGTATTCATCTTTCACTGTCCGGGTCAGACTCGGGGTCCAACACGTATGGACGCACATCAAAGTTGGACATGTTTATAGCACTGTAACGTAATGTAAGTGCGAGTGATCCAAAATAATAACATTCTTGACCCCCCCCACCCGTTCAATAGTGAGAGGGGCGCACCAGAGAAATATATATTAAGACTGAAAAGTGTGACTTGATAGCTCTGTGTTCAGTAGCCTATGTTGGCCTACTGATAACACATAGTAAACAAATACACATGTGGGGGCGGACCCGAAAACCTCACTCTGCCTCTCACTCTGCAACCCCCCCCCCCCCCCCCCAAGCCTCCACTTACTTGGCCAATCAGAGAACAGCGAGATTTGCCAAAAGCAAAAAAAGGAGCATTTTAGGCATATGTAGAAATTGGGATAACTATAGAGTTTTTTGAGCTGGACATCATGCAAAGCTACTCTGTAGGTGTTGAAAACTCACATAATGACAGTTATGACAACTGAGTATAATAGACCTCCTTTAAGAACTCTTCATTAAAAAAAAATCCCACAACTGCTGTTCCTTAAATAGTGTTGCTTTCTAAAATGTAGTTGGAAGAATGAACAAACAATTGGATTTAATTTAAAAATTTGTAATTTGTTTTCTCTAGTAGGGGAGTTTGGATAGAGCCACCATTTGTTTTGCCTCATCCGTCATCTCACATCTTTTGTTCATTATTTTTTTCTAGATGATGACGACCGTGACATGCAGGGAGATCGGGCTGTGGATTATGGAAAAAGACATCAAGCCATTGACATTCTCTGAGAAGGAACCTGTGCAGCTGTAACTCATTGAAAGCATACAGACTTTTGGCTACAACCAAGGATTCCTTGGTATTGTTTGAACATCAATATGTTTAACAATTTAAAGACTGCATCCTCAATGTCATGGACTCCTTTGAAAAATAGACATTGCAACTAATGAATTAGAATAACAACTTAACAGACCATACAGTAGGTTCAAATATCACAGTAATGTCCTGAGCTGCTGTCAATTTGCTAATGTTCTACATTATGACAGTAGAAATGGTATACTGTACATAGACTGTTCAGTTTATTTAATGAATGCCTCCATTCATGAAGCCGTGGTCTTAAAGAGATCACATCTGAACTTTTGAGGTCAAACTGTTTTGTTTTTGCTATGTTTCTTCACAGGTTGTTATTGCTAGGTCATGTACAAACTCCTAATCATGGGATGTTTATCAAAACACTAATTTGGCGATCTGCCTCTAATATAATTTTGGGACTCTTACGTCGATGAACCTTTTTTGTTTACAGGAGTGAGAATGCATTAAAAATGCCAAGGACTTTCCTCATGGCCTACTAAATCCTTTTCTTTGTGACAGACATTCATAAGTGCTCATCATTGTGTTTTAAACGATGCATGTATTTGAAACTTTTGATCAATAATCAAACTGAGCAAAATACTGATGCTTAAGCAATACTTGGAGCATTGCCAGTGTCCTTCACAATGTGCAAAGTCTAACCAAGCACATATGGAACTGGCATAGACATGCTTCCATTAAGGTCTCTTGTACATAATGTAGTTGAACTGTTATCATTTGTACTGACGGAACTGAATTCTTCACCTTTAGGGAAAAACTGAACATTAAATCGATTCTGTTTGTGCAGCCAGGAATATTGATTTCTCATGGAAAGGCACATTGAATGTAATTTAATTTGATTAAAGGTGATTCCTCATGTCATTTGTCAACTGTGACAGTGCTTTAGTCTGTGCAGATATTCTGTCAGTTCTAAGTGAACGTCTCAGTTCACAGTGTAGTTTTAAGTCGGAATGCGTTTAGTTCATGGTGTACTTTTCCTGTATTTTCCTTTTCAGTGATGACAGCATCTAGTGAGAAACTGGTTTAATTGCCGCACGAATAATTCCATTCACCTTAAAAAAAAGGGGAAAAAATTCTGCTAGATATATATGTACACGAGTCAAATGACAGGCTGTTTACAAAAAAATCACGAAGACAAAGGGATCCTCCGCCTCGGTTGAGCCGTGGAAGGAGAAAACGGAGTGCTGGTCTCTGCTGCAGACCGTAGCTGGTGTTTTTGAGAGGGGGGTGTGTCTGTGTCCCATACGGGTATCTGCCTCGGAGAGACTGAGCAGAGGCGGGAAATGGCGCCTGGTAACACAACGGTGTGTCATTTCGGAGACGGCCCTTGAGCAGATACACGGTAAAAGTCGGTTCTAGTCACGTAAACAGCAAATTCCTCCGTTGTGATGGTCACTGGGCGTTGAGTTGTCATCTCCAGATACTGCGGATCACTCTAAAGTAAGTCGACAACGTTTCTCAACCTTATTCGTGCATTTTGCCTTGTTTGGCTCGCAGTTTATGTAATGTTGGCTAACGACAGGGTAAATATTTTCCTTCCCTGCCTCTGCACATCTGTTAGCCCGAAGCAAATTTACGAGACGGCTAAGTAGCGTTCCCGCTAGCCGCTAAGCTAAAATACAGTGTTGGAGGAGGACAGCTAAAGCGCGGCCTACCACGGACGCGGCTAATTCCTGGTCAGCTTCACAAACAGGTTATTTTGACTCTACAATTTATTCATTCTGCGTCAATTTTAAAATACTACTCGAAAATGAACAATTATGCGTATGTCCTCTTGATTAGCAACTGACCCATTTAGACCTGGTAGTTTACTTCAGGTGTAATGCTTGATTTGGCATTCCTCCACTGAACTTTGCTAGGTGTACTTTAGCTAAGCAAGCTAGCAGAATTTCACGTTAACATGACTCCATTGGGAATTGAGACAGATGACTATATATCGTATGTCGTGAGTAGAAGCAAACGCTTTTTTAGACTATAAAACGAATTGCATTAACAGATTAAACCAAATAATACCGCGTTGCTGTTATGATCATTGATCGTCTGGCTAGTTTCACTGTCAAACCATTCTAATCATAACCTTGTCAATCAGTTGAGTAGAGTTTGGGTCACACAGTTTACTTAGCTGCCCACGGATATTTAACTTAAGATCCTCACTTTAGAACCGTTCCTTAAACATTTTCCCATTTTGCACTGGTTTGCTAACTGAACGTTAACATAAGCTAATGGGTTTTTCCTTGATGGACGGCTAACGTTGCCGCTTGTGGACCCGAATAGCAGACTTGCATTAGCTAACACTAGCTAATTTCAAATGTACATGGTTATGCCGCTTGTAAAATCTAACATTGTATGAAGGAAGTTACTGTAGTGTATCCTCAGCTAGTTTGCACTCCCTCGTAACATTTGACGCGTAGCTTTTAACTCGACCTCTTAGGGAACGTTAGCTTCCTATACCTAGCTGCTTGATTAGCTACGTATCCTTGTTAATGGTGATAAATTGGTGAGGCAGTACAGCCACTGACATCGAGTCAGTGGGACACTTGGAAGCACAACTGTCAGCTTCCTCCATGGAAATGGCTTTGATGTGACAGACGTACTGTACGGTAGCCATCCCTGTCGCCAGCTACCTCAATTAAGGATCAAGACTAATGCGGAGTGGACTGGATGTCACAGGGGCCTCGCTTGTTTTTAGGCTGTTACTGTGGCTAACGCCGCTAGCCTCCTCGTACAGACTCGGTGCATGCATGTTCTTATTTCCCGCTCAGTTTCTCGTACCTAGCTGTGCATGATCCTTGGTTGGTAAGCGAGTGTCCAGAAAGGTGGACGTGTAGGATATGTGATGCGATTGTCATGCCCATGGTAAAGTTGAACACATTTAGGCTTATATTTGTGTGGCACAGACAGGGCAGTTAGATGTGCCAGTTTCATCTTGATGTTAAACATTTGATAGTCGGGAAGCAAAGACAAAACACTGCGTGTGTAGCATGAAGTTGACTAATGAAGGCAGATCATGTGGACTTGTACTTCTCAAATATTAGAGTTGACTTTAGAAGTCAGACAGTCTTGACATTGTGAATTGGTTTTCAACTTCATGTCCAATTTAACTGTTCGAAGTGTAAGTTATTAGTTATTGTGTAAAAACCACCTACTGTAGCAAAGTGTAGGGAAAGAACTAAAGTAGCCAGAGGTCAGAAATTATAGATAACTCACAACCTGTAGGATATGCATGTTTGCTAAAAATGTCATGTAAATGTATCTGCAAAAGGTCAACACGTCCTAGTAACATATTTCGTCTCCTAATGTTCATTATGGTTTAACATGATCATTGTTTCTGCTGTCCACTGTTACCTAATGGACACCTTGTTACTAAAAAACAATACAATTTCAGTCTTTGTTAGAATTTGTGACTGGACAACAACCATTATTTTTGGCATTATTTGGTCATTGTTTCAAATTTGTTGGAAAGGAGTTTACGATGCAGTCTTTTTTATCCTCACCATAGTCATCTTCTTGACTGCATGAGATCTTACAATGTCTGAAGCAAGAATCAAATTCGGACCATATTCTACTGACACACAACTGGTTAAGCTATTGTGGTATTTTGTCAACAATAATTAATTATTTTTTTTTAATTATTGTAATTGGCACGGTACTTTGCTTGTATCATGATGTAATGTTTCTTCTGGAGGAACCAATGCTGTAAAATAATACTGAAAAAGCAGAAACTGGATCTGGCACCTCAGAAGTTTTACTTATGTTGTATTAATAGAATGCATCTTGTTGTCTGTAGATCTCTTTAGTTTTTAACACAAGACTTTTCTCTGATGCTCTGTTTTGTTTTAAATTTGTTGCACCTTTTGAATTTATGGTACCATGTACTGAAGCACCATCACCGTTCCTGATGTGTGTGTGTGTTTGTGAATGCGATTGAGCAAGAGCATGTACACTTCTGGTATGCTCATGGAACCCCCCCCCCTAAATATAAAGCAGATGTAGCGGGGCAAATTTACAGTATGAGACTTCCACTACATTTTAAGAGGGTGCTATTGTATGTGTAAAGGGTTCCCGGCTGGTTATGGATATGTCCAGACACATTTTCAGCCAGCTGTTGTTACGCAAGAATTATAAGGGGCGGGCATGCCTGACTGACAATTCTTGTTCACTCTAAATAGTTTTTAGTTCTCCCAATGCATACTTAAGCACAAAGCTGAGCAATTAACTTACTTTCCTCTACAGACCTGGGTGTGTGTTTTGCTCAGTTTAACCTCCAGTTTAGATTTGACCTCCATTATCAATGTTGCATGTACGAGGTTGATAAAAGGGAATTGTTGGAGAAATTGATGCATAGTAAGATGGTTGGTAATGTTTTTTTCTTTTACTGTATGGAGGGAACAAAAACCAGCTGTAGCTGCGGTGATCCACTGATGTAAGTGTAATGGGATCTTAAATGCATCCAGATGTCATGAAATGCACTAGTTTACCTCACTATATATATATATATATATATATATATATATATATATATATATATATATATTTGTTTTTGCAAACTGTAAAAACTCTTTTGAACAACTTGTTCATTTACTTTAATTCAGAATTTGCATGAATGTTTCCTTGTGTGGAGTCCTTATTCTTCCCCTGTTGTATCTTCTTTCTTCCTTGCTTGATGTTTTAAAACAGATTTACATGTGACTGCTCAAACAATGAGGCTGAGAATGCGTAAGGCGTCTCAGCAGCCGAACCCGAGTCTGGCAAGTCGCCCATCCCGGACCAAGCGGAGACATTCAGAAGTAGAAGAGGACACTCCTACTAGCGGTGGGAGGGGCTTGTTCTCAACCATCAAGAAGTTCATCAGAGGAAATGCTGTCAAGGTACCTGTGATCACATCATATGATCTGCTTTGGTTGAGCTTGGATCCTTTTGAGGCTTCAGTGAAGTCCTGTGGTCTGAGCTTTCAGGGTTTTAATGTGTTACCTAAGATTTTCTCTATTTAAATCCATGTGTAATGCTGTGCTCTCCAGGAGTTAAATACAGTGTTTCTTGGTGCAGAGTGTCATGTTTCCCAAGAAATGTCTGGTGGAATGCAGCAGCTTGTCTGAGAAGTCGGACTTGGTTCTAATTTTAGCCACTGGCTCACAGAGTTGGTGTGCAGGGACAGGAGGTAGTAACAAGTGGAAAAGTCTACTCGGTTAGAGGAAGACAGGGGCTTTATTCTCTCCCCCTTTCACTTGTTATTTTCTCTCCATAGATGTATTGTTTTTTAAACTGTAAAACTCGTAACCTATTTTTGGGTCCGTTTGGCTCCATCAAAATGTTTTTCTAACTTCTAAAGACAAGATGTTTTATTATTATTATTATTATTATTATTTTTAAGTTCCTGGACGCTGTACATTAACAGTGACCTTGCAAGTCCTATTGTAGGAGAGGTCTAATAAAACCATGATCATTTGTGTTCGATGCTTTGATGCTAATTTTGAAGGTCTTTTATAGTGAGTGGGGAAAATGTTATTCAGCAGCAACAATATGTTCTGCAAGTTTTTCCAGAAATGTATCTCAAGTGATTTAAGTTCACATTGAGACAGTTTTTCTAATTCTTCAGTAGACTTGTTTGGCACAAATGATGACACCAGGCACTCCGTCAACATTAGAGTCAACATTTCTGGAATTAGACTAAATTACTTTTTGCAGGCACAAACTTTAGACTAACTTCAAGACTAACAATGTAAGTGATCAGAATTGGGAGAGCTTAGCCCATCAGCAGAGTGGAGCATCTTGCTGCTGTATTTTTTTTTAACAAACCTATCAATGTTTATATGAGGGCCATTGGTCATCTAGAACAGTTACTGTCAGCTTTAATAAGCCAACATGCATTTTAATGACTTGGAACATGATGATAAAAGAGAAAATGATGGACTGCAGTAGAATGATCAAAGCTTTTTGTCATGTCTATGTTGTTGGTATATGAGACGTCGCTGAAATGGCTGCTCAGGACCCCCTCACCCACATTTCATTTGCAGTTTAATAAGACCTGATTTCCTTTTTAATCCCACATCAGGGTTTTGCATTGTAAGCAAAACACTTCATACTAGATTGTACAGTTTCACGTGAAGTAACTGAACACTTTAAATGCAGCCAGACTCGAGAGAATCATTATAAATAGACTCATATAAACCCTGGAGGTAACAGTAGTGCTAATAACCCATGATGCAACAGTTGCTGTACAATATCAGTACTTCATCAGAGTAGTAAATTCAAATGTGTGAATTGAAGTGTGGTTAACGGGAGTCGCTGAGGTGAAACTTCCATCTTGAGGATAGATTTTGAATGAAAAGATAACCACTTGTTGGACATCAAGCCTGAGTGACATTTTAAAAAAGCATGTCTGTCTGCTGAATAAGTATTCATGTTGTCACCCTGTTGGGTGAAGCCTTGTGAATTTCAAATAATCCCTCAACTGTTTAGAGCTGATTCAATATTTTCATTTTCACATCATTTGTCACATGACTTTATCTTATGTTTGTGTTGAGCTCATTTACTTTTTTGCACCAGTATTTTTTTTTTTTCTATTCTCAGTCTTTTTGTTTTTGACTCATGATATTGTGCATCTTCAAGGTGCAGCAGGAAAGCCCAGCCAAGAAGGCACGCCTCCACTGTGATGTGGACAACAACCTAATCACCTCTACTCCCCCAAATGCCAACAACCCCCGCAGCAGGGTTGGCAGGAGAGGCCCAGTCAATGGACGTGAGTGGCAAACGCCAAACAAAACCACTGGCGCTCAAGTCGGTCTTCCCCAAGTGTCTGCAGACACTCACCCCTGTTAACTCTCTCCACCCCCCTGCAGAGGCTACTAATCATGACAGGAGTAAGGAGAAGCCCAATGGAAGCCTGGAGGAGACGACAGCTGTTGAGGTGACGGCCAGCCCTCCCAGAACAACCCTTCTTGGGACCATCTTTTCTCCTGTTTTTAACTTTTTTTCACCAGCTAAAAATGGTAAGGAAACTCTGGAACCTTTTTTTTTTCTTGACTAAGAAGTCAATCAGCAAACTGGTTCAAACTAGAGTAGCTTGAGTATCGTAATGGTCATTGTTCAGTTCAATAAATTGTTGCGCGACATACCATGGAGTTAAAAAAAATGTTGATTGCTAAAATAACTGTAAAAACTCAAAAACATCTAAATGTTTAAGAACTTTTGAACCATGAATCTTGTCAATAGTGAAATGTTCGTGGTAAAAAGCAGTTGTAGATGCTTGTTTATGTTGATATTTTGCAGAAAGTCATGTTTCCTTCCATTTACTCTGTTGTGATATAGTGACTGTTGAATTTACTGAGCTTTCATTAACAAAAACAGGGTCAGTAAATGAGGTGCAGGAAAATACCAGATTTTCAGTGAAGAAATGCAAAATATAATGTTATAGTAAAAAGTCCTAATTCACTTGGCCATGGTTGGATGTAGAGAGAAAGTCATTTGGAAATCACCACAAAAATAGTTCCTGGTCTTTTTATTTATTTGTTTTTTTCCTCTTTCACTGTTTTTACTTTTTGTTTTCCAGATACTTTTTCCCGCTACATACTTCTGTTTTATGAAGTCGTTTAATGTTTTTATCATGTAGCATTTGTTTTATTTTATTTTTCAAACTGATAATAATAGTGTAAAGCTGTATATTGGTACCTTTGGAACTAAGTGTAACATTGTGAAAATTCCCACAAAAGAAAACTGTAGAAAAGAAGAATGTGCCTAAAGTTTCTGTGAATACCCTGGGTTTATGACACTCTATATTATTAGAGGATCTTCTATTAACTGATTTTCTATAGTGCGTCTTCCATAGCTACCTCTCCAATTATTTACACATGCTATAAAATCTGAATCTGTGCCGTTTATATATGTTTTCTATGTTGGAGTTACATTAGTTCTCTTTGTAGAGACTTTTAACATTAAGACGCCTCCTTTTTTATTTTATTCCAGCCTCTTCTGGCTCAGACTCTCCAGACCAGGCGTTGGAGGCTGAGGAGATAGTAAAGCAGCTTGACATAGAACAAGCTGTGGAGACACCCACCAGCACAGCCACATCCACACAAGAACTCTGTGCCACCACTAACTTCTACTCTAGCGTATCCCAGCTGCCTCCCCTACGGCCTCCTCACATCCCAGAGGCATCTTCAACAGTAGAGGAAGGAGAACTGGACACTGATGCTGACCTTCCACCCCTCACAGGTACATTTTGACACTTGGGGAAATGACGTTCTAAATCGTACATCATAACAAAATAAGAATGAAGTCAAAAACTTATTTTTTTTTTTTGCTATGGTTCCAGCTCCAGGTGCCAGTCCAGATATGGCCTATGTGGACTCTCCACCTGCTGCAGTTCCACCAGAGGCATCTTATGAGGAAGACTGGGAAGTTTTTGACCCGTAAGTTAAATGCAACAAATAAGAAGGAAACAAAGCGTTGTTAGATGCTCATGGTTGAAACTGCTATTCTGAAACGGCTATTATATAAGCTATATATACATGTGCTATCTTTATATCACAATACAGTTGTAATGATAATGGCTGTTGTTTGCCACATTTGATTATTTTCTTTTATTTGGAACTTCAATGCGGGTCGTCCTCTGTTAAACATTATTCTTCTTGATTTGTTGTTTTTGTGTCTTCATGTTAGTTTCATGATGTTTGGGGGAAAATGCGAGAAATGTCAAGTATCATGTTACACAGGCCTAATATTAGCCTTGGTGTTGTATGTGCGATGTATTGTTAGGTGTAGGAATATACTTGAAAAATGGCTGAAGAGGAGTTTAGTAGTCACACTCGGATCGTTTTAGCTCTTGTATATGGTAAATATTTTGGAACCTGATGTGTATTTCTATTACTGTGACAATATGCTTAGATGAGTTTCTCCATGTACTACTGAGCACAGAATATCTACAAATGACCTTTTTTGTAATGCAGTCTCAGGTTTGCTATGAGAGGTCTCAGCAGGGTTTTATTATCCTAGTGTTGTAACTGAAAAATGTGTGTGGTGTTTTTTGTTTTTTTTTTTAATTTCAGGTATTTCTTCATCAAACACGTCCCTCCACTGACAGAAGAGCAGCTCACTCGTAAACCAGCCTTACCGCTGAAGACCCGCAGCACGCCCGAATTCTCCCTCGTCCTAGATCTGGTCAGTTAAATACCTGCTGTTTTTGCCTTTTTATTACAGTTTAGCTTGTATGAAACATTCAGTCATATTTTGTTCAGAATCTCTAAGCTGTGTCTGTTGTGTTTTATCAGGATGAGACATTGGTTCACTGCAGTTTAAATGAGCTGGAAGATGCAGCGCTCACATTTCCTGTCCTCTTTCAGGATGTTATCTATCAGGTAGTTTTCTTCTTTATTTCCATGATCCCCCTAGAGGGAGCTACAGGCTTCTTATTTAAGTATGTTGACATCGGTTCCTCTTTGACAGTGCATTTGAAATGTAGACATATTTGCTGTATAGTTTAAGAGCTAAGTGAACCTTCATATGAAAGACATCATTGTTAAAACATAATTTCCCTCAGCTCCCCTGGTTCTGTCCTGTGTGTGAGCACAAACTCCTCTACCCCCCCCATTACTACTCAGTGTAAAAACACATCCTAGTAGTTCTGCTGGTATTTGTAATGTTTGTTTACCTGTGGGGAATTGTTGTCTGCAGGTCTACGTGCGCTTGAGACCATTCTTTAGAGAGTTTCTGGAACGCATGTCTCAAATCTATGAGGTAAATATAAACTCGCCCCTTCTTTTTATTCATCCTGTTTGAGCTATTTTTGGGAAACTTTAAACTGTTTTCTTCTTCTTCTCCTAGATCATCCTTTTCACAGCCTCTAAAAAAGTGTATGCAGACAAGCTGCTCAATATCTTGGATCCTAAGAAGCAGCTAGTGAGGTACGGTGGCCTTCTCTATTAAGTTTATTTTTAAGTTTTTATTAAGTGGACAATGAAATACTAATACATGTCTTGTGTATGGACGCTATGGACATGTTCATACCAATTTTAAATGGGGAAATTACACAACATTTAGGAAACAAAAGGTACATTTTTCCACCTCTCAAAGACGGTGTGTCATTGGTGGGGAAAGTGTTTCTATCTGTTTTCGTCACTGAAAATTTTGACTAAATATTGTCGTCGGTGAACCTTTATCATCTGACAAAGACTAGACAAGACGTAAATGGTGGTCTTGTGATGATAACCATAAAAATAATAAATATATGATGCCATATAGATGACGAATAAATATGAGACAAAATATGGCTCAAGAAATAAAAATGTTAAAATGTCTTAGTTTTTTTGATGACAAAAATGAAATGAGATGTTATTTCATCTCTTCTATGCACATTCTAAGTATGTCTCCACCAATGTTAACATCATTATTACACCCTTGGTCTAGTGACAAGAGGTAAAGCTTTAATTCTGTCATTGAGGTGTCAGCATTGTGGGGTTTTTTAATTATTGATTGTCCTGACCTGGTCACTGATTGAAAATTTCTTGCCCCCCCCCCCCCCCTTTGTCTTCCTGTTGCTGTAACTGTAGACACAGGTTGTTTCGCGAGCATTGTGTCTGTGTCCAGGGAAACTACATCAAGGACCTCAACATCTTAGGCAGAGATCTGTCAAAGACCATCATCATTGACAATTCACCACAAGCCTTTGCGTATCAGGTAAGGGTTTGAAGTTTGTGTCACATGGTTGACAGGCAGCAGTTTCAGGGTGTTTACTCAAGTCTTGAAGTACAGAATTTTGAAATGCTGATTTTAAGACCTTAAAGTCTGGAATTTTGTGTTAAGCCTTCATGAATTATGGAAACAGGTTTCATAGCCAAATTGTAGAGTGTGCTCAAAAGCACATAAACTTGTATGATAATAAATACACAAGCAAAATGTATAAAAAATGAGATCTTAACCCATTGTTACTGAAATGAATCTAGTGAAGCCTGTTTGTGTCCTTTCAGTGCAGTTTTGTGACTGTCATGATTTGAAAACTGTTCTATCTGTAAATCATAATTTACTGTGAATTATGCCTTCATTCATACATTTATTTAAATTTTTGTGATAAAATGGAACCTCTGTACTGCACACATGTACAATCTCAACCAAAAAACTCAGCATAAAAGTATATAAAGTCTAAAGTCTCAACCATATCTTAGGATTGAGCTCTGCAATGCACAAGTATAAAGGATTTTTTTTTTTTGTTTTGTTTTTTTTATGGATGTAAATTGCACACCAATTAAATATTTAAAGCCTATTACTGAAATCAGGGTCTCTGCGGATCCTTAAAAAGTTTTATTCACAATGTGTGTGTTTTAAGGTCTTAAAAAGCATTATATTTGCTTGTCAGAGACCCTAGAAATATAAATAGTGTCAGGTGCTAATGGATGTCAAGCATCGTAAAGGAAAAGGTGATGTGAAGTGACAATTCTGTTTTCTTTTCTGTATGATTCTGAAAATAATTGTGGGTCAGTTGTTTAACTCTGTAAGTGAAATGTGTTTGTTTCCCTCCTCACAGTTGTCCAATGGGATTCCCATAGAGAGCTGGTTCATGGACAAGAATGACAATGAGCTGTTGAAGCTGGTGCCCTTCTTAGAGAAGCTGGTTGAGATGGTACGGTTGTTTGGTTTGAGACTGCAGTTGTTTTGAACAGTACGACCCATTTTCATGGATCTAATATACGTTTTGTTCTCTCTCCATCTCTTGTGGTTCTCCTACCTGCCGCACTCAACAGAACGAGGACGTGCGGCCACATGTTCGGGAGAGATTCCGGCTTCACGACCTGCTGCCTCCAGATTGAACTCGACGGCCGTCTCATGACGGGACAACACGAACAGACTGAAAGACAACATGCGTGTAAAAAAAGGAAAGAGAAAAAAAAAAAAGAAAAAACCCTCTTTGGATTACAAACTACAACATTGCCATTACTGTTAAATTTTTAGCCTTTTTTTTCTTTCTTTTTTGGTTTGTTCTTTTTGCATTTAAACCCACCATTGCTTTTTAAAAAAAACACAAAAAAAAACTTCAAAAGAAAAACATTTTTAAAGATCTGGGTGAAATTTTCTAAATATCTACATGTATAAACAAAATACACACTATGAACAAGCCCAGGTAGACTCCTCTTTTTGACAGACTCTAACATTGTGGAGCTGGATAGAGTCTCCACGCTAAATTGCGACGTCTTGGTGCTGGCTCAGTGGATACGAATATGCCACCTGGTAAAGAGGAACTCCAACCCCACCCCCACAGAGTCCCTGAATCAACATCCCTGGTGCTCACGCTGTTGACACGGACTAATAATGACACTGCGGCTACAGACTAATACCAGCAGGAACAAGAGGCCTGCGAATCAATCTGTGCATGTGTGTATGTTTACTCTAATAGCGTGTTTCCGCCAAGCAGATTGGGACGGTTTGGTTCGGTACGCATTTTTATTTTTTGCATTTCCACCGTGAAGGATACCAAAATAACCGATCCAAGCGTCACACTTTATGTCACCCTTCCTTCCCTTGGGGTGCCAACCATGCCAAAGCGTTCCATCTGGGCAGAGCTAAACAGACTGCACCCTGTTAATTGGTCGACAGAATCGTCATTTCCGTGCGACTGAAGGACAAAAGCACAAACAACAACTCGCCAGTTAAATTTCCACTCGACAGTGAGCGAAGTAAGGGGGAAAAAAAACCCAACTTGTGCATCATGTCGACCCGCAGTTGTATTTCATGGAGCAACAAGGAGGTGCAGATGCTCCTTTGTATTGTAACAATGCTCCGCACGACATTCTGCGTCATTGCTGTTTTATGGCGCACTTCTTCATTGATTTTATTGGCGAGCTGTGTATGGTGTTTAATTTGTGTTACGTTCAAAGAAGTGCAGGAAAAAAAATAAATTCAAAATACCAAATATAAATAATTAAAATGAAAGATATCGGACTGCAATGAAAAAAATGCGCAGGTCGTGTAAAATGTCTTTGCATCTTTCTCAGTTTTGGTTATTGTCGTTTTCCTTGACTATGCCTTAAGTCTTTTCACTTACGCTCTCTGACTTACTCTCTGGCTTTTGGGGGCGGGACTTCCTTTGGAGGATTACTATAGGTTTATTTGTTTCACAGACAGTTAGGCAAGCGTACCCAATCAGAAGCAGAGTAGCTGTTGTGGCTAGAGTCGCTTCATATGCTTACTTAGCTGTCCGTCAAACATAAATAAACCAATAGGAATCCACCAAAGAAAGTCCTGCCCCCACCAGCCACACTCGTGTTAAAACCACAATGAAAAGGTTAGGGAGCGCAAACGAAAAGGCTAAAGTCATTAACAAGGAAAACGACAACGAAAGATATTTTACACGATCTGCACTTCTTTTTTTTTTCATCGCGGTCTATTTTTCATTTGATTTAAAAAAAAATGTATTTGGTATTTTGAATTGATACTTTTTGTTCGCACTTTTTAAAAATTTTCTTTGAACTCATTTGACGCAGGTTAAAAAAAACCCACCATAGCTGTACCATGTCGCGCAGCCATGACATCACGAGGCTATGTCGCTACCGCGGTGGCATTTACCCCGCCTACAACGTAACGGTGCAGTAGGCAGTGGAAACGCAAGCTCAGCTGAGACAAACCCGTACAGAGACGATCTGAACCGTACCGAACCGTCCCAGTCTGCTTGGTGGAAACGCGCTATATGCCACACACACTCACTGATTGGGTGAACCTGCGATCTGTAGCCTTTAAAATCATATGCATTCCTCTGTAGCTGGGTCAAGTTTTTGTTGTTGGTTGCAGTTTTTTTTTTTTTTTTTCTGGTAAAACTGGTGTTTCATTGTTTTTAAACAAGATAGCGTTTCAAATTGTATTACTTCTGTTTGTAAGATATGATATTTTAAAAGGGGGTCATGTAACTTCAATCCTAAGCCTTTCTTTTCCATCAGAAGAACACAGATGGTGAGTAGGAACGGCGATAGTCCACTCCATAGTTAAATCCAATGAATTATTGCAAGACTATAAGTACACTTTATTCTTGTTCTAATAGTTAAATCAGTACGTTGGCTTCACTGTGGAAACAATACGGCTCCTTAATTAACCGTTAGGATTAAGAATCTCCTTACCTGTAAATCTGACATATTGTAAAGGTTTGAGGGCATTCATGTTCGCAGTGGTATGTTGTCAGCGTTTTAATGTTTTTTTTCTTTAATACTAGTATTTGATTTGTCATTTGTCTATAATCAGTATTGTCTTTACTCCTAATCAAGTATTCTGGCGAAATCGGAGCTTTGTTTCTTTTACTTGTAACATGTCATTTGACGGCTGTATTGGTAGCATTATACGACTAATGTAGCACACCTCTGCCTGTGTGTCATGAAGTCGACCCATGGAAGAAATGTGGCCAGACCCTGAACCAGCCATTATCTGGCACCAGCAACATACTGTTATAACAGTCATGACATCTTGACTGCCCCTTGACCTGTATTTTTACCTTCTTTTTTTTTTTTTTTTTTTTTATAAAGTTTAGCACAGTCAAAAGTATTGTTATAAGAATGGTAACTTTATGAATGTGTTTCTGCTCTATTTCTGAATGGATTTTTAAGCCAAATTGGCATTTTAATCCTGTTGTTTCAGCTTAATTTATTCATTAGTGAGACAGCAATGTAAATGTGTTGACATCCTCGTCGGCATCAACAAAGAAAGGCACAAAACAGAAGCTTGTCTGTCTTTTGGTTGCTTCTTGATATTCAGCAAGACATAGACGACCGGGACAGTCTCCTTAATAACAAACGAATATGCACCGCCGAGCAACGCTAGGTTCTCTTTGGGTTTAAAACCAAGTGCATTTTATGTTTTAAGCAGTTGTGAGTGTTTGGGTTTGTCTGGGTTGCCTGTATAGTGCCATACAATTCCTCAGAAGTATGCCATTCCCTTTGCTCTCACCCCCTCCAAATGGTTAGAAAGAGACAATCAGACCTCAAAGCTCTGCAGAAACTGAAACCTGGAGACCCCGTGTGACCCGTTTCCCTTTGATTTCATTGTGCAGTACGTGTTGTGTACCGTGATTCCACTGAGTTGTATCCCGTGAGTTTAAGATTTTCCCCAGTGAACCCCGCTGCGCCCTGTCCACCCCCCACCCCCCACCCCTGTTGCTTACTCCCACAGGTGGTTTTGGATCTGTTCAGCACCCACCTGTCTGCCTTTTTTTTTTTTTTTTTTTTTTTCACCACAAGTTAGTAGCTCTTGAAAAATTTTAATTAGTTTGTATTCAAGTGAAATTGTTACAGGGCACAATGGTGTTTACTCAGACATAATGTTAGAGAACACATGTCCAGACTATGAATGTAAATTCTACATGGGGTGAAGTCTTAAGTGTCTTTCCGAAACTCCGCATTGCGGTACCTCCGCACAAATCTCGAACAAAAAAATAAAAACAGACAACGCAAACTAGCTTTCTCTGGTTAGATTTTCACAATTTTACAAGGAGGCGAAATCAATGTGCACAGAAGTGGAAACGTGTCTTGAGCTCTTGCAATGGTAGCCCCCCCCCCTCCCCCCCTCCTCCTCCTCCCCCGCCCACCCTCACGACCTCTCACCATCATTACTGTCATCTTTTAGTATGCAAGCCTCACAGTGTTCAACACATAGCCCAGGTTTTCTCATCTGTTCACTGGGCGTTTTGGATTGTGTATTATCAGTTATGGCTTGTTCCTGAAGGATCGGTGGGAGACATTTAAATAGTTTTCATCCAGCTCATTTTTATGTGCATTACCAGTTTATTATTGTACACTGTTGTACAATACATGCAGCTTCATGTAAAAAAAAAAAAAAATCCTTAAAGTAAGGAAAATCTTTTGTATTTTTGATTTCAAAAGGCATGTCATATCTACTTTTTAAATGTATTAATGAAGATTTAACTTTACATCAAATGGAGTGTTTTTTTTTTTTCTTACAAATATCTGTATGTTAGTTTAGCGCAATGTCACTGAACTGTTAAACTTAGCATGTAGAGAATACAGCTTGCTTCGTGGGAAAGTCCTGAATTAAATTTTAATCATGGCACTTTTTCTGCAGAAAAAAGCAACCGTGTTAATTTTGTTTTTTCATTCTCGGTTTAAGCCATTTTACTTGCAAGAATTGCTATTTGTGTTGAAGATGTATTCAAAAGTTTTAAGACATCTTTGTTAGCCATCAGGCTATATGCTATTGTAAAGTGTATATACAGTTACGTTGAATTTCTGAAACAAAGTTTTAAAGTTAAAACTGCTCTGCATGCCCTCTGTTTTTATTTCACCTGGCTGTCAGGATGCTGAAGACAACGGATGACAATTCAATGTGCTCCACAATGTCTCGTACATGTTATGAGTCTCCAGTTAAATGATGGCCCGTTTTCCAGTGGACACATAAAGACGACAAAATCTAAACGTGCTGCTCATCACTATTGCAGGTGTTTTAACTTTTTAAAACACAAATGTAAAATGGGTAAAAAAAAAAAAAGGAATTGGAATGAATATTGTACCTGAAAGGGAGTTGTAAGAAGCCAGTACTTACACTATATTACCAAAAGTATTCACTCACCTGCCTTGACTTGCATATGAACTTGACATCCCATTCTTAATCCATACAGTCATGGGTTCACCCTTTGCAGCTACACTAGCTTCAACTCTTCTGAGAAGGTTTTCCACAAGGTTTAGGAGTGTGTTTATGGGACCATTCCTCCCAGAAGTATTTGTGAGGCCTGGCTGTGTGTGTGTGCTCTAATTCATCCTAAAAGTGTTCTGTGGAGTTGAGGTCAGGATTCTGCTGGGGATGAATTTGATTGGCCTGAACAAAGTCTCTCACCTATGTCTTTATGGACTTGACTTTATGCACTACTGTTCCCACAAACTTGGCCGCATGAAAATATTCAAAGTTAAACTTCATAGGTTAAGAATGGGATGTCACTTTAGTTTATTTCAAGGCAGGTGAGTGAATACTTTTGGTTATATAGTGTATGTTAACGTCCATTTCCAGTCTCCAGACTGTTGGGTAACTGAAGTTAAAAGGATAGTTTGACATTTGTGTAATGAGTGAAAGTCCCTAAAGCTCCAGGTTCAGTGTTGCAGCCAGTTTGTGCAGTTTTCAAGAAAAGAATCTGGCCTTAATGTGCATCTTGTCAGACTTCAGTGTTCCAGACAACTGTGACGTCAACAACTACTGAAGTTAACATGGGTAAGTTTTTTTACAATGTAATTTCAAACCTTTTTTTCACCTCATATCTGAGTTTATATCTTATAAGCAAGAGACTATTTCTGATAAAGAAAGAACATATTTGGCTCTTCTGTAATGTAAACATGTTATGTTTCCTCTACACCTTCACAGAGGATTGAAGTATGACCGCTTTAATTCAAGGACTATTTAAAAAAGCATTGCTTTAAGTTGAAGAATTGCATCCATTTTAACACAAGGTCTCTATTTTCAGAAAGTTAAGTATTTGGACAAAAATATTGGGATAAATACGAGGATTGTTTTTTGTACTTGAATAAAATCATGAACCGTATTATTATTATTATTATTATTATTATTAATAGTCAGGAGCCATTTTTAGCAGATTTTGTTTAATGCGATCATGAGCGTATTATTATTAACACCGTCATGAGCAGTTTTTTAATTTTAATTTTTTAAACACAATCATGATCTGGCTTTTATTTTACTACCATTAATATTAATAGTCATGAGCTATTAACATGATTTTTTCAAACTCAATCATTAACAATTTATTATCATTACTATTATTATTATTAACACAGTCATGAGCAGTTTTTTAAGTCATATTTTTTAAAAACACAATCATCAAGTGGCTTTTATTTTATTAGTATTAACGTTCTTAACAGTCATGATTTTTTTTCAAACTCAATCATGAACCATTTATTATTATCATCATTATTACTACGTAAATGAACACAGTCATGAAGATAAAAAAAATAATAATTTTTGAAGCTTAAATTGTGGTGAGTATCTGTAGCAGATATCTTATTTTTCCTGCACTCGTCCTTCTGGTGTCTTCTGGCTCAGGGCAGGACTCAGGTTTCAGACTGTGGACTTAATCAACACACTGCTTTAATAATTCAACACTGATGGCCGTGCTTGTAGCCCAAATCCCTTCTGGGTTTCACAGCCCTCATTTCGCACCTAGGTTTTTCCCTTTACCGGTGTCCTTAATTACGCAGGCTGCAGGGCGGGCGTCGGGTTGCAGGGAGTCTGGCCTCCTCCAGGAGCACAGGCCCATGTAACAGGCAGCACTTTGTCCCACTGCAGCTCCACCAACACCAGCATGTTTGGGATGGGATGCCAACGCTGGACAGTGACATTTTTATACAACTATGAGCCGACACAGGTTTAATCCTCTGTCCCAGATGCAGATTTCCTATCCATCAGCAGGATAAATATAGATTTTTTATTTCCTTTTAATGTGGAGACCCTAGACCTGTTTGGATGAAGATGACACTTACACCAGTTACCTGCATGGTGTGCATCCTGTTTGGTAAGTCAGCTTGTGTGACATATTGTTATGATAGTTACTTTTGTCACTTATGTTTTGAATTTTGTTTATTTCCTTCTAATTTGTATAAAACAAACTACACTTTTATCCATTAAGCTCCTCTCATGGAGTCATAGTGACAAAGTGATTTATTCTTCTACTTTTTTTTTTTAAGTAGACGTGGTCAAAGTACTCACATTCTGTACTTAAGTAGAAGTACAGCTACTGGTTTGAAAAAATACTCTGGTAAAAGTAGAAGTAGTGATTAAACTCCTTTACGTAAAAAAAAAAAAAAAAATGCAATTTCACAATTGTAATAAAGTACAAAAGTAAAACTGCATTTTTTTTTTATTTTTTTTTTTGCCATGAATGCAATAATACTTATTTAACCAGGAAAAATCAGAAATGTTTCAGAAGTATCTAAAATAAAGTATTTAAAAGTGAGTTACTATGTACATAATGTGTTTGATAGGGCCACTATACTCAGGTTTGTGGGTATGAAAAGGAAATTTCGGAAAAATGGGGGGAAAAGTCATGATTTAGATTTATTTTTTTAAAATTACAAATATGAGATTAAAAGAAAATTGTAATTTTAAGAGAACAAGTCAAAATTGTGGAATAAAAATGCAAAATTCAAAGACCAAAAGTCAAGATTGGGAAATAATAGTCATATAATTATAATATAATAATTTAATATATAAAGTCACAGTTCCTGTCCTCCACTGATTTTTTTTTCCCCCCTCTGGTGACTTATTTTTCATACTGTCACATCTGTTTAGTTTGAAAAAGTAATGAGTATTCTGAGAATGTAAAGAGTATGAAGTACAAATATTTATGCAAAAATGTAGAGAAAAAGTAAAAAGTTGAGATACCTAAAAAAAAAATCACAGTATACTATCGAAGTACTTTTAGTTACTTTCCCACCTCTGGTTATCATTATGCACTTCTGGTCGTGTAAGTAAGTAAAAAGCAAAATAAAGTTCAGATTCTAACCTTATATAATCGATAAAACAAGTGACTGTACAATTAGAAAAGAAAATTCTATCTCTCAACAAGTGGGTGTGATGACTTGATTTAGTCTTAATAAAGTCTTAGTAATAGTATCAGGTCTAAAAATAAATAAACATGTGTCTAAAAACAGACTTATTTCAACTTTATGGACACTGGTATAATTTTGGATAATTTACTTTGAAACATGTAACTAACCTGAAGATGAATGTTGTGTATTACATTTATTCCATGTGCATTTCATATTATGAGTTGAAACAAACATTTCGACAAAATAAAAATTATTTTATGGAAGGGTAAATATCTTAATATATTGTAAGTGCTTTTCTGTATTAAAAAAAAAAAAAAGGATAGTTGAGGATTGGTTTCCAAAACTTTTCAGTTCAGACCCAGTGAGTCTCATCAGATCCAAATTCACACCATGAATGATCTTTTTCACATTATTTCAACTCCTTGTATCTTTTACCTAATTGTTTTCATCTTTTTACAGATTTTATGTAGTTTTAATTTTGGTACATGTTTCACATCTGACTCCTCTCAATTTCTCATGGTTTTCAATCAATCACTTTTTTTTTTTTTTTTTTATCTAATTACATCATAACAAAAGTCCTTTATAACATTTTCCATGTAGACACAGACACCAAAAGAATCCCTTAGGACACAGGTGTCAAACATAAGGCTCGGGGGCCAAATGCGGCCCGCCAAAGGGTCCAATCTGGCCCGTAGGATAAATGACACTGAATATATTAACAATCAGTGGTGTAAAAATCTGTGTAATTCAGGTTCTACATACAGAATAATCAGATCTCATTTGGGTCAGACCAGTAAAATCTGATTATATTACATATAAATAATAAAAACTGTATTTTTTTTGTGTGTGTGTGTGTAAAAAGGAAAAATTACGTAAAAATGTTGATATTGACAAACTATCTTTTTACAAAAAATGTGAATAACCTGAACAAATATGAACAATCTAAAATGTCTTCGGGGGAAACAGAAGACTAAACATAAACATGTGAAGGTAATTCCTGCTCGGAATGTTTCTCACATGTCAAGCAGCAACAAAAGGCAACGTAACGCAGGACAGGACAGGCAGAACATTTTACCAATGTTCTGCCTGTTACTAAATGTTTTATGTATTTGTAATTAAAATGTTAGCTGTAGTTGAGGCAAACTGAGGTAAAATATTTTTCAAATTACTATTGTTTTTCTTTAAGACATTGAAAGTTGTTCAGATTTTTAAGGAAACAATGTAGATTTTTTTTTTGTCACTGTTATTATTTCACGGATCTGGTCCATTTTAGATCATATTGGGCTGAATGTGGCCCCTGAACTGAAATGAATTTCACGCCCCTGCTCTTAGGAGGAAAAAAAACTTGGTGACACTGGATGGAAAACTACTTTTAACCGGTAGAAACCTGGAGTAGACCCTGTTTTGAGGTCAACTTTTTTTTTTTTTTTTTCTTCCTCATTTATTTACACGTCTTCCTTCTACCCTGTTCACATATCACATTCTTCTTATGTGTTTTACTCTGACAGTTAGTGACCCATTTAGGAAAGCTCATCAACCTAATTTGGGACTTGACCCTGAGTTTGGAAAAGGCATCGTTAGACTTTTCATTTCCCTACACATGCATGATGATTTATTAAAGGTCTAGATAGTAATTATCCCAAAATATGAGATCTAGACTGGACAGGAAATGATCCCAGGTGGTCCACACCAGGCAAGGAGTAGGGGGACATCCTCTGTTGTAGTCCCAAAATACTAAGATTAAAACATAATAAAAGCCTAAAAATACTAAGATAAACACACAATTAAATAGAATCAAAGCTACAAACTACTAAGGTAATCACACAAAAAACATAAAACTACAAATTAAAAGCTAAAAATAATAAGATAAAAACATAATAAAAACTAAAAACACAATTAAAAATAATAAAAGCTACACATTAAAAAATAAAAAAAATACTAAGATAAAAACACAATAAAACATAATAAAAGCTAAAAACACAATTAAACATAATAAAAGCTACACATTAAAAGATAAAAAAAATACTAAGATAAAAATGCAATAAAACCTATTAAAAGCTGCAGTAACAGATATATTATAAAATCCATACATTCCTACACATATTTTGGAGTTGTCCATGTCTACTTTCTGGGCTCATGTGAACTCTATATTATTTGTATTACTGGATATCTCTAATGTTCCTAACCCTGCTATTTGTCTTTTAAATGACACCTCTGATACCTTTCTAAAATTAATTTGAAGGAAAATGTTATTTGCTGGGTTCACATCTGCAAAGAAAAGCATTACAGTGCACAGGTTTACTCCAGTCCTTCTGGATATAAAGCCTTTTAAAAAACATCCATATGGAATTTACTACTGGAAGACTGAATAAAGGTCGACCGGTGACTGTAGAAATACTTCTCATAAAATATAATATCATGGATGAGACAATAACGCATATCGCTGGACCCCTATGCACCAAACGGTGACGCACAGGCTTTTTATTTTTACCTATTCTGTTATTTTTTTTTTACCATGTTTTATTTACTTGCTTATTTCTACTGTTCCAATATGCAATGATTTCTGATATATATGAACCCTGACCCCCCCCCCCCCACACACACACACACACACACACCATTACCCTGTTGAAAATCAATACAATATTGATCACAAAAAAGATATGAAGAGTTAATTTGCAAAAACAGATAACTTCATTTTTGTTTTTTTCACAAAATGGCATTTATTACTTTACATTCCAGTTAATACTCATTGATTTGATGTATTTATTCAATTTAGTGGACCTTATGAAAATGACATCAATTCAGATTCACTTTATTGTCATTGCAACAAGTACAACGAGAGGGGTAAGGTGCAGGCCTTTCAGTGTAAGAGATAGAAAATAGAAAATATGTATATAAAGTATTTTTTAAAAAGAAAAAAAAAGGCCAAATCCAGAAAATTTAAAAAGTACTAAAAACACAATATACAGATATAAATGATGAAAAATATAAAATCAAACTCTATATATACATGGTATATTGCACAGTGAATTATTTTTATTGCACATAAGAATATTGTCTACGATGTATGTATATATCAAATCAATGAGTATTACCTGGAATGTAGAGTTAAAAAAAATTGAGTTACCTGTTTTTGCAAAGGAACTGTTCATATATAAAAATGCTGTTGATGTGTCAGTGTTTCAACATAAATTAACATGACCATCGCTTTGTTTTTTCCCTTCTTCAAAAACTTCAATGTACAGGGATCATATGTGAAATCAAGGAAGTATGTTCACAACCTACATTAATCCAGAGGAAGGACCCCCAGACCCCTCCCAGTGAATCTACATTAGAGGAAGACATCCAAAAAGTCATTAATCAGATTCATTCTTTGTCCAGTACAGACACACACGCACGTAGCACCTCTGACCCAGCAGGTGTTGACCTCAATGCATACTATAATGTCATCGCCAGCTTATATCACCTCCTAGAACCACTGCTGAGAGAGAAATTTGTGGATGACTTTCCTAAATTATTAGTTTGTACTTTGTCTGGGGAGCAGGATTGTGGACTGGAGGGTGAGCTGATAAAGGCTGTGGGTCTGGAATTAGGTAAATCTGTCCTGACAGCATTGTCACATCTGAGAACCCAGACGTGCGTTCCGTTGGATGAGGAACCGAGCAGCTTCCTGAGGAGTTACCTTAGGATGGAGGAATCCACAAAGGCAACACTGAACAATGTACATGAGATGTTTGTGAACGTCCTGTCGCATCTGCCCATCTCTGTGAATCTGATGAACGCGGTGGGCGGTCTGGTGGACGCAGCCGTCAGATACATGTCAGAGTTCATAGCAACATTAATACAAGTACCCATGGATTATATCAGAATAACACTACAGTTTGGAATAAGAGTCCCATCTTTGGAAGGAGGGGAGGTCTGTGAGCAAGGTAAGGTATCATTACCTGAGCCAAGGGGTCTGTCTGTCTGTCTGTCTGTCTGTTAGTTAGAAAGATAAGTCAAAAACTTATTTACAGGGTAGGTTGGTAATGGGGAGATCTACAAATTATTACATTTTGGTAGTGATCTGGGGGGGGGGCAGGTTGTGATTCTGATGACGTTTTTAGGATGTGTTGAGAGTGTCACAAGGAATAAATGATTAGATTTTGGTGATGATCCAGAGGAGATCCTGGATTCTGGATCACCTTGAAATTTTACATTACGGTAAATAGAGAATACATTTCAAAGTGATCGAGAATCCAGGATCTTTTCTGGATCACCACCAATTTTTATTTATTTATATATTTATTGTGATTATTGACATCAATAATGACCAACATTTATACAAATCCCTCTAGTACAGGGGTGTCAAACTGCGGTCCTCGAGGGCCGGGGTCCTGCATGTTTTAAATGTTTCCCTCTTCCATTACACGTGGAGGCCATTGCATCATTATCAGTCTGATGAGGAGCTGATTATTAACTCTTTAAATGTCAGCGCTGATGCATTCTGAATGGATGATTTTGTTTAAATATTCAGAAAAATTCAACAGTTTTACTTTATTTTGTGCATGGAAAAGGTGCCAAAAAGCAAGAGGTATTTAAAAAAAATAAAAATGTCACCATTTTTTTTTTAAATTGCTGTGACCAAATGTCAATACTAGTTTTCTTCTTTAGTAATTTTCCCCCCCAAAATTTTCCACATTATTTGTCATTTTGTAAATATTTATTAGTTTTTGTTCATTTTCTTTGAATTTTTTTTCATTTTTCTTTGATTTTCTGCCATTTGTGTCTTACTTTGCTCATGTTACCAGTTATTTTGTTAGTTCTCAGGAGTTAAAGGGTTAAACTGAATCACATGGAAGAGGAAAATATCTAAAACATGCAGGACACCGGCCCTCCTGGAGTTTGACACCTGTGCTCTAGTATCACATTCATATTTACAGGGGTATCATGAACAAGCATATTGGGTTTTTTTGTATTAACTTCCCTCCTTAATCACATTTAATGTGGGAGGAATATAAGGAAGGACTCTCCACCCACCCCCCTCCCCACGGTCTGCTGAGAGAAAGAAACTCACATCCAGGGGGGTTAATCACACCTTGTCTAGTTATCCTCTACAGACTTTTTACCTGGTTTCTTTTCACTAAGGTCACTAAGAGCGTGCCGGGGCGGTCGCCCCTGGCCCACATGGACTTCAGCCACAACTATCTGATTTATTTAAAAATATATATATTTATAAATGCTTATTTCCTGATTGCATGGTAAAAATAAAACCACTAACTGTTTATGTGCCCTTGATTGTTGAGTGTGTTGAGTTCGTAAAATGAATCTTTCATGCTTTACTTTTGCTACAAAGTAACAGTCACCACCTGTACCCTGGCTTTTTAAAATTCCCACGGTTCATGAACGCACCTTGCCTCACGCACGCCTTAACTGACAAGATGCTTGGATGCACGCGCAGCCAGGACTGTCCGTAGTTAGATATTAAGCTGTCAGACAATGCTACATCTGTCTTTTCCAGATCTAGAATGCTACATAAATAAATTAGCACTTAAAAGTGAGTATCACCTACCGGATCCTTACTTGATAAAAGAGTGGACAGAGGATGTCGGTAAGTTTCCTAGTATACAATAGTCTGACATATACGCACTTAATTAACAAGCCTTCTATGTACACTCATGAAAAACTTCGCGCCTAAAAGTGTTTAGACACATACGACTGTTATGTGTGTGCATGTGTAAAACATGTTTTACGCATGCTCATAACCTAGATGTGGTGTTTATAACAGAAGAGGCTGGAGTCATTATTGTCTTAACTAGAGAAAGCTAGCAGGCTAATCTGTTAGCAGGTCCACTAGCAGTATCGCCAAAGAGCGTATATCTAAAGAGGTCTAACTCTGCCCTGTTTTCAGTGACATGGCCTTGACCACAGCGCCCTCTATCGAGCGTGGAAACCAGTACCAGCCAGTGCTTGCCGCCAGCCTTTGAATAGTATAACTGCATGATCATAAAAAAGTCAAATCCATTATTAATTCATCGGTTGATTGATAAATAACATTTCAATTAATAAAAGAACTCATTGGTCTTGTTTTCAAGTTTTTCAAATGAACATGCCAGGAAAGACAATTAATGGCGGCTTGTTCTTTTGTTTATATCCAGTTGGTAGACTCCTTATTAGTCGGATCAAACCATCAAACGATCACTAACCCTAAAGATGATACCAGGTAAAACGCGTATTTTGATCAAGAAACAGGCTTTATATATACGCTCTTTGGTATCACTTCCTCTGGTTCAATTTACCAGGTTAATCACTTAACCACCTATTTGGATATGGATATTTTATTTTCAGTACTTCAGTACTTTTATGTACTTCATTGTAGGTTTGGGTCATGCTGCAGCAGTTTTATTCAATGTCCAGTTTGTGGTTAGAATAGGTAGGACAGACAAACGGACATTCCTGATCCTGCTCTCATCCCAGTCAACACGCTGGATCTTTGTAACCATAGGTGTTGATTTTTTTTTTGAATGGGTGAGACCCAGATGGAATTCTTTCCAGTTTAACTCTGTCTTTGTAACAATTCTGACAACTGACAAAACAACAACTAGACATTTGTAGTTCTGCTGTAGGTCTGTCATCTATATAAACAGCGTTTCCATGCAGTTTTTTTAGTCCAGTCTGCGTACGCAACTTCCTCTTATGTTTGAATGATGTTGACTTTGAAGGAGTCTATAAAGGGCCCACTACAGGTCATCGCCCCCCCCTACAGTGAATCAAACGCTCCGCCCCTGAGTAAGGTTCATCATGCTAGAGATCCATTCACCACCAAAATGTAATCATTTGTTCCTTGTGACACCCCCAACACATCCTGAAAATGTCAGCAAAATCAGTCCATAAGGTTTTGAGTAATATTGATTTTCAGTTCTCTTGCTAACTAACACAGACAGACAAACTGTGGCAAAAACATAACCTCCTTGGTGGACCTGTCTTCATTCGAAGTGACGGGGGGGTCTGCCTTGGTGGAGGTTTGTGCTCTCAGACTGCTTTTCTAGTTTTTTAATAGGTATTTCATTTAAGACTGCAGTGTAGGTTTTTTTTTTTGCAAAAGTCAATACAAACATGAACCTATTTCCTTTTTTTCTGCAGGAGATTTGAAACAACTCATAATGTGGTAAGTCATCACAAGAATTCACCTGTAATTTAAATCTATGCATTTTAAGTCCAGGTTGTTTCAATGTATTCAATGAAAATGATGCCAACTGTCCTACAAGCAAAAATAGTAATGTTTGCATTTTTTTAGGGGTTTAAACCACAACGTGAGCTGGTCTTTTGGCACCTCGTTCATCGACATCCTCCTGGACATCTTTCTGTCTCCAGAAGAGTGCACCTACCCGGGGCCAGATTGCCCAAACCCTTCCACCATCCCATTTCGTCGCTCCTCATCAGAGGCAAACGATGACACTGACACTATCCACAACCACCCCCTGAAGTGCGATCACCAAACTGTGGCCCTGCTTAATGACACGCTGTGCGCTGAGGTCATGGCAGGTCTAAGGGACACGTCTTCCCCGTCTGTGGGAACGCTGTGTCAGTCCTTAAACTCTCTGACGCCAGAGCAGTTACAGCGGGTGTGGAGGAACATGTGTTACGCTGTACAAGTCTTCATGTCTCCGCTCCTCAGCAGGTCTTCAGACTGCAGTGCTGCCGACGTCACACCACCTTCGCCTGTGGTCGGCCCTCCCTCTGAAACTCCGACCCCCTTCCGATCCACTCCCCATCGAATAGCCAAACGAGAGGCCTCCAACCTCCAGCAGCTGGCCTGTAACTACAACAGCTGGATACAGGACGGTAAGGTGGACCCAGTCCTCGTGTCCCTGTGTAGTGATAACAAGCGTGAGGAGTTTGTGGAGGAAGTGTGTAACAACAGTGAACTGATGAAGAAGCTCCTTGGAGACACGACGAACACCTGGATATATGGATACTGTGCCAACTCTTCTGCAGACACGGGGTACATGCTAACACAGTTCTGCAACTACGATCAGTGGATGAACCATCCCACCGTCCCAATAGACCCTTTTCTACTGGAGTTCTGCATGACCCTGGACGATCAAAGATTGAATATACTCATCTGTGACAACAACGGATTCTTTATGCTTTTGTTCTCGAATCCTGCTAATCAACATTTCATGCCTAACTGCTCAGCGGTGATGCCTCCAGTACTGCCCCCTGACCATGAAGTAATCCCCTTGGATCCTTGTGTGTATTCACAGTGGCACGATGTAACGCACATTTCTTTAAACATTTTGTCACTTTGTAGTGAATATGATGCTGATAATTTTAAAAAGGAGGTTTGCTCTAATCAAACTTTCCTGAATCAGCTGCTTCTCAATAAGGAAAATAAATGGCTCGAGGAACTCTGCAACAAGGAAAACAACCACAACAACGACAACAACGACCACAATGACAACAATATCAACGATGGCAACAACCATCACAACAACTACTCTGTCATCCCAACCACCTTCCTGCCACCAACACAGTCGCCTCTATCCTTCGACATTGCAGACTGGTGCGACTACCACATGTGGGAAAAACGGAAGGTGGATGTTTCAGTGGTCGGCCTGTGTTGGCTGCATGATCATCTCTCTTTTCAGAAGAATGTCTGTTGTGATACATCATTGTTTGAGAAGCTGCTGCAGGATCCACAGAACGACTGGCTGAGGTCGGCATGTGCAGACACCAAGGAGATAGAAGGAACAGAACTATTACCACAGGTGGGTATTTTAATGAGTGGGGAGCAGTGCAGGAAAGATTGTATTTGAATTGAAATCCTTATTCATTCGTGTCATATGACTGCTAATCATGTAGACTTATTTTACTTACATTTATAGTATTTGTCTAGTAGATATCGTACACACTGCTTATTCTAATAGTGTTTGAATATGTCTATTTATGCACAAATATTTAGAGCTATAGACAGACACCTTTATACCTTTTCTTCCTACTTATTTGAAAACCATTGAACCTCCAAATGTTTTGTGATGTTACAAATCTTTCTTTTTTTTGTTTCACTTGTAAATTCACATAGAAATGTTCAATTCCAACTCAGAAATTTCTTGACAAATGAGCTTTGACTCTTGAATTGGTTCTGTTCAGGAGTCTATGTTAAACAGCTTTTTTCTTACTCTTGATTATCCTTATCTTTTTTTTTTCTAGTGCATTACTTAAATGGTACCTGTTGGGAATTTTCATTACTAGCTATTTCAAAACATAATGTATAAAACTAACTCCACCAGGTAACCTACATCAGAGTTTAAGTATATGAAATGGGCTGTTTGAGTATCAGCAGAGATCCAGACACATTGATTTGTTCAATTACCCAGGTTGAGATGGACTGGTCACTGACCCTATGCAGCAGACACCAGTCTAAGATGAGACTTTATCGGCCAGTGTTGTCGCATTTCTAAAACTAGAAGAGCATTCGGAGAGTGCAGATCAACCCCCCCCCCCCCCCTCCATTGAACACCACAAAATTTTATCACTTGTTTGTTGTGTCACTATCGACATTTCCTGAAAATTTCAGCCAAATCTGTCCATAACCTTTGGAGTTATCTTGCTCTATGAATTGCATAACCCCCCACCCATATACACACACACACCTCCACTGATTACCACCAAAATGTAATCAGTTGTTCATTGTGCTAGTGTCAACATTTCCTGAAATTTTGTGCCAAATTCATCATTAACTTTTGGAGTTATCTTGCTAAAAAAACAAACAAACAAACACAAACCCTGATGAAAACATAACTCCATTAGTTTCTTGGTGGAGTAATGTATGTAATGAATGTAAAGTGTGAACACATTCTTTCCACTCAATCTCAATCACTGACTGCTGCTGGTTTACCCCATAGGTTCTGTCCCATATGTAATTCATATGATAAACGGGTCATGTATGTTTAATTTGTTTATTTTTTTTACTGAATTTGCACCTCTCTTAATTAAAAACAATAGACAAAGCAGAGTTAATGTCATAAGCATGACCAGTACTGATACACTTTGTTTGAATTCAAGTGAATCCAGTCATGTCTACTTTCCAGATTGTAGATGAGCTCTCTTTTTCCACAGCTTGTCAAACTTCTACATAGTTTTTGTTCCAGTGAATGGACATAGAAACATAGTTTTTGAAAGGAGTGGAACATTAAACTGTAATCTGATCATGTGTTTAATATCTGTCCATCAGGTGTGCAAGTACACGGACTGGAACCGTCCCATCATTGTGGATATGACAGAGTTGGCTCTGTGTGCAGAATCTGACCCAGATAACTTCACATCCAAAGTCTGCTCCAATGAGAATGTCTTAGAGAACCTGTTGGCCAATCAGGACAACACCTGGCTAATACAACACTGCGCCAACTTTTCAAAGCCTGCAGGAGGTTCTGCTGGAGGTGGAGCGGGAAATGAAGGAGGTGGAGGAAGTCCTGCTGGATTCAACCCCACAGAGCAGTGCCAGTACTTCGGCTGGAGCGTTTCTCACCCAGATGCCGCTCTGTTAACCCTCTGTTGGGAGCATGACCAGGCAAACTTTGTCTCATCTATCTGCCCTAATCCAGAACTTGTCACCACACTTGGACGAGAACCGTCAAGTGCGTGGGTGAGCAGTATGTGTGACACTTATACAAACTACACAAAGACAAACCCCACCATCAACAATGACACTACAACAGAAGCTCCTTTTTGCCTGGCTAAAAGCCTGGTGAAGAAGTTTAACTGGACCTGCTCTGCAGACTTCTCCTTGGCCTGTCAGCCCAGTGCCAGTCAGAACATGGCTGTGCAGATGATGCTACGCTGCTGGCTGGAGAGTTTGAGGTTCAGGGTGGAAGATTTGCTGAGTCCACGTGTGGCTAATGTGTTAGACCAAGCTGTCAGCACGACTGTGGTGGTTCTGTTGATCCTGGAGGAGGCCCAGAACACCTCACTGTACGTCGCTCAGAACATTAGACAAAATATACTGACATCTGTCGTGAAGTATTTCAAGAAGGAGACGGTCTTTGACAGAAAGAGGGTATTGCTGCAGTGCTTTGGGGTATGTATTTTACTAATCCAGTCATCCACTGGAAGTATAAAGATCAGTATTGAGTAACTTTTTTCTATTATTTTTAATTTGTGAAGGATCAAGATGCTGTTTTTTCATCTTTTTTCTTTTTTAAATTACTTATTTAGGAGGGACAACACAAATTGCATGCAATATATTTCATGAGATTTACCTAAAAGCTCATTTCCATCCATTGTTTGTAATTTCTAAGTTATAGAAATATTGCAATCAGTAAATATAATAAAAAAAACTCAAAGATAAAAAGACGTAATAAAATCCTATATAAAGTAAAATTAGAAAATACTAAATAAACACATCTAACATACAATGTGTTACAATAAGATTTATTTTAACCTCCTGAGACCCAAGAAAGTAAAAGTTTTTGTTTGTTTTTGTTGTTGGTTTTTTTTTACATCAAATAATTGTCTTGATTAGAAATGGTATAATGTTATAATTTTTCAGATACACTTTCGTTATTATTCTTTTATGGAATCTCTTGCAGTGCAATGCATTTTTCTTTTTTTTTTCTTTTCTTTTTTCTTTGCTATGACATGAGGTTAAAGGCCTGACCTGTAAAACTAGTGATTCAATTACTTCAGAACAGGAAGCCAAATAGAATTATATTTATCCCCAGATGTTAAAGGCGTTAAAGCGTTAAAGGCACAAATAAAAAAAACAATAGAACAATAAATTAATAATAATAACAACAGAAACGTTATGCTATTGTAGTTGATTGAGCATTGGAGTTCAGCAGTATTAGGGCACTTTGTATCTGATTATATGTATGAATATTAAACATGAACAACGTTTTAAAAGACCTCTGTCAGAATCCTTTGCTGTTTTATTCAACAACCATTTTAATACAATATAGACAATATTATATTTATTTAGATTTTTTGCACACACGCACAAAAAGAACTGAATAAATCATCAAACAAGACAAAAAGGTACATTTAAAATCATAGCCTGAATTCATGACAGATGAGTAATATTGTCAGAATACAGCACATGTGCACCTGTACAGGGAATAATTATGGTGTCCCAGATACCCACAACAAGTCAGTTAAAACTTTGTTCTTAATATAGTTAATAAAATGGCCCCACACTTTTAAAGTGTATGTGTTTTTTTTTTCTCTTCACGTGGGACATATAAAGACAATTCTTTGAGTCATTTTGCTATGCTTAGTTTGCCCATTTCTTTCCATGACTGACCAATCACTCCCTTTTCTTGTAATATTTCCAGATTTATAAGGATTTTCTCACAGCAATTTATGTAAATTTCCTCAAGGTATAATAATCCTAATGTAAAAAACATTTGTTCCAGTTCTAGTTTGAATGATAAATTCTGCTGTAACATACCTCTAATTTCTCCCCAAATTTCATTGATTTTTGCACATAACCACAGACAATGGAACAAAGTGCACTTATGTTCTCTACATCTATTATAGATCTCTGTGTTGAATTTGTTAAGCTTTTCAGGTATAAAATAAAGTCTCATTATCCAGTTAAATTGATACATAATTACCACCTCATATAAAACTTTTCTGTTGTGACCTGTGTTGTTGTTGTTATTATTATTATTATTATTATTATTATAAACCAGAATCACCTTTACCTGTTTGTTTGTCAGTTTAATATTTTCTGATGCACACCAACACTTACAAACATCATAAATGTTGATTTATTATGTGCACTGGAAATGTCCTCAGTAAATAAATAATTATAAATTGTGAACAGACTCTCCATGTTTAATTCAAGAATACTCAAATCTGTATCACTGCCATTTACTCACTTTATAGTAGACCTTATTCTTTGCCTACATCATGTCCCATTAGTGTCATTGTATAGCTGTTGACCTGGAGTGTACAGGCAGCCTACAGGTGGTGTTCAGTTTCACTCGTGCCACGGATATCGACATAATGAATCTCTTCCTGTGGGTGTAATCGGTCATGCTTGATTTGGCGTTTATAGTAGTGTGACTAAACAAATTGTACAGATTAAACAAGCGCCATAATCCACTCATTCACGCATCACTATGTTCATGTACATTTGTGTATTTTCCTCTTACAGAGAGTACTCACCAGTTTGATGCAAACAGCACGAGATATGACCAGTGATGAGTCCATTGTAATTAGGGTAAGGTCAATTCAATGCTTTTTTTCGGGGGGGGGGGGGGGGGTTGTCTTTTTCTGTAACTTACCATCATTTATTATACTATTGTCTTCTAGATTTTTCATTTTTCCATAAAAAAACTAATGTATTTTTCTACATTTCCTGATTATAAGCTCTGAATCAATTCAACATTTATATCTTGAAGATTTTTTAAGATAAACTACACACATATATATATATATATATATATATATATATATATATATATATATATATATATATATATATATATATATATATATATATATATATATATATATATATATATATGTGTTTTATTGATGAATTAATGTGTTGTTGAAAATAAACATGTTGCCACGTTCATTACCTCTGAATGTACAAAACAGACACTACTCACGCTGCTGAAAAACTCCATGTTGTCTGTTTCATGTCAATGTATTGATAAATACTGTATTAAACCATTTAAATCTGTAAATAGTTTTGGTCACTTGTTCCTTGTGCATTATTCATGACAGAGTTTATAACATTAATTTTTCCTTATTCCTCGTTGTGCTCTCAGGAGTTCTTCAATATTCCATTGCATAGCCTCAGGTACGTGCTCAGTCAAGCTCATCTCGCCACGGTCCGACTGATCCTTCGGTTCTACAATAGAAACAAGAATTCCCTGCAGGTGAACGAGCAAGTGTCCATGACAACACCATGTTCTGGACCTAACCATTTCTGTCACTGTGTGTTATACATGTAGGTGTCTTTGTTGCTCACATGCAGCTGCTGTCATGTATTTTTTATTTCCAGCTCCCAGATAAATACCTGTCCACCATGACCTCAGTCTTGTTCCAGACTCACCTGGTAAAAGATGGAAGTCTTTTCCCTGAACTTGCTCCATTGTTGGCTGTTGCCAGCCCTGCTGATATCGAGGCTCTGCCCTCTCTGCAGAATAATGCCAATGTGTAAGTGACGGTGCTGTTGTGTATCATAGTTAAAATATTAATGAAGACTGTAACTGCTTCGTATTTCTGTGGTGTGAATAATGACAACTATAACAACACATTTTAATGTAACACTTATATTTACACCTTCCCTGTTTGTGTTGATGGAGAGTTCATGTAAATCTGAACCTAAACGAAACTGCTGTACTGTAATATACTTTTTAACTTCACCATCTTCCTATTTGAGTGGTTTAACCTTGTTTATTTTAATATTAATTAACCTACTTTATCTGCAACATGCACCTGATAGTGAGTGTTGTTTGTTTGAATAGCTTTGCCTGTAACAGTATAAATTAAGAACATTTTGTGATGAATATGTTGACAATTTTCTGTATCCTTATTGTTGGTTGACACTTTTCCACCCATAATGGCACATGCTTTTCTTTAAACAGGAAAAACATATGGGATCTCTTTGTCAATCAATTAATAATTTTTGTCACTGCAAATCACAACAGAATTGCATTCAGTAGCTTTTAGCTTAAGGCTATACAATAAAAGAAACATAGATATAGCTAACTAAATTTACCCTTTACACTCCCAAGGGTCCACATATACAAAGTAGGCTGGAAGTAGTCGTTCAAAGATGTTAATTAAACCACCCAAACCTGTCCCAAATGTCACATGACCTAATGCAGTTTGACAATAGAGATTCTCACATCAGAAGAGAAAAAACACTTTCAGATAAAATATCCACAGCAGGTACAATCACTCATTTGTTCAAAATACAAACGTCAAACAGCTGATGTGAACCTTTGTCTCATAATTGTCCACAAAGGAACCATATTCCAACAAAACGCAGTCATAGTACAACAAAAACGTCCAAAACAAACCAAAACAATTGTCCAAATGTAGTCCAAAACACATCAAAACATCAATAAATATCCACAAATGGTTTATCTATTGCATCATTTAACAGTTCCAATGTGCCCGTTTTCATCTCATTATTTTCATTTATAATATAATCAAACACAAACTGCATGTTATCAAAATGGTTCAAGAGCAGCATTTAATTTACTTTATTAAGAAATGTAGGGGAAATTGAGTGGAAGTCTAAAAGGGTTAAAAAAACAAACATATATAATAAATAATAATCTAAATAAGTATAAAAATATAATCAAAATTGAGTAAAAATAAAAAGTATTGCACCCTTTAAAGTGCAAAGGGGCAATACTGTGTGATTGTGCAACTCTTCAAACCAATATGCAAAACATTAGGCACTAAAAATACTACATGTTCCACAAGTATGGAGTAAACACTACATTTCATCTGTTCACAATTGTTTAATATCACTGCCATGTATTACAGTATGATTCCATCCAAACACAGCCGTGGTGTAGGACTTCTCCACAGAGTGATAAGCTATTGCACCCGAAGGTGCCAACTACATGCATTATATATAGAAAGTAAAGGAAACTAGTTCACTGGTGAGATTTCAATCAGAGTGTAGACTGTTGAACTAACAAGAATAAGCTGCTAAATGTAGAACAGTGCAGACACACCTTCATTCTATTCACCTTATGTCACCTTCTTCTTATAGTTTTTTAGTCAAATACATTGGTAACACTTTATAATACCTACACACAATTGACTATGTATTAACCATTTCTTACCCATTTATAAATGGGTTGTTCATTATGTATTAACCATTTGTTAATGTCTTGTAAAGGCTCATACTAGTGTAAATGTAAAATTTGATTATTTTTAACCAACAGGTGCAGTGTTTACAATTGTTTCTTTGGTTGCCTGTAAAGCAGACATACAAACACTGCACCTGTTGGTTAAAAATAATCTAATTTTACATTTATCTTTGGAAGACGCTAGTATGAACAACAAATGGTTAATACATAATGAACCATTTATAAATGGGTAATAAATGGTTAATACATAGTCAATTGTGTTTAGGTATTATAAAGTTCTACCAATACATGAATGGATAATATCATCTAACATTCAATGCCCTGCAAGTGACACAGACCAGGAACATGTATAACCAGAAAGAAATATGTCAGTGATACAAAACAATATTCGAGAAATAATGGATGTTATTTTTACAACTATGACTGTTATGATTAAATGCAGCAGTTCAACATTCTGACATTTTTTTTTTTTTTTAATTTCTTCTTATTTAATGTATTGCTTTGATTTTCATGACAGGCTGAATATGCTCATAGCTGTTTTTTTTTTTAAAATGTGATGCTACAGGCAGTAGGTTTATCTCAGCAGAAAGACTGGGATCTCTCTCCAAAAATCACTAAAGAATCAGTATTAAGTGTATGTTTGACTTCCACTATGTGTTGACTGTGACTTCCTGAGGCTTCATAATAACAAAAATGTTGACTTTAAACTATTCCATATAATCTGCAAAGTAAAAAAAAAAAAAAGACACATTACTGAACTTTTTTGTTTTTTCTAGGAAAGAAACTATTAACAGACACTTGGACCTGATGTCTCTGGATCAGCGGAAGGCATTTGGCGTTTGGTTTAGCAAAGTTATGCCTCCAGAAGTCATCACTGGAGGTCAAGATTCACTCATCAGGGACACTGGTAACCTGATCGCCTACCTGCCCTTCCACAACTTCCAACACCTCTCATCTGCTCAGGTAACAGCCCTCTGAGCTCTGACACCTGGCTGGGAAATCCGAGAAGCGCGGACTCTCTGTTCGATTAGCCCCAGGACACAGCAGAGCTGCCTTTCACATACTGGTCAAAAGAAAATACAGACAGCCTCCTCTTTCTCTGTCACCACTAGTGATACTAGTTAATAATCAATAAGTAAAGATAAGACCACATGAATTAGAAATAGTAGGGTTAGAGGTTACTGACCTTTGAGCTTTCATATAAAAGAAGGTTTTCAGAATAAGGGAGTTAGTGTGGGTGGTTTGAAGACAGTTGGTCAATGGCTTTTATTTGGAACTATTTAGAAATATTAGAAATTGCCCTCCTTGTATGTTAACAGTATACCTTGGATATAACATTTTTTAGACAGAGCTGACCTTTTTCCTCTCCTTGTGTCTATTCCCAGCTATTAGATGGCTTGGATGTGTTGCAGAAAAACACCCTGACCCTCCTAAAAGAAGAGTTTATAGCTAACATGCTCATCGGTGCCCACAGAAACATGACAGCTGAAGATTTCCTCAGGTCAGAAATGAAAACACCTCAACATTTTCTGCACATGCCTGTTGGTATAGCCTCTATTTAAACATGTGTCAAACTCCAGTCCTCGAGGGCCGGTGTCCTGCATGTTTTAGATATTTCCCTCTTCAATGTGATTCAGTTTAACCCTTTAACTCCTGAGATTTTAGCAATCAGTCAAAAAGTAAAAAAAATAAAATAAAATGAGCGACAAAAATGAATAATAAACTAACAAAATGATTTAGAAATATGAACAAAGTAAGACACAAATGGCAGAAGATCAAAGAAAAATAATACAATTAAAAAATGTAGAAAAATAAACAAAATTTGGTCCCAGCAGTTTTAACTTTGCCTTTAAAACAATTAAAAAATAAATAAAAATGTTGTGTTTTGACACCTTTTCCATGCATAAAACTAAAAGGAAAAAGGTTGAATTTTTCTGAATATTTAAACTAAATCATCCATTCAGAATGCATCAGTTAAAGAGTTAATAATCAGCTCCTCATCAGTTCTGCAGAAGACTAATGATGCAATGGCCTCTAGGTGTAATGGAAGAGGGAAACATCTAAAACATGCAGGACACCGGCCCTCGAGGACCACAGTTTGACACCCCTCCGTCTATATTAATCGAAATTAAGTAGTAATAGTACTTTGATTATTCTAGAAACAGAGATTTTGGTATTGAGCGACTATTTTTAAAGGAAATGAAATATTCACAGACTAAAGATCTAGATAGATGGTCTAATATTCACTATTACTGAAGATATTAGCACTGTTTCCTCATACAGTACCAGTTACCATGAATGATGGAAATAATGCAGTGGTGTGCTGTTTTAGACCGCTTTAGTTGGACCAAACTAGCAGCATAGGACATATTGAGCATATTATAGAGAAACAACTTGTCCTTTATAACTGTGTTTAGACTTAGATAAGACTTTACTGATCCCACCATAGGGAAATTCCACAGTTTACAGCAGCAACATACAGCAGAGCCATTTATAGGTAGAAAGAGATGGGAGAAAAAAACACAAGAGTGAAAATATAAAGGATTAAATAAGAAAATCATATATATATTTATATAAATAGAGAAGAGAGAGAAATAGAATTACACTTTCTGAGAATATGAAAAATAAGATTTTACTATTAAACTGTATTAGCATATTTACATTGTTTCATTATCTACATACCTTCACACTGGTTTCACATGCATGTGTTATGGGGTGTGGAGAAGGATTATTACTGTACAGTTACTAGTTATTATTAGACCTTCAGTCTTATGCTGAAGGAGCTGCTCAGGGCCTCTACTGTGTGATGCAGTATGATACAGGGGGGTATCAGTTTTGTCAATGTCCATCTGTCCGCCACCTCCTGGTCTGAGTCCAGTGGGCAGTCGAGAACAGAGCCAGCTGAGTTTCTTTGTGTCTCTGTGTGGACGGCCCACTCCCCACATGATGGTGAAGTGACTGGAGAGGTCACTGCAGGGTCATAAAATGTTGGTGAACCAGTGTTTGTCATTTCAGGCTGGGTAACATCTCATGCCTGGCAGACCCTGAGGACCTTCTGTTGTACAAAGATACTGAGGCCTTCAGTGTCATCCAGGACATACTCATAAACTGCACACGTGAGGGTCTCAGTCTGCCCAGCCACCTGGTAGGAGCTGCAAAATTCACAACTAAAACTTTCATTGTCATTTATCATTTATTGATATTTGTTTTTGTTCTTTGTATCCAGCTCTCCAGTTTGTTACTGGACAACCATCAGTTAAAGGACCCTTCCTCGCTCACCCATCAGCAGCTGGAAAAGGTGGCCCACCTTCTGCCTGCACTGGGTGTGAACTTCTTGCAGGATCTCACTCCGAGTCAGCTGGCTGCTGTCCTCCCCATCCTCCAAACTGTCCCATTCAGCCCTACACAGGTAGGACTTGTACAAATGGATTGTAAGTACTTGTAATACTAACTTAAATACTTCTTTCGGGTTCCACCTCCCAACCAGAAGGCCCTGGGTAGAATCCAGGGTATGCATGGGGGGGCGCCTTAGTAGGTTGATCTGTTCAGTCTACATCAGGGGTGTCCAAATCCAGTCCTCGAGGGCCGGTGTTCTACATGTTTTAGATATTTCCCTCTCCCACATGATTCAGTTTAACCATTTAACTCCTGAAACTTTAGCAGTTCCACAGTAAAAATAATCAAAATAAGCAACAACATGAACAAAAATGGCCAAAGTCATCAATAAAAAATGAACAAAAATTGACAAAACTGACAAAATAATTAGTAACATGAAGAAAGTAAGACACAAGTGGATCAAAATTAAAGAAAAAAAAAAAAGATAAAATAGCAAGTAAAATGTAGAAAAATGAACAATGAGCAACAAAATGAACAAAATTTGTGTTATTATTTTGTCAGCTTATTATTCATTTTTGTTCATGTTATTGATGACTTTGACCATTTTTGTTCATGTTGTTGCTTATTTTAATTCTTTTTACTGTAGAACTGCTAAAGTTTCGGGAGTTAAAGGGTTAAACTGAATTATGTGAAGAGGGAAATATCTAAAACACCGGCCCTTGAGGACACCCCTGGTCTACATCAACTGTAGTAAATGGTTCCTCTGCTTATTGATGAACTCCCACTGATGAACACATACACCCTGGACGTGGTAGCTCTGGTTCCTCCACAACACTCATTAGGATTAAGCGGTTTGGAAAATGAATGACCGTTTCTTTCCTCTGGGGCTGAAATTAACCCATCACGTTTCAGGGAGCGGTGTCACTTTCATTGCGCAGGCCTCCATTTGCCGTACACGCCGGTTAACCCAGCAGCTGGTGGGGCTTGTAGACTTGATGAACAGCTGTCAGGCAGTCGGTCTTTAACAACACTGAGCTCACGAGGCAAAGACCTGAGCTTAACGTCATCTCAGACAACATTTGAACTGGAGCCTCTTACTTTTACCTCAGTCTCACAGCTGTTGTCTCGCTTTCATATGTCACAAGATGGCTTCCAAAGGCCATATCAGAACCTCACAATATGGTTAAGAAACATGTCTGCAAATAGTGACAGTAAAAACTAAAAAAGTTAATTCATTAAATAATAAAAGAAAAGACTATTAATAATGGCTCAGTTGCCTAAAAACACAGCAGTTGTCTTAATACTATACAATTAATGGGTAACACTTTATAATACCTACACACAAGTCACTATGTATAAACCATTTATTACCTATTTGTTAATGGTTTAGTCATACACAATTTATCATAAACAAGGTGTTTGTGCTTCTTTTATATGAACAAACCATTTGTAGCCGTGTGAACAAATGCTTTATGATGAATTGTGTATAAGCAATACATTAATAAACATTAACAAATAGGTAACAGATGGTTAATACATAGTGGATTGTGTGTAGGTATTATAAAGTGTTACCAATTAATGTATTTAGAATAATTGAAACAATTGATATTTATTTTCAAATACATTTTCATACTCTAGGGCATATTGGAAATCCCTATAAATGAAGTGGTAAAGCTTTTAATGCATGCTCTTCTAAAATGCAGAATAAAGGATTAATCCACAATGAATAAAAGTACACTATCGTTGTATTCAGCTCATATTGTATTCAGCTAGGTTTACAAGTTGAAATCTTGAAAATTACAAAAGCACCTTGAAGTTCATTAAATTCAAAGGCTGTAAAAAGCGAGTACATATACCTTTCTTTAACCAAAATATATGCAACTGTCATTTTTCTCCATGACTAATGTGTCTTTGTTTTTCAGGCATCCATTATTGTAGAGAAGCTGTCCACAGTTATGACAGTGAGTTATTTGCAAGCGTATCATAATATGAATGTTATAATGAGACACTTTCTAGAAATGTTTCTTTTATACCCTGACCTTTTACCACACCACTCTTCCCTTCTCCTCTGCCCAGCTGAGCGGTCCTGGAAAGTTGGAGGAGCTTGGTTCACTTATTGTGGGGGTGCAGGCAGAGTTCTTTTTGTCTCAGACTGCTAATAAACTGCTGACATCTCTACCTGCCATGGCCGAACGCACACCAGCACTCAGCCATGTGCAGTGTGCCGCGCTGTCCACCAAACTATGGGTAAAACACACTCTCTGTCTGTCTGCCTGTCTGCCTGCCTGTCTGTCTGTCTGTCTGTCTCCAACCCCAAGTCAGTTATAATGTTCTGGCATCCACATAATCATAATTAACAAGACGAAAGACAAAAGAAATACAAACGACTGAAAATAAATGTGAAAAAATCTACCTGCTTACAAATATTTATCTATTTACTTATTGCAATAATGCACACATTAAAATTAATATTCAGTCTGCCTTAACTGGAGGGGCAAGAAAGAAAATCAAGATAATTACAATTAAATTACACAGCACATAACCCAGTTCTGTCTGGTCTTATAACCTCTGTCATTAGAAACATAGATCAAACAAGTGGTGACGCGCACAACAAACCCCACCCCTTGTAAACATTTTAGGTCTTTGAAGGTCATTTTGATCTTTGAAGGTCACACAAGGTCAAAGGTCATGATACTATTTTGGAGCCTACATGTAGTTTCCTATCTGTCAGCAATAGTAACTGAGTACTTGCCACCACTCGTTTTGTATTTATAACCATTTAAAATCATGCGACCTTGATTTTGATCTTTAAGGTCACCCAAGGTCAAAGGTCATGACACGGTTTAGAAGCCCATACCTGGTTTCCTATCTGTCAACAATAGAAAACTGGGTGTCTGTATCCAGTTTTGTTTTTCCATTATAGTCCATTTTAGTTTTTTAGGTATTGGCTGAGTGACACCCGACCTCTTCGGTCAATAATAGGTCAAAACTTATACTTACAAGTGAAATACCATAAGATGCAAAATGAAAGTCTATAAGATGAATAGTTCAAAACGTATATCCAAAATTAAATTGTGACCTTGACTTTTGACTATGTCAATGCACATCAACAGTGAGTGCAAAAACAAGCTGTATGTATGCAGAACTAAATGTACAGAAATAAAAAGGAAATTCCTGATTTTCTCTATCGCAACATTGTGAAAACACACGTTAGCAACCTTGACCTTTGACCTACATCCACCAAAATGTAATTGAGTCTATTCTGGACCACCTCACACCTTTCCTGAAAATGTCATGGAAATTGGTCCAATAGTTTTTGTAACAAGTTGCTGACAAACTGACAAATGGATGGACAAAAAAAAAAAAAAAACCCTTGGGGAAGGGGTTGTGTGGTTATTGTTCCTCGTTCTGTAGCTAGATTTTATGTCTGATCGACTGAATATACATATGTTTTTACCTCTGCTCTCTTTAGGGTTATGTAGAAGTGGTCAACTGGTTGGATTATGTGGAGCCTCTGCTCTACTGCACACCGCTGCTCAGTGTCCAGCCCAGGGCTCCTCAGCTGGCCTATAACATTAGCACAACATCCACAAAATGCTTCAACACACAACAGGTACCACAGGACTCATGTCTCAAACACTAACTAGCCCTTACTCTTCCGATTTATTTTGGTTGTTATGTCTTAAATTAACACAAATATGAAAGAAAATAAACTACATTGAAATATTAATTATCATTATCACCAATGTACTGGTTCTCTGTGGCTCTTGACTCACCTGTTGATTTTTATTTTGCACATTATTTTATTTTCCACACATGTCAAGCATCAGAGTTTATCACATCATTTATAAAACACATGACTGATTTTTTTTTTTTTTTTCCCTTTTCAGGTCATTGGCTCTCAAAAAAAAATACTGAGAATTCAGATAGCTTGACAACTAATTCAGTCTATGTTCAATCAGTATTTTACCCTCTTCAAACATAACTGCACTACAAAATTCTTCTATTTCTTTTTCTCTCTTTTTGTCTCTTGCTCTGAGATTGAATGAAAATCGTGTAATTGCTTGAACATTTTACCTGTGTATATAAAAGCTGCAAGAGTGGAAGTGTGTCTATCTAATCTAATCTAGATCAAGGGTGTCAAACTCATTTCAGTTCAGGGGCCACATTAAGCCAAGTTTGATCTCCAGAGGGCCAGATCAGTGAAATAACATAATAATATAAAAATAATGTCAACTCCAGACTTTTCTCTGTGTTGGAGTGAAAAAAGTAAAATTATATCATAAAAATGTTTACATCCTTTACAACAATGTGAATAATATGAACAAACTGACATTTCTGAAGAAAACTATGTGCACTTTTAATAATATTATGTCTCAGTTTATCATTTACACATGTAAATAAAACATTTTCAGATCACAGTAGATCAACAAAACATACATAAAACATTTATTAACAGGCAAAATATTGGTAAACTTGCTCTTCAAACGTTTCAAAAATGTTCATATTTGTTCAGGTTACTTGTATTTTTGTGAAATAATCATTTGAGTGTAAATCCAATAAAATGACATGAACATTTTTACATTTACAAAAAACATTTGGAATTGTGAGTTTTTATTTGTTATGAGAGTATTTTACTGATGTGGAACCTGAACTAAAATTATTTATTTCTTCAGTGTCATTTTTACATTTCACAAACTCATCCCAGGGGTCAAACTGGACCCTTGGGCGGGCCAGATTTGGGCCCCGGGCCACATGTTTGACACCTGTGAACTAGATAGATAACTATAACTACAAGTATAGATAGACCCTGTTCTTGCAGGGTTGTAAATATACAGGAAAAATGTGCCAAATATTGACATATATAGACATACAAAAACAAAAATCTGAACTTTATAGCAGGTAAAGCCTCTTTTACATTCTGAAGGTGTGTGATATAATACACGATTATTTAAGAAAACAACCAAATAACATTAGCTGAATCTACACAAAATACTGACTTTACCTGTAGAAGGTGATTATTTCAAATTTTTTTTGTGTGTATGTGTTTCAATACTGGGCAAATATTTTCTGAACGTCCATTACCCAAGGTGTCATAGGATCGATTTCTTACAGTTATGCAATCCTACAATATGCTGAAAAGGTTATGTAATTTCCTCCTAATGACTATCAAGCGTGGTAGCTTCAACAGTGAAATGATGTCATGTTGATAGTATATCAGTGGTTGACTTAATGTGGAAAGCAGACCTGACAACATTAGTGATGCAGAAGTCCACACGCAGCCTATATGGACACACACATGATCAACATGTAATTGCATAACCACGCAAAGGTGAGGTAACAGGTGTGTCCCCATTAACAGAGAGAATTGGGCGCTCACTATTCAATTCATTTCAATTCAAAAGACTTTATTTATCCCAAAGGGCAATTTAAAAACAGTGTAAGAGTCAGCAATGTCAATGTAAGTGCAAGTATAAAAGTATAAAGATTTGTAAGTAAAATGACAAGTTAAATAACTGAAAAAAAAAAAATAAACATCCCATGGAGCAACAAACAGTCATGATGTAACATGAATCACAGAACTGCATTGTGGGAGGTGGTGGAAGTGTAGGTGTTGTGAAGTTAAGTATCATTAATGAAGGGGGGGCAGTGTGTGTGTGTATATATTAAGGGCCAATCCCATTTCTATTTTGTACCCCTACGCCTTACCTCTACCCCTTGGCCCTTCAAACGGAGGGGTACAAAAGTAGCATCTGAGCTAACTACCACTGTGGATGTGTGGAAAAGACACTAACAGAACACAATTGAAGAAAAATAATGAAATAAATAAACAAAATGTAGAAAAATAAACCAAAATAAGCAACAACATCAACAGAAACTAATAAGTCTCAAAATAACAAATAACATGAAAAAAAATACACACAAAAAACCCCAAACAAAAAAAAAATTAAATTTAAAAAAAAGGCATAAATGAGTAGTGTTGTAATTTGGTTCCAGTAGTTTTTAGTTTGTGCATTTTGACACCTGTAAATTAATTCCATGAACAAAATTATCAGTAAAATAATAAAACTTGAATTATTCTGAAGTTTTAAACTAAACCATATATTCAGAACGCATCAGCGCTGACGCATCAGGAGTTAAAGAGTTAAATTAAAGACACTTTTACAATATAATAATAACACTTTATTACTGCCTTGAGACTCTGACTTCTACACTGCCTTATGATCTGGTCACGCTTCCTCTAATTAAAAATGCTTCCTGTGTTTGCCAAGTGAAGCTGCGTATGACATGATCTCGATTAACTGTTGAATAATTTACTTGAGAAGCAAAAGCACTGACGTCACCTTCACTCACACTTTGAATGAAGGCGCCTGAGATGACAGACGACACAGACAAAAACTGTCTGCGTCTCACATTACAGTTATCTGTGATCATGTAAAACAGGGGTGTCAAACTGCGGTCCTCAAGGGCCGGGGTCCTGTATGTTTTAGATGTTTCCCTCTTCCATTACACCTGGAGGCCATTGCATTATTATCAGTCTGATGAGGAACTGATTATTAACTCTTTAGGTGTCAGCGCTGATGCGTTCTGAATGGATGATTTAGTTTAAATATTCAGAAAAATTCAACAGTTTTACTTTATTTTGTGCATGGAAAAGGTGCCAAAAAGCAAGAGGTGTTTTTTTTAATTTATTTATTTATTTTTTAATTTATTTCACCATTTTTAAAAAATTGCTGTGACCAAATGTCAATACTAGTTTTCTTCTTTAGTAATTTCCCCCCCCCAAAATTTTCCACATTATTTGTCATTTTGTAAATATTTTACTTTTTGTTCATTTTGTTTATTTTTCTACATTTTGGTTCTTTTAATTTTGTAAAATTTTTCTTGGATTTTTCTGCCATTTGTGTCTTACTTTGCTCATGTTACCAGTTATCAGGAGTTAAAGGCTTAAACTGAATCACATGGAAGAGGGAAATATCTAAAACATGCAGAATTACCGGCCCTCGAGGACTGGAGTTTGACACCTGTGATGTAAAAGATCTGTATGTATCGACTGTGACCAACACAGTTCAACCACAAACATACTTTTTTTTCTCCTTCCCAGGCTAAAGCCATTTTTAAACAGCTCCAGTCTCTTAAACCAAACCTAATCAAAGATGATTTCCAGTAAGTTACTTTGTGTGTACTACTTTAACCAATGGAGTAAATGCTCTGTGTGTTCATCTCATACATATGATCAGTTGAAAGTGTTTTTTAGTGTAATATTTGTCGAGTCTGACCTCTTAATATCAACAGGAGTTTGGGTACAGTGGGTCAGGGTGTGAGCTGTAAGGCTATAAAAGAACGTCTTCATGCCGATTTATCACCTGCATCTGTGAGAAAAATCCTGGCCTTCCTCAAACACCAGCCCACTCTTCTCCACACCTCACTGGTAAATAACCACTTTGATTACACTGATGCTACTACTAACCAGAGGTGGAAAATAACTAACTGAAAGTACTTTATTACTGTACTTAAGTAGATTTTTTTTTTAGGTATCTGTACTTTACTTGAATATTTATTTTTCTGGAAACTTTTTACTTTTACTCCCTATATTTTTGTAGTTTAGTTTATTTCAGTCATACATTCACTTCAAAGCAGCCAAAAAAAGAGAGAGATCAATACAGAATTTGACTGAAAAAGGCTCAGGCAGAAGCAAAGATTATTGATGCCCGCCTACTATGCATCTTAAGCTGCACAATTCATTTTATCAAACAGGTAGAGAAAAAATAAACAAAAAATACATAAATATACGTACTCATGCACATACATAACTCCCTCCCCCTCAATTACAGCCATAACTCCTAAATAAAAATGCACATAATGATTTCTTGAACATAACAAAGGAAGTACAGTACATTGCTTCAGTACTTTATCTGTACTTCATACTCATTACATTCTCAGAATAGACTTGTTACTTTTTCAAACTAAAAAGATGTGACAGTATGAAAAATAAGTCAATGGAAGAGAGAAATTGACTATATATATTATAGTTATATGACTATTATCTCACAAATTTGACTTTTAATTTCACCATTTTATCTCACAAATTTGACTTTTTCCCTTAAAATTATGCACGTTTTAAAACTCATTTGTAATTTTTTAAAAATCTCATGATAATTTTTTTTTTTAATCTAACTTGTGACTTTTTTTTTCTCCCGGTTTTTCCTAAATTCCCTGCACATACTCACAAATCTGAGTATAATGACCCTATCAAACACATTATCTACACAGTAACTCACTTTTAAAGGCTTTATTACTATACTTTACTTTTGAAACTTTTCAGATTTTTCCTGGTTAAATAAGTATTATTGCATTCATGGCAAAAAAAAATGCATTTTTACTTTTTACTTTTGTACTTTATTACAATTGTGAAATTGTACTTTTTTTTTTACTTTTACTTAAGTAGAGGAGTTCAATGGGTACTTCTACTTTTACCAAAGTATTTTTTCACACCATTGGCTGTACTTCTACTTAAGTACAGAATGTGAGTACTTTGACCACCTCTGGTACTGACAAATATCTACAGTAAGAAAAGAATAATATGCAGTGTTTTTAAAAATGTACAAAAACCCTCTGTGTGTCGTTCTGGACAGAAAAAATGTGTGATTGAAGAACTGTATCAGTACGAGTTCTTTCCTAATATTCTGGAAGACCTTGGAGCAGAGCTTACCCTGTCTATGCCGTGAGTAAAAAAATATTTTTAAATTACAGTTGGGGCTGTTGAAATATTTATTTTAACAATAGCTTTTTTTGTTTTGATGTAAATTTTATCAAATATATATATATATATATATATATATATATATATATATATATATATATATATATATATATATATATATATTTATTTATTTTTTCCTTCTTCCTGTTTGACGTGTTATATATACTTCTGTAATATAAGATAGAGATAAAGAGAAAGAGATATAGATGGATACTTACTATATTCATCCCCATAAGGGAAATTCAGGTTTGTCCAGCAGCTCTCCAATTTACATAGGATAGAAATAGACAAATACAAGTTAAGAAATAACTGTAAGCAAATACCACACATACTACTATACTAATAATAATATATCTCTCCAGTATATGGGTGCGATGGAGGCAAATCAGCAGTCACTGTTAAAAAGTCAAATTGCTCAATGCCTATGAAGGTAAATATAATAAATATTCAGTGTAACTTACATTTTTTCCCAAAAAATTCTAAATTTATTAAAAAAAAAAAAAAGGTCTAATTCTGACATTTCAGTTGTATAGAAAAATAAAGGTACAAATTTGTCTCTGTCTTATTACGCTTGAATTTTACAATTATTAGAATAGAGGACCAGAAATAACATCATGATATTTTCATGATTCATGAATATAAGAGTGATTGTCTTTTTTTCTCTGTAGCGTATGTACACAGACTTTTGACTATTTCAAATGTCTGACTGATCATGACAAAACACAACATCAAATGTTCTTTGCTGTTCAGGAGTCGTATGATTTCCCGTCTTCTTTGTGTGTGCAGGGTGAGCATCATTAAGAAGTTCTCTGTGGAAAGTACAAACACTCTACGGAAGTTGATTGTTCAGCATCCAGTTCATTTTCTCCTGCTGTCGAGAAAAAAACAGGATCTGCTGGTGGACAAAATAGTACAGAAAATGGTCAGTGGAGAAACATTCACAGTTTGTGTTCAGTTGAAAGAGAAAGGAGTGTTATAATGAATATAAGAGTGATTCTGTATTTTTTTTTTTTCTCTGTAGCGTATGTACACAGGTGTGTTCACAGAGGAGGAGTTTCGTTTATTGGGTCAGATGGCATCGTTTGTGCCCGGTGAGGTATTCGATCAGCTCGACCGACGATTCTTCGTTGACAATCTGAATTTTCTTCAGCGACTCTGCTACAGCAACGACAAGATGAAAATAGTGGCTCGTTTCTTGCAGGAGTCTGCTACTTTTGGGTAATTCCACTGCATATTCATCTGTCTTTAACCCATAAAGGTCTAATTCTACTTTTGTGGTAGTTTCAAAATATACTTTTTCTTTATATGTAATTTTTTTTCCTTACATTATTTATTTTGCTTTTTTTTTTTTTTTCAGTAAACATCAGGTGTTTTTAGGAGGTTGGTAGAGCAGGTCGTCTAATAACCGAAGGGTTGGCGGTTTGAATCCCGCTCTGTGGTAGTCAGTCCGTTGTGTCCTTGGGCAAAACACTTTACCCTCCTTGCCTCCAGTGCCACTCACACTGGTGTATGAATATTCAGTGGTGGTCAGTGGGACGTTTCTGTCAGTGTGCCCCAGGGCAACTGTGGCTACATATGTAGTTTACCACCACCAGAGGGAGCATGTGAGAGTGAATGAATAATGGGTCACTAATGTAAAAGGGCTTTTAGTGACCAAAACAGCGCTATGTAAATCCAATCCATTATTATTAGTTTCCTATTTTTAATTCTCTGATCATGAAGATGTTTATAAAACCCAAAATAAAGTTGAGAATTATTACATTAACACAGAGAAAAGTAATGAAAAAGTCACTTTGTCAGGCACCTCTGCTTTATAAGCACATGGTCACATACAAACTGACTGTATTTGTTTGGTATAAGGCTGTACCGAAGTGAACGTCTGTTTTCAACGGTTCGGCACAAATACATATACTGCTACAGCCTTAGAACATACTTCCCTAAAATAGAATGTTGAAACATGCAAATTGTTATTCTGAAGACAACAAATATCACATGGAGTCCCACTCTTTTGACCCACTATTAACTTTAATATTTACTTTTGTCTAGAACATTCCACAAAATCACACAGTTCTGACCTTAGACTCACCATCACCATCAGTTTAACCACGATCCACAAGGAATTTGGTTTCTTGTGTTAAGGAACATGACTGTGTGACACTGAACCATGTGACTATACGACCACTGAGCTGCCTTGGTAGAGGTCTGCACTCTCTAAGTACTTTTGTAGTCGTTTATGTTTACATGATCACTTAAATAATCTGATGAATTCAGAAATGAGATTCAGACCACAGTTTAGGTGTTTGTGTAAACAGGCTCAGTAGTAACATGGCTAAACTTTTTATTTTTATTTTAAAGGTAAATGACTTCGTAAATATCTTCATGAAGTCTCTGTTCAATGGTTTATTCTCGTCTCGTCATCTGAACCCACTTTATCCTCATTAGACAAGGCAAATGTATTTGTATAGCACATTTCATGTACAGCACAATTCAAGTTGCTTTACATAAAACATATAAGAAAATTAAAATGATAAAGATGCATTAAAAGACAAATAAAATAGAAACACAAAAACATTTAAAAGCAAATGAGAATCTAAGTAAAAGCTCCAGTGAAGGGGTCACTGTGGGCCTAATCCAGCTTTAATGGGTGAAAGCGGGGTACACCCTGTATAATGACTTTGTAGATATTTAACTTGTTTAACTATAAAAAAAAAAAACCTAAACAAATGAAGCCATTTATTATATTTCATGGAACCAAACGTGTTTCAGTGATTTGAAGAAAATATAACTAAAGATTGAATTTAATATGGATTGAAAAATATATTTGTTCACATTTTAATAAACTTTCTGTCAAAAATATTTATTAGAGGTGTCGTATTGTAAAATATTTTTTTCAACTCTTTTTATTGGTTTCTCATTCTTTTCACCCATTGCACCATTTCCAGAATACTACAGAGTAGAATTTTATTAAAAATACATATCAATAGAAATATGACCATCGGATGTAATAACCCCCCCCCCCCCCCCACACACACACACACACACACACACACACACAAAAGGGAAAAAAAGTATTTTTTAATAATTTTATTTATTTATTTATTTATTTTTTAAGAAAACAAAATAGCGTACTGTCAGTTTTGTTACAGAAGGTGTATTATTACATTCTAACTCTTTCCAGGTAAAATTAGACCAAGGCCAGGATAATAAAACATTTACAGTAATACCTTGAGGTTTCAGAATACCAATCCCTTAAATCAGAATAGACTGCAGTCAGGTTCATCTAAAAAGGGGCCCCATATTTAAAAAAAAAAAAAAAATATCCTGTTTATTATTGATGTTAAAAATCAATTGTTCATAGTTGGTTATTTTAATCATTTCCCCTTCCATTCACTGAACTGTATGGTTTTAATAGTTTTCCAGTGCCTGAGGACTGTGCTCTGTATGAAGGACCAGTCGACACCATGGGGTTTACCGAGACCATCGGTTCTCCTCCTCCTTGTACTAATGTTAGCTCTTGCACAAATTTAACATTGAGGACTTTGTTAATGAATGTTACTATATTCTCCCAAAGGTAATGGGGTCAGCTGACATTTTTGCAAGAGTTTTTTTTGTTTTTATTTTTGAATGCCTACAAATTTGTATTTTTTTAAAAATTTTTTTGGTTTGTGAATTTGTTGATAAAAGATGTTGATTCTTTTTGATCCATCACAGGCCAGTGAAGACATGGAACAAGGCGACTCTCAGTCAAGTGGACAGGTTCATCTTCTTCCTTCCCCTTGAAAAGATAAAGGAGGTTCCCAAGGTAGGTTTACTGCTGCAAATATATCACACCTCATTTTGTTTCTCAGATTGAGAACAATGAAAACGTGTTACTACAACAGATTTAGTATTTATCTATAGTGAATTGTTAGGATTGTTACCTGATATGGTGACAGGTTAAGCCAGCAAAGCCTGTAAATGAATCTCCCAGGTGTCACATGTCCAGTAGGTGTCAGGATCAGGTGGTGAAGTTCCTGTTAGTTTCCCGTAAACCACTGGTATGCGTCTGTATGTTTGACTCCACATGTCTGAATATACTATGTGATGTCACATGGCCACACAGGTGCTGATGACTGTGGGGCGAATAGAGAAGCTGTTCATGAGCCAGCACCAGTGGGAACACGGGGATGTGGGGAGTCACTGCTTAGACGCAAATGAGAGATGGAAGCTTTTTGAAAAGCAACAGTTTCTTCTGCAGTTTTTCTTGGGTTTTCTCACAATACATCATCTGTCACGTAAGTGTTAAAACTGTGAATGAATATGGGGTTTATTTGGCTCTTTAATATACAAGTTTGGGAAGAAATTACAATAGGAACTGATAATATAGATATAAACTGCAAATATACAGAATACTGGCCCTGGATTTGACACATTTGACACCTGTGATCTACGTGTTTCATAAACATTATGAAATGAGAAATGAGACAAAAGAAAAATCCTATTTTTAGATCAGTCAGGTGTTCTAATCATTTGGCCAACACTGTATATGTCATATGTGTAAATAGTTGAACCTAATTAGATAAAAGATTTATGTGCATCGGTTTAAACATTGTAGAATCTGTATCAGAATTAGCTTTATTGGCCAAGTATATAGGTATAATATAAATACAATATATGTTCCTTGTATGCCAAGTATACTGTACATACAAGGAACTTGGCTTTGGTTTTTCTTTGCGCATGTTTTAACTTCAACCCAAAACAATATGAACCCAATCATAGTTGAACATAGATCCAATATAGACAAATGTTCCACTACACACACGGACATCAACTGGATGACATTTACAGTGGAGTTGTAATGTGTACAGAAAGAACAAGTTGGAGTTTTATACAGTGATTAGATGTGTACAGGGATTCGATTCATTATAGATATATGTATGTATATATTATTGTAGTGCAAATTGCTCAGAGTATTTACATGATGCAAATTGCTCAGAGTATTTGTACAGAGTGCAAAAAAAAAGGAAAACAAATGAATTGGAGTCAAGGGGGTACTGACACTGAATGACTCATAAGCATATATGTACACATCTCCACAGACTTCCATACCCTCTAACTGTTTCACACCTTATTTATTATATTGTATGTTGTTTTTCTCTTGCTACAGTCCTGTCACATTCCTCCTTATTCATTTTATTTTATATTGTTGCCTCTGCCAAGGAGGTTATGTTTTTGCCAGAGTTTGTTTGTCTCTGTGATAACTCAAAAAGTTATGGACGGATCTTGATGAAAACTTCATGAAATGTTGGGAGCCTCACAAGGAACAAATACTTAGATTTTTGTGGTGATCCAGACGAGATCCTGGATTCTGGATCACTTTGAAATGTATTCTCCATTTACTGCATTGTAAAATTTGAAAGTGATCCAGAATCCAGGATCTCTTCTGGACCACCACCAAAATCTAATCATTCCCAGATCTCCCCATTACCAACCTACCCTATAAATGTCATCAAGATCCATCCATAAGGGGAGAGGTCTGCCTTGGCGGAGGTTTGTGCTCTCACAGTGCTTTTCTAGTGAATGTTATTATCATTGTGCCTCAAAACTTTGTGAAACTGATAAAAACTGTCCTTTGCAGCCCCTCCCATGATCCCTACCTGTGAAATTCTCCACACAACGGCTCCGTCTGCATGGATCCCAAACAGTCTGACGAGTATGTCCGCCAGTGCTTTCTCCAACTGTCTGGAGCTGATGGGTCAGGACCCGTTCATGGCGTCCTACCAGCGCATCCAGGTGCTAAACAGAGTCAAACAGGTGAGAGTCCTTCATCACCTACTTCACTGGAATAAACATTAAAACATGTATGTTAATGTTACCCTCCTGTCCTCACCTGGTCCTTCTTGAATTTGTTTGTGAAGATGTACGGTCCAGTGTCGTCCTTCTCTCAGTTATTGATCTCTCAGCTTGGGACACTGGCAGTGGAAATGACGTATGAGGAGCTGAGCAGTCTGCGGCTGACCCAACGGAGGGCCATTGCTGCTCTGGGTGCCATCCCCTCGTTGACCACCAGACAGGTCATTGTTACTGAATGGTTTATTTTTTAAGTTCTTCATATATAAGGCATGCTGGATTATAATGCGCATTAAGTGAAGTCAAAATTATTAGATAAAAAGTGAAAATTATTAGATAAAGTGAAAATTATTAGATAAAAAGTCAAAACTATGAGATAAAAAGTTACAATTATTAGATAAAAAGTGAAAACTGAGATAAAAAGTCAAAATTATTAGATAAAAGTGAAAATTATTAGATGAAAAGGGAAAACTATTAGATAAAAAGTGAAAATTATGAGATAAAAAGTCAAAATTATTAGATCAAAAGTCAAAACTATGAGATAAAAAGTCAAAAAATTTTGGTAAAAAGTGAAAATTAGAAATAATTCACTTGTGGTTTCTAGAGGAAATTAAAGTCTTTTAAGTGCACCTTATAGTCCAGAAAATACAGTAACCCTTTGTTTCCCAAATGTCATGTAATTTCCCATCCAAATATTGGTATGGACACATCCATGGCATCTGTAAGCAATTTAACGCCCATATGTACAATTTATAAATATGCCTAGAAATAGTTTTTTTTTTTCTTATTTCTTTTATTTAGAACAACCACGGCACTTTTCAGATGAAATCGCCTTTGCAAAGACCATGAATGAATCATGATTGTTTTTTTGGTTTTTTTTATTTTAGCTGGAAGCACTTTTCGTTGCCATGTTAAACTCCACGAAACAGACTCCAAGCCAGATCGACGCCAGCACATTCGAAGCTCTGGGATACATAGTGTGTGGAGCTAAAACCACAGAAATGAGCTTCTTCAATGCTGTGGAGTTCAGGTAAGACGATGAAAACACTTTGAATGGCATTTTTTCCCCCCTTTATCCCTATCAAATCCAATCCAATGAATTCACCCCAACAATAGCATCATCTATCTTCTTGTGGTTCTGTGTCTCCCTCTGGTGGCGACAGTAAGGCCATGCTCTGGCTTGGTCGGTTGGACTTGAAATGCTCAGAGGACCAAATGCTGGTCCTGGTTGGGCTGCTGAGCCACAGCCTGGCTTTTGGACTCATCAGTTCATGGGGGACCGATGTGTTCATTGAGATTGGGATTCTGGCAGGTACGATGTGTTCGATGTCTTCACTCTAGAAATAAGATGTAAACCACAGGTGTCAAACATAAGGCCCGGGGGTCAAATCCAGCCTGCCAAAGCATCCAAACTGGCCCATAGGATGAATAACAATGAAGATTTTAACAGTAAAAATGATTTAAATTCAGGTTCTACATACAGAATAATTAGATTTCAACTGGGTCAGATCAGTAAAATATGATCATATTACCTATAAAGAATGAAAACTGCAGAATTTAATGTAAAAAAAAAAGTCAAATTACACTACAAATTACATGGAATTTTACAAATATTCTGCTTGTTAGTAAATGTTTTTTGTATTTGTAATTGAAATGTAAGTTGTTATGGACATGTGCAAATGATAAACTAATATACTGAGGCAGAAAATTGCACTTGTTTTTGTTAAGACATGTCAAGTTGTTGATGTTGTTCACATTTTGTGGGGAGCATTATAAATATAAACATTATCATATTGTAATTTTACTCTTTTCACTGTTATTTTTGAGTTTGACACCCCTGTTTGGCACTATGGTGATCTTCAACTGTTGAAATATTCAAGGAATATGTATAGGCATAGGTAGCATTTTTCTTTATAGAGTTAATCTATAAACAAATTATAAAAAATTTGGACTCATTTTCAAACCCTAAATAAAGTTTTAAATCTACAATCTCGAGAAAAAAATAAAATAAAATCAACACAGCCTGGTCCAGGACACAACATAAGAGTGTCCAAACCACCTACATCGAATTAATATTTTTCATTAATTATTTATGTTTCTGAAATCACTGGTTTCAGTAATTATTGTAGTTTTACACAAATGGTGATGCATTAAAGGACATCTCTTTGTCCAGAAAATGTACAGTATACCTCTCATCAAATATACTGTATGCTAATGACTGGAGCAATGTAATGTTTTAAATCAGAAAAGTTAGTATTTTTCTTATTGTCAGATCTACACAAACACAATCTGTTGATCCTTTTTATGTTATTTTATTGCAGTATTTATAAATAACTTAAGGTTAAAGTACAATATTGCAATTATTTCTAAAAAAATAAATAAATAAATAAACTAAAAACACAGGAGTTAGTACTCTATTGCATAGCCATAACAAATTGTTTTTAATAACTTTTGATAGTCTATTTTTTTTTATGTGACTATATATTTTGGATATGATAATAGACAGTGTAAGGTCTATTTTTTTTCCTCTTATCCTAAATAAATTCCTGCTATTGGACAAATACTTGATGATTCCTGATCTGAATTCTGATGTTTTTGACCCAAGGATCTTATTCTTTATTTAATGGATTTTATTCTACTTTCAGCCGGTCTTCCAGATTTTGCAATGTCAGCTTTGGTACAAGAACAAATCGAAGGAATCACCCCTTTAGCTATTTCAAGGATAGTACCAGAAAAGTTTTCTGTAAGTTTGATTTTATTGCAAATTCTAAAATGTCTTTATTTATATTCATCATTATATGCAGCATAACATCATTATATCTTACCATGAATCTCCTTTAATTTTTTTATTTGTGTAATTTCCAGGTGGTGTTCAGTGCTACGCAGATCAGCATGTTTTCCCATGAACAGGCTTTCGCAGTAACAAAGGAACAGATCCTCGTTTTGACTTATGTCCAGAAGACAGCTCTGGATATGGTGCTGACACCGTGGGAGGACAAGGTGGTAAACTTCAGAGGTATAGCAGTGAAACAGAGACACTTGCAGACATCTGTCACCCACCATTGACTGTTAACAAGGCTCTGTGACCGCTTTTTCACACCGCATTAATATAAATCATTTTTGTCGGTTTGTCTCTTATAGCTCAAACCAAAGGTGTATATCTATTCCACAATAATGCCATACAGAATGTTTTTTAACACATATTTCTAATTATTAGACACAGTTTATCTACTTTATCATAACTACTAAATGGATCAAAAAGCAGCATAATATTTTAAAACAATCACTAAATATATACACTAGTGTTAGTTTTTTTTTGTTAATGATCTTTATAGAGTATTTCATTTACATCTATTTTTTTAAGCTGTGTTCAGAGTGATGGTTTTTTTTTTTAACTCAATCAAATTTGATTTATATAGCACCTTACAACACCAAAAGCTGCACATGGTGCTTTCCAAAATGAGATTAAAAACAATAAAAAAAAAACAAAACAAGTAACAGTTATAAAAACAAGTAACAATTCCAAAACCAAGATAAAAACAAGTTATAAAACCATAGCAACAACATAAAAAATACCTGGACACATGTCAAACGCTTGCCTAAATAAATATGTTTTTAACTGATATGTAAAAACCACTAACTGACTTTTTTAATAGATCATTTAATTTCAAAAGGAAACATGTGGGTTCATTTGGTTAATTTATCTGTTCATTAACTCCAACCTGACTGTTTTTTAGGTGAAATAAAAACCGCTGTAATATTTTGTGTGAATTCACATGTGCACTGATGTTGCTGTAGGGAGGTCTTTGGGGCTGGCGCTGAGCCCTAGTCCTGTGTGCCTGATACTGGGACTGCTGATGTCGCTCATCATCCTCCACCGCCCTGGCACATGACCCCACTGACCCTCGCTGGACCACTGGCACAACCACAATGATCTCTTTTATTTGTGCAATATTGTACCTCTTTATTAACTCAACACAGTGCTTAGGGATATCTATACGCTATATATAAAATGAATGTGATTTATTTTGTTTAACTGTCGCTTCTACACATCAAGTACTGAATGAACCAAAGATTGTTTAAGTTAAAAAGTAAAAGCAAAACATTTTTGCAGCAGAACAGTATTTATATATTTATTTAAAACTGTGAGTAATGGGTATGAACCTCAACATTGTTGCTGGATTATTGATAGTTTTAAGGATTGTATAATGGTGACTGGTGGACTTCAGTATACTGTTGCAGTGAGTTTTTATGGGATGTACTGTTGTGCACACATTCTGGTGTGATAAATATCAATCTAAGTGAATAAAAGGAACCACCCTGTCTGTAATATACTTTTATTGTATTTTTCATTCAAGATTAGACTTTATCTATGTGGCTGTGGGTAAATATCAGTGAACAGCAGGAACAAACAAGTGCAGAGAAAAAAAAAACCCAGTAAAATAAACACATAAAGAGAGAAATGAAAGAGAAATAAGAAATTTGGTATTTATATAAATATTTTTATAAGTAAAGAATAAAAATGCAATATTATTCATATCATGGCTGCACATATAACTTGAGTGATGGGGCACTGTGAACTGTTGTATAGTCTGTTGGCCCAGGGATGAATAACCAGTGGAATCACTCTTTCTGGCACGGGATGTAAGAGGGGTTAGTTCATGATGGATGTCAACTTTTCCCACATCCATCTGTCTGCCACCTCCTTCATGGATTCCAGTGAGCAGCCTAGGACAGAGCCAGTTCCCTTAGTCAATCAGTCTACTTGGTTTTGCTGGTGTTCAGGAGCAGGTGGGACCACTCACATCAGTCCACCAAGTCTGTTTTGACCTTCAGACACACAACCAACAATGGTGGTGTCGTCAGAGAACGTCTGCAGGTGACAGTGCATGGACAGGTCTGATGTAAACTGAACAGGAATGGTGAGAACACCCTTTCCCTGGGGGGCCCCCTGTGCTACAGACGACCACATCTGACAAATAGTTATGTAGTCTCACACACTGTCATCTGACTGTCAGTGAGCTTGTCAGTGGACTATATATATATATATATATATATATATATATATATATATATATATATGTATTATTTTTTTCATTTATTTATCCATTTTGCAGATACTTTTATCCAAAGCGACTTACAGGGGAAAGTGAGCAACCAGGTTCTCTGACCAATAAAATACAATAATCCATTAAACACACAATAAAAAAAAAAAACAGCGGTGTAATTAAAAGCAAGGAACACAAAGGACAGTAGATAAAAAACAATAAAAACAGCTGTGCAAATAAAACAGATAATAGTACTAAGTAAAGACGATCAAAAATAGAACTAAATAAACTGTAAGTGCTATGACATTAGGTCCATCCTGGGGAAAATATGTTGACATTTACCTTTTATTATTGGGTGATGGATGTTAAATCAAGCCAGTGTAACAGAAAGAGCCACTGCAGAGGATGATCCAGATCCTCCATCCATGGCTGGATGAAAGTTAAAATCACTGGAGAAGTCAAAGGACATGCCCCCAGGAAACTCCAGGTGAGAAAGGACCCGATGCAGCAGAGATGACGGCATCATACACCCTGATGCCTGGACGGCAAGGAAAACTGCAGGGGGTCCACTTCAGAGCTCACCTGGGAACAGAAGGAGACGCTCCATGGTGTTCATGAGGTACGCTAGGATGTCAAAGCAACAGGTCTGTACTGGTTTGGTTCACACAGATAGGCTTTTTTAGGAACTGGGAGCACACAGGAGGTCTTGCACAGGAGCAGGACTCTCTTCACACTGGCTCAGGTTGAACAGATACAGAACCCCCTCACTAAACTGGTCTACATGTTCCCTCAACAGTCTGGAGCAGATACCATCCATCCCTGTGGCTTTCCTGCCCTTTGTCTTCTTTAGCTCTCGCCTCACTTGGTCCGCAGTGATGGAGAGGAGGCAGGAGGTGACTAGAGGGGCTCTTCTGTGTGACAGGGAAGGTGGGTGTAGAGAGATGAATGAGGGACAGAGCTGATGGTTGTATCAGCAGGGGGAGAGTGTCATTCTGGAGCAGTGAAAGGACTGACATAAAAGGTGGGGGCTGGAACCGAGACGGAGAAGTGTGACTGGAGCTGAGGTGTTGATTGTAATAGCAGGGGGTGTGTCAAACTGGAGAGGTGTGAAGAGGAGCCTGGATGGGTAGGGGTTAGACTCAGGACAGAGTCAAAACTGTTGAAATGCAAATTCAGCTGGTTTGCCCAGTCCTGATCTCCATCAATCCCCATTTTTACCATAACTTGAGGCATGTGTGAGGCCTCCCCACATGTCCTGGGTGTTGTTGTTATCCAGGTGCTGCTCTACTTTACTCCTATAACTGCCCTTACACATTATGATGCTGTATTTCACTTCTCCTTGGGCTCTTCGCAGCTCTTCATTGTCCCCAGATATGAAGGCCATCTTCTTTTGGTCGAGCGGGGCCTTCAGATCTGGGGTCGCTGTTGGGAAAACACTGTACTGTCCTGAAGGAGCTGAAAGGTAACGGTGTACACAATAGAGTGGCTGAATGGGTCTCCCACAGCAGTCTCAAAAAGTCCAGAAAACAAGAAAAACTGGTGTAAAAATGGCAAATCTCCAAGGGGGGTTTAGTGAAAATGAAGAGTAGAAAAGTATAGAGGAATCCTAAAAATATAAAAGAAAATAAATCACAAGAAAGAGAGCTCCTGCCACTCCAACCACCACTCTCACAGTGCCATCCTACAGAGGATAGTCTTATGCAGCACTATGTAAAAAAAAAAAAAAAAAAAACAACAACTTTAGGCCACCTTTAACTCCATTGTTTTTACATGGTTGAACTGAACATATAGTTATTTCTCAATCTCTGTCCTTCACATATAAGTGCAGTAAATATGTGCACAACCACACACAAAAAACTGGCTTAAATGAGTTTTAATTGTTTGGTGTTTAGGGTAACCCTGACCTGATGTGTATAAATGACAAGTTATTTTTCTGAAGAAATTCCAGGTTGTTTATGGTTGTTCAAATTATTCACATTTTTGTGAAAGGCTAGTTAGGAAATACAAAATATTTTCAGAGTTTTATGTAACTTTTTTGCACTAAAACATAGAAAATGTTGAGTCATTATTTTTAAGTTATTGCACTATTTATGTATTTACCTACAGACATGGCCTGAATAAAAATGAGTCTCATATGAGGAATTTTGCACAGGACCATGGATGTGCCAGAAACCATTGAGCATAGACAAACATTTAAGTGCTTAAATGAATTGCATTTCTTAACGTAACTATTAAAAATGATCTGATTTGCTGAAAGCCGAAACAATAAATTAATACAGGCTATCCTGATTGGGAAATATATGTATTAAATACTGTATTTCTACAAAATATAAAGTAAATATAAATATACTTTATAGTTGATTATATTGGATTGTGTGAGGTGACTTACAAAAAATGTGTAAGTCACATGTATATAAATGGTTGTAGGTTTGTGATTTCATTATTTCACTCTCATTATTTCTTTTACATACAATGTGAGTATATATATATCCAGTGATTACTGTGACTCTTTTAAATTACGTTACAAACACCACATTACTCAAAAGGCGTGATACCAAGGGTTGTGCTTTGATTAGTGAAAGATAAGTGGCAGCTGAGTTTCATGTTGCTTGCAGTAGTCCGGGGAAATGAGGACAGTTGTTAAGCTCACCGTGACGTAGGAAATGTGGGAGGAGCTTCTGGACGTGGCCAACGGGCTGCTGCACTGACTCCACTGTGAGCCTGTCAAACACAACCAACACAGCCAACATGGCGGACTGGGGTAAGAAACTAAGTTAGGAAGGATAGCAGTTTCATAGCTACACCGTTCCCTTGTCACAGTGTTTGTTTCATGAGCCTAACAGTCCGTTATTGTCAAACTCAGTCATTAGATGTGGATTGGCCTAACAAATTTAATGTTGTCGTTTTTACAGACGCTGACAACTTCGAGCCGGAGGAGCCGATTAAAAAGGCGGCAGCGATGGACAAATGGGAAGGCGAAGACGAAGAGGAAGAGGTTAAGGTAAATTGTGACAACTGTGGATATGGCACGTAATCTGGCTGGTGGTTTCTGTTACCGATTAACCAGCTGCTAGTGGGTTCGCTAACCCGATATGGTTAGACTAGCTATGGGTGTAATGCCATGCTTCGCCGCGGTTTCTGGTTGCTTGTCTATCCAATCCTCCGAGCCCGTGTTAGCTTTGTATTAGCCGGCGGCTAACTCATGTGGCTCCGTGAAGCAGCAGTCAGTAGTAGTTTAACTTTAACCCAGATAACCCTAAGATCCAACTCTGTCCCATCTGACCTTGTGTTATCATGCCGGCAAATTATTGGATGAACTGTCTTTCTCTCTATAATATTTGAGATTTAATATGATCGCTGACATGAGCGATGTAATTTTGGCTAACCGGCTAAATTTTGTTAACGTAGCCGGTTAGCATCTTGCCAGGCCACTTGAGCTAGTAAACGTGCTAACTCCCATGCCATCTCGCGTATAGAAGGGGGGATTTAATGTTTGGGAACACAAAACTTAGGCCGAATTGTGGTTCAAACTAGTCATGATTATTTGGCCAATGTGTGATTAATGATCCGGTTGTCTCATTTTTTTTTAATTTAAAAAAGTGTTTCATTGCTTTACTTCAGAGGATAAGCAATTGTGCCCTGCTCTGAATTCACTCGGCTTGGGTTACGTTTAACATGAGGCGGCGTTAGCTTGCTAACAAACTTTAGCGACATTTAGATGAAATCATCATCTGGGTTGATGACTCAACTCAACCAAGAACTAGGCCTAGAACGTTCCCACTTTTCAACAAGCAGTCACTGAGGACGCTGCTTTTCAGTTAATGCTGTATTATGTGGTTATTAGCTGGTTACCTGACTGTTTTCATGGGTTTTATCCAGAAACCTCAGATAATTCACGCAGGGAAAGTGCTGGCAGTGGCCTATTCAGTTGTTTAGTTTTCTGTAACATATGGTGTAGTAGCCAAAGAAGCTACTCATTTCATGGCACAAAATACAAAACAATGCCCTTATTCAGTCAGTACCAACATTTTTGGAACTCTCAAAGTGGTCAATACAATATGTACTGTTTTGATAAAATTAAAGTATTGTAAATTAAGACTATTGCTAGATTTCGAATGCACCTTGTTGTATTTCATTGTAATATTAATGTATAGTACTGCCTTTGAAGTTGACTATTTAATTGTACTTCACTGTTGTTGAAGACTGTTGTCTTTTCAGTCACATAATGAAGGCAAAGTGTAGGCTAAGTAGGTATTGCATATCCTGTTGAAATGCAATTCCCACTAATTGTTTGTTAGATTTATGAACTCTTCATCATGTCAGATGCCAGTGTGTTTTTAAACAGAATGTGATAATTTGACAAAACATTCTAATATGAATACAGTTTGGCGAGAGACCATATCTCTCGAGAGAGCAAGATTTTATTTTTAATAAACTAATTTCTTAGTAGTAGTTTACAGAATACCAAAAGTTTCTTATTGTATATGTCAGGCACGTTTAACCAAAACCTAATCATAAAATATAGTTAGGGCAATTCTTAGAAATGCATGACTTGCAGGTTTGGTTGGCCACTGACCTAAAAATGTAACTAAGGTTCCAGGGAAATTAAGACATTGATTTATTGTCTTTGTAGCTTACATCAGGGGAATGATATATCACTTTACTGAAAATTAAAATGCCTTATTGGTATTTAAACATTAGTTTACTTTTCATTACTATGTTTACTTTTAACTGTTGGAAAAGTTCAAATGAAGACTCAACGAGATTATCTCTTTCCAGGACAATTGGGATGATGAAGATGAGGATGAAGAGAAAAAAGTAGAGGTTACAAAACTAGGTGAGTAAAATTCTACTGAAATATGTAAAATATCATCAATTATTCTGCTTTACTGGTTTTCTGTATACTCACTTGTATATTGTTTCATTATTTATATTTTCAGAGACAAAAGTTTCTGAAAAGAAAAAGTTGACTGAAAAGATCAAAGAGAAAGAAAATAGGTTAAAGAAAAAGCAACAGGAGCTAAAAGACATGCAAGAAAAAGTAAGTTATACCCCTTGTAACTCTAAAAAGCATATGTGATACCTAACATGTTAATGCAGGTAAGGTATAGAAATGTCTTATGTAAATTCTTTTCTCACAGCAAGCGGATCTCGATCCTGAAGAACAACTTGCAGAGAAGTTAAGAGTGAAGAAGTTGCAGGAAGATGCAGACTTGGAACTTGCAAATGATGCATTTGGTAAGACAAAAATACTTTTGTGTGGCTAGAAATAAAGAATATGATTTGTTATGTACATGGTTTTAGGCCGTAAATAGGTTTTTAATTTTCATTTAAAAAGAAATGATTCAACAGTTAGTTTGTTCAGCATTGAAGTGTGCAATGTCACAATTTTATTTGGGCTGAAAATGAGTTGCTGCATTTCTTTAAGTGTTGTCCATAAATGCCAGCAGAAGTACATGCAGTATAGCATTTTTAATGCCTCAACATCTATGCCACTCTTTGGATATGGATCTTAAAGGGGTCGTATTTTGTTAAACCCACTGTTATTAGTCTCTGGTACATTAATTTATTTGTGCTTTTGGGGGCCTTATAGTTCCACAAGTTTGGATTTGACCCCTCCAGGTGCTGCAACGTTAACTCTGTGGTTTTCTATAACCATGTTTGAATTCTTTCTTTTGTTACATCACAACATTTGCACACAATAAGGTGAAGATTTCTGACAGATATTTCTCAGAGTGAATGTTTGTCAGCAGTGCGTAATGAAAATATGTAAAAATTTTGAGCTAATTACTTAAAATGTTCAGTTGGTTGTATTATCACATAAGTGGACGACGAGACAAAGCAGCACAGTCAACATCGGGGGTGGGGCGGGTAAGGGGGTAAGGTGGCTCATGTGCATTTGAAGGGCCAGCACTCAAAACTAGCTTTCTCATGTCATTACTCAGAAATGCGGTTGAAGATGGACCTGTGGAGTTGAATTAATGGAGAATTCAGACCCAAGCATAGCATTTACAATTCATGTAGACCACAGGGAAATGTTTTAAAAGTAAAATGTCACTCCTTTATTCTTATTTTTATTTTTTTTACCTTACGTGTACAGTTTAAGGTTTATTTACCTCTATCCTATTCTTACTTTTTCCTTTTATCCATTTTTTTTTTTTACTTTATTATATTTATATCTGTATTTCTTGCACATCTGCCAACGTCACTTTCATTTCACTGCCAGTGTACATGTACAATAAGGCATGTGACAAGTAAAAATGTGAAACTTGAAGCACTCCTGGAATTTTGTAAGGGTGTGTCTGAATATCTGTGTGTTGTATTTGAAACTGTGTTATTCCTAAAAAGTTATTTGTTTTTCCATCATCTGTTTTCCAGGTATTAGCAGCACTTCAAACAGTGTCACTGGGATTGACGCCATGTGTCCATCTTCCAAAGAAGATTTTACAGAGTTTGAAAAGTTGCTGAAGGAAAAGATATCCCAGTTTGAAAAATCTGTGCATTATTCAAGTTTCTTGGATTCATTGTTTCGTGAACTCTGTATTTCATGTAAGCGCATCACATCTCGGACATTTGAAAAAGTTACGATGACAAATGCTTACTGTCAGTAGCTGGAAGTGTAAAAATGAAGTTAATAAGAGATTCTTTCCTTCCTCACAGTGGAAGTAGATGACTTGAAGAAAATCAGTAATTCCCTCTCAGTCCTACTTAGTGAAAAGCAGAAACAAGAAAAAGTAAGTTGAACCCTTCTTGTGTTGTCTGATGAGAATCTGTACTTTATACTCAGTAGGGGGTGCTGTTCACCAAGACTGAAGCCATTTAAATTTCCACAGAGAATCCAACTTGGTACACTCATGTCACATGTTTTTTTTCTCCACTGTAATATAAAGTATTTATTTAGGGAAAAAAATGTGCATAAAGCAGTTTTCTGTAGCTGTACATAATGTTCATCCTTACGATTTCACAGCAAAACAAAGGAAAGAAAAAGAAGAAAGGTGTGGTACCCGGAGGAGGTTTGAAAGCACAGATGAGAGACGACCTTGACTATGCAGAGTTTGATGGTGGCTACGCCCAAGACTATGAGGACTTCATGTGACACTGGCTCCATCACCACTGCCCTTTCCCTTCCCAGCCCTCAGAAATGCAGCTGTACCTTCTCATGCTGTCCAGTGCCATCCTGGAAAATCTGAACTATGTGTTGCCCCTTCATTTTGCTTAAATGACCAGAGGGACTATAATACCAGGGAGCATCCAGTCTCACAAACTCTTTACGTTGATACATATGGAATTGCCTTTTCTCTGTTCTGATTCAGCCTCGGCTCACATATAATCATGTAGTATCTGTTGGGTGACCCAGCTTCATTGAGGAATACATTCTAATTGCTGTTGTCTGACTTTTGCAGGATTGATTTCTTCAAATGTTGCTCCTGACAAAACGGCAGATGCAGTATTACAGTTTTAAGTGTAGTGACATAGAAACTCAAGGTTCTATGCAAATTCTTAAACCAGAATGTCATGTGTATATATTATAGGTCTCACTTACCTGTGGATGGATCTTTACAGGAAAGTATATAGTATCTATAACTTGGTTGCCAAATGCGGAACAATTATTCACTACATTAGTCAGCTTTATCTCTGGACAGGTTGCACTGTGGATTATTGGAAACAGACGCAACATGTACAGTTAGTAATAGTGGTAATTTTACAGAGAGCACATGACATTTGCTAAGATAAAAGGGATAGATGAGTCTAATAAATGTGACTTCAAAACCTCACAGCCATTCTCTTGATACATCTCTGGAATATCCTTGAACATTTGGAGCAAAGAGAGCTAATAGGTATTTTTTGTGCATGACAAATGTAATTTACTAATTTGATTTCTACTAATGCAGAAAAAGTATGTATTAGGCAAGTGGGTTAACTTGCTACAACTGGTCTCTTAATCATTGCTTCTGCAGGCTTTGTACCAAGTGTGGTGAGGAGAAGAGGCTTCTAGGCCTCGACTTGCCACGTCTTCATATGGGCCACAGTTAAGTGAAAGGGGCATCATTTTCCTTTTCTAGCAATTGACAAAGTTCAATGTTATATGGACAATTGGGTACATACAATGTGGAAGATACAGCATCTGCAGTGTTTTATAAGCATCTAATTTAATAAATCACTGGTCAAAAGGACAATTTGTGATTCTTTTGTTTATAGTGTAAGTAAATGAAACAAACTTGACTCGGATTACTGATTTTATGACATGTGTAATAAATATGCTATTTACAGTTTCAAGTAAATATAACCACAGTACAGTTAAAGATGCAAATTAAAAAGTTTTGATACAGCAAACATTCTTTTGGAGGAGCATTCAAAAATAATCATAGGTTTATTGTACACTTAATTTGAAAAACATCTAAATATCAGGTTATCACTCAGCTCTCCACTGTAACAGGTGACAGAGCACTTTGAACATACAGATGACAAATTTAATGAAAAACCATCCTGGAGTGTTTCACCTGTTGATCAAGTATAAATTCCCACATATGAATGAACATTTTGTGAAAATAATCTTCCATCATTTGGTGTTTAGATGATGGCAGTGTGTGTGGAGGGTTAACCTGTTGATCCATCACATCATGGGTATTATGTTGCATTGAGATCTGAATTAATACCAAAATATTCAATGAGCCCTTGTGTCCTGCCAATTAGAGGTGTAGTCATGAACAGACCACTCCCATCAGGTTTTTCCTTAAGTCTGTCACCGGTCTAGCTGCTGGTGTGTGTGCGTTTTCCTGTAGGATTCCTGGTGCTACGTCTGCGACTGTTGCGGAGTGAATTAGAACCTCCTGCCCTCTGCCGGCGTCGGTTCTGCCTGCCTTCTCCTCTCACCACACTTGTTACCGTCTGACCTTGTGCATTCTGCATGGCCTGGAAAACACTCTGGCGCGTCACCTCACGATCTCCACAGGTGAAGGTCATGGCCACGCCCTCATTGCTCTTCATGACACGAGACGTTCCATCTGAGGTGCCGTCGAAGCAGCGTCCAAGTGCGATCTCCTTGGCGGTGCGGGGATCCTGGTCTGTCACAGTATAGATCCCATAGTTATGGCCAAGAGGGTCCAGTGGTGCTAGCATGGTGAATTCATTGGTGTCATTATTGACGGCAAGGGGCAGGTGGTTGACAAGATACTCCTGAAGCATTGTGTTTACACCGTCCCTCTTGCAGCTTCCTTGAGGAATTACCTTCACGAGAGTTCGATCTACACGTTCTTGATCATAAAGCATCCCACTGCACTTGAACTCCAGGCAAACAGCTGACATTGTGTTCTGGTCCATATCTCTAATGCTACGCGTGTCACGAAGGCCATACAGTTGGCCCACTGTCTTGGGGTGTGTGCCACCCATGTTGCGGGACCGCACATTGATCTCATGGGGACTGTTGAGCTTGACTTTGATGTAGCAGGCCCGGTATTCCATGGGTTTAGGCCACCAGCTTAGGTAGTCCTCTGTCCAGCTCATTGGGTCATCTTCATTGAATGGCACAGTATTGTAATCGTATCGGTCTCCTTCTACTCTTGAAAAGCGGAAATGTGCAGCACTAAATGGTGCTTCCTCACATTCTTTTAAGTTCTCAAATGTGTAAACCGGCCCGTTGCTTTCCTCAGCAGTGTTTGGGCTTGGCTTTGCTACGTTGATGCTAAATGCTGTCTTCTTCACTCTGGTGTCTTCGTGGTCAGACCGCCTGTAATTAAGTTTACCCAGGTAGGGTTGAGGTACTCCAACAAGGTTGGGATTAAGTTTGGGAGCTGAAGATACAGCTTCTAGTTCTTCTCCACCTAGATTGGCCATGACGTATGCGGTATACGCATCAGCTTTTTGTTCATCGCAGAAGGCAGGAAGACAGGCACCATTGGGTCCAGTGATGACACTGTCAAATCGACCCCATGCACGTGGGTTAGTGGAGTAACCAGCTGTGGGTTCCATGTTTATGAGACTAACAACAACACCTTCAACCTGCTCACTAGGCATGAATCGCTCGCTACGGAAGGCCCTAACTTTGACATAACATCTGCGGTTCTCTGGGACATCCAGGTTAAACAGACGCCTCTCCCTGATCTCCATATTTCCGATCAGAAAAGTTCTTTCTTCTCTTTTACGTCTTCTTTTTTTATCCACCTGAAGAGTGCCCTCCTCCTCCCATAGGCCAGTGTCAGGGTTTAATGACCACAGCTTCATGGTGTTGAGGTGTTCAGGCATCGTCACCTGGGCAGAATCCAGGAATACCTTCACTTCACCTGCATTCAGTTGCTCGTTGTTTTCTTCTCCCCGAAAATCAACAGAGAACATCCCATAGGTCCTCAGTGGTAGGGCGTCTCCTTCATCTCCAACAAATGTCAAGTCACTTTGAGCTGCTGCAGCTGTGGAGACGTCCCTTGGGTCGAGGAATGTAACACTAGCATTCACATTACCAGTAAAGACTTCTCCACTCTGAGTGTAGAAGGAGTGAGGAGGAATCTGGATTAGAACCATTGACTCTTGGCCTTCAACTTCCCCAAGCTCCAAGGTGTTTGTTTCTGTGGAGCTGATGGTCACAGGAGTTTTTTTCCTGAGAAGTTTGATCTCATGATAAACAGCTCCTCCTTTTGTGTTGAATGGTAGTACCTTTGTAGTGTCAATAAATTTCTGCATATTGTCTACAAATGTCAGGACAAGCCTCTCTGTATCTGGAGGAACCTGGATGGAGAAAGTACCTTTGTAGCCAGTGCGACTAATTCGAACTCCATTCATAAAAATGTGGCCGAATCTCATTGGCTCACCATTATCTGCTGCAATAGCCCTCCCGTACACAACGGCTTTGGTGTCAACACATTTCTGGCAGCCACATTCAGTCACCACCATAGTGGGCAGTTGGTAGCCCTGGCAGGTCAGTTGCCTTTCTTCCATCTTTGCCACACCACAGCAGTAAGCTACTTTGTCTTTGCACCTGATACCATTATCCAGTTGTCCAGCACATGAAGCTGAGGGACATTTACCCACATCAAAGTAGAAAGAGTTTGTGCTATTTTGATAGCAGTCATGTGGAAGGCGGATGAGGTGGGATTCAGGTTTGGGGTTACACGAATGCTCATTTCTACCTGTGTAAGAAATGTACAAATAAAAAAAAGATAATTTAGTTTTATCTTACTGTCATATGATTGAAGTGAAATGCATCACTAACTGCACAGCTTTTCTGTGTGGACTCCTGTCCAACTACAGTTCTGGGGAAAAGTAAAAGGTCCCCTCAACTTTACTATCCTTAATTTAACTTCTTCAGGATGTATGTGAATTCAGTTGATTGTCGAAAACAGCGACAACATTTTTCCTAATTAACAAATAAAAATGTATTTAAAGCATTTATTTGATAATTGGTTGAAATAGTAATGCATTGTTAGCATACATTGAATAATGCCAGAAAGTCAGTACTAGTTTTTTAACTAATGAATTTGTGATATTCCCCAATTCAGTGAATTAATAATGACCAGTTGCAATTTGTCTTGGCACACTATCACTCTCAGACCTGCATCTAGTCAATGCCTAGCTGAAAAGTGCAAGCAGGTTCGTTTTGATGGATAGAGTGACAATCCACTAATCATGTTTAATTCCAGACGTTGTCAATAAGGGTTCATGTTTAGAAATATGAGGTAGTCTCCTCATTTCTTCCCCCAGAGCTGTATACATAGTTTTATTCAGTTGTACATTGAAAAAGAGAAAACAAACCTAAGATTTTGAGTGTGGCTGGTTTGGTCTTGATGCTACCAGATGGGCCACTTGCTTTGCAGTAATACTCTCCTGTCTGTTCAGGATGCAGATCCTTGAGGACTAAGGTGCTGTCAGAGTGCCTCTCCAGAAGACTGTTGTTATGAAACCTTTTGGTTGACAGAAAAATATGGTTATGCATCAGTTTTTCATTGTATTCATTTTTAAGAACTGGAACTACTACCATATTAAATATAACAAGTCCTACCATTGGTATTTCTCTGGCTGTGGTGTTCCTGACACTTTGCAGCAAAAGGCAGCAGTTTGTCCCTCCCTTCTAGTTTTGCTTTCAGGGTTGCTCAATATATGAAGCTTCTCTGAAAAAGAAATCACGAGATCAAAATGTGGAAAATAAAAGAGATCCCATTGCTGTCAGGACATTTTGATTACAACGTTACAGAATGGGTTTTGTGAAATAAAATAAACTGCACAATAAATGATAAATAATAATAATAAACTTTATTTGTATAGCACCTTTCATACAAAGACTGTAGCCCAAAGTGCTTCACATTGATTAAAAATTTAAATACAATTTTAAGACCAGGTGAAATAAGAAATGCATTAAAATTTGATTGCACAAAATTATAAAATTACAAAAGTACAAGATAAACTGATTATAAAATTTCAATAAATATTACAAAATGTGTACCTGTTCTTTTTAGCTGGATGCTGAGGACAGATGTACGCTCAGTGCTGTGTGGCACAATAACACTCAGGGTAGCATGACCATTCAGGCTAATGGCCAATGTAGTGTTGGCATCGGGGCACAGACCAGGGATGCGAAAATGTCCGTTGTGGTCAGTGAGAGTGAGGAGTTTACCAGAACGAAGGATAGTAGCTCCTTCTGCTGTCAGACCTCCAGCACCACGGACTGAACCCAGCACTGTGTGATCTTCACACATGCAGGCATCACACTCTGCATTCACTCTTCCCATCATACACTTCAGGAGGCATTCTGAACAGAGGAAAACAACCACAGCAGTTGACATGCCTTTACTGCAGAGGTGTCAAACATGCGGCCCAGGGGCCAAATCCTATATATATATATATATATTTATTTTTTACTGGTTTGGCCACTTCAGATCAAATTTAGCTGAATGTGGCCCCTGAACTAAAATGAGTTTGACACCCCTGCTTTACTGCTTTACTGTAGATGTCCCTCATTTCCAGATATGATTATTTATGAGTTATGCCATGTCGGAACCTCACAGAATAAATAAAAAAAACCCTGTTATGTCAGTATTCTTCAACAAATGCACCACCTGTCTTTGGGCACTCGGGTCCGTTACATTCTTTCCCCTCCACTTTTGGTCCTACACATGGCACAGAGCTGGATTGGCACTGTCTGGAACGAAGTTGAACCCCAACTTCACCACAGAGGGCAGGACATGAACTCCAGTCGGACCACACACCCCATGTACCCTGAACATTCTCACTGATGTCTGTGGAAAAAAAAAAAACAACACAAATGATCAACAACCATCTTGACTAATGAATATGACCTTATGTGTGGACTGTCGATGTTATGGGTCAGGATGGATTTGATTTTAACTTTTTGAAAACTGAATATTGAATGTACCTTTGGGACAGAGGAAGCGAACTGCATAGTTGGAACAGTTGCGTTCAGGACCCTGTTCCTCATTGAGGCACCAGAACCCCACAGTGGGGTCTGCGTGGACCTTCTCTCCTGTTTCTCTGGCCGGTATCCAGTCAGTGGTTCTGGCTTCAAGGGCCCGGGGCGTCTCACACACTCGGGCTCTGTAGTAGAAACGAATGGCATCGAGCTGCTCATAGTCTCCACGGCCTCCAGGATGATCAACATTGAACCAGGATGTCCACTCATAGTTGTCTGAAAGCACAATACATCAAACATGTTTTAAAGTGCTCATAATGTCTGTGCTTTACATATGAACTTAGTTGTAGCTTGTGCTGTACATTAATAATATTATTTTGAGTTTGAGTTCTGAAAAACAAGAAGTACCTTCAACATGGAATAGACCAGGCATGGATTCTCTGGTATCTCTTCTCCATGATCCTGGAACAGATGCATTAATTATATGGTCAGTTTCTTCATTTTATTTCATTGCCTCTGTTAAGTCCTATTGTAACTGTAATTAGGGGTATTGTTTTTGGTTTGGTTTGTTTGTTTAACACTCTAACAGCTCAAATATTGGTTGAATTCATACCAAATTGGTTTTATAAATTGCTGGTGATGCGCAACAGATCTGATTACATTTTGGGAGAAGTAGGTCAGTGTTCAAAATGTTAATACATTTTTAAAATTGTTATTCTAATAATAATAATAATAATAATAATAATACATTTTATTTGTATAGTGCTTTTCATGGCACTCAAAGATACGTTACGTACTGTACAATGAAAGCTAACTACAATAAAAAAAAAAAAAACAATGGAAAACAAAGCATATTTAAAATTTCTGTAGCAGCAAAACTATTGGTTCAGGGGTGGCCAACGCCAACCCTGGTCCTTGAGAGCTATGGTCCTACATGTTTTAGATATTTCCCTTTTCCAGCACACCTGACAGTCGTTATCAGGTTTCTTCAGAACTTGATGATAGGTTGATCATTTGAATCAGTTGTATTGGAAGAGGGAAACATCTAAAGCATGCAGGATAGTGGTTTTCCAGGACCAGGGTTGGTCACCCTTATATTAGTTGAATTCATACCAAATTAGATGTATACAATGCCAGTGGATCAGAATAGTTGTGACTAAATTTTGGGAAAAGTAGGTCATTTTTTTATGTTTTTTCTTCCCATTTACTTATAATAGCACTATGTCTTTGCTGACATCAACACACACACTGACATGCCTGGCTCCACATATTACTAGTAATTAATAGAGATTGTAATGATTATGTTAATTTTTCAGGATATATAACATAGATAGGATGTGGGCAGGATATTAAGATGAAATGTTAAATATCTAACATTACATTACATATGTTTCAGATAAATATAAATGGAAGGTTTGGTCAATTCAAGTCTAAACTTTCAGCTTTAGTCAAAAATAAACACAAAATATCTCATACATCATTCTTTACTAGTCTGTGATTTGTTTTTGTACAGTAATCACAGGTGGACAAAGTACTCACGCCATGTACTTAAAGGAGAAATATCACAGAATGGAAATACTCCCTTACAGAGGTGCAAAATATAAATAACAGTATAAAAAAAAGAAATTTTTTTATATTGTCACCAGAGAACATGTTAAGGAATTGGAGTTTTGTTCAGTGCGGAACCGATTTTAGATGATTATATTACTTTTTAGATCATGTACGCATTTAAAAATTAATTTAACTGCCAAAATAAATGCAGTGTCGTAATTTTTTTTGTTTTACTTTTGACTACTTGAATATAGTTTCATGGCTCTTAGACTGGTTGTTATGTTATGTTGTTATAAGACACCAAAGAAATAAAGCAGCAAACTTGAATATTTCCCTGTTTGTCAGAGACCCACCTGTAGTTGTACTAACAGTGGCTGCTGTGATCCCCAGGATGAAGAGCAGAGGCGTCACCGACATCGTCACACTCTGCTACTACTTGAACTTTCACCTTTACTAATATGTGTTAACACCAGAAGCTCCAGAGAAGATAGAGTCCCTGTTTAGAAGGCAAACACAGTGATGATTTCACTAGTAAGATGTTGATTTTATTAAAAAAAATTTTTAACATTATACTATACTATAAGAAATTGATTTGTAGTGATTAAATAATATACAAACAATTGATGTTTATGTAGAAAAACAAGTCATAATTTAATATAGTGAATAAAACATGAACATGCACAACAAAATGTGTTTTTAAGAATGTACCCCATGCCTTTTGTATTTTGGCTGGAACACACATAGATGGACAGAGCCCCCACTCAGATTACACATCTGTGTTAGCCATCACCATTCGTCAGGGGAATGCTTAACATTTCTGCATCCACTGACAAAAAAACTAAACTCCACAATCCAGATATCCACCCACTCAGTCACACAGGGTTCACATTTGGAAATGTTAAGTTTAAAAATTCTCATGACTGTTTTTCATGCACACGCACACAGTTTTGAATAATTATATCATTTAGGGTGAGGTGGCTGATGTGGATTTAATTAAAGGACTGTGATTACAATCGTAGAAGCTAAGAGCAAATATGACACCTTCAAACACTCCGGGAGAAAAACAATTCACTGTGAAAATGTGAAATAATCAATCATCTTCTTATTACAATGTTAACATTTGAATTCATTTAACATTTTGAGTCAAATGTAAATACTGTTGGGGTGTATTTCAACCTGTTAGAATAGATATTTGAACAGATTTCATGTTTCTTACCGTCTTAGTGAGATGTTTTACTTGTTCTTATCTCCTGGCTGTAGATTATTTGTTAGAAAACTCCACTTTAGGAAAAAAAAATCACTTCTTTTCTTCCACTTCTGCCTCACATTTCTCTCCTCCTCCACACTCCTTCAGTCTGGTTAAACGTACTCCTTCACTGTCTCTTTTATAGCCCACTCCCACCAGCACCCCTCCCTCCTCTGGGCACTCTGCCACAGTGTCCTTTCATTACACTATTATCCTTATAATTCATCACCTTCATTGTATGGCCCTGACACCCAATGATTATTAAATAGTGCTGTATGAACTAGGGGGCAGTCAGGGGGTCTTAGGAACAAATGCTGGTCTCAATAAATCGACCCCCCCGTGTCTAAGATCAGCGCTGACTGTGTCAAACTGGGCATTTGTCGTCTCTCCTAGTCCCAGGCGACACTTTCAGTACAGAATTAGATCCACATCTTACTGATGCTGCACTTGGTGAGTTCATTTGATTTCCTCTTAACTGAAGCTGCCACACACACACACACACACACACACACACACACACACACACACACACACACACACACACACACACACACACACACACACACACACACACACACACACACACACACACACACACACACTGAACATGACAAATAGACCTGAGTGCACTTTAGTTCACTACTGACAAATACTTTAGAAAATATGTGGAATAGAATAGAATAGAATAGAGTAGAGTAGAATAGAATAGAATAGGAAACAAAAAGAAACAGGACAGATCAGAACATAGTTGAAAAGAATAGAATAGAATAGAATAGAGTAGAGTAGAATAGAATAGAATAGAATAGAATAGAATAGAATAGAAAAGAAAAGAAACAGGACAGATCAGAACACAGTTGAATAGAATAGAATAGAATAGAATAGAATAGAATAGAATAGAATAGAATAGAATAGTTTTCCATTTCCACAATACAGGAGTATTTGTGAGTTTCCCAAATCAAGATAAAAAGCAAAGCTCAAAGAAATGATACAAAGGCAAAGATAATAAACATTTAAAGTACAGTCAAAATAAAGTTATATGTGTGTATTACAGGTGCACATTCATAATCTCTGAACAATTCTAAAATTAAGAAACTTAATAGAAACGGAGATGCAGTTGCAAGTTTATTTTTGTCTATTTATAAATAGTAAATACAAATGATATTATCAGCACATAGCAGCCATATTTGCATTAACATTCTATTATGCAATGTCAAGATATCACAGCATTTGCGTGGTGGTTTAATTTGAGTCTATTCTAACTGTCAACAATCACAGAGGAGAAATCTGACACTGTTTTAGTGCATCACACTGGTGAGACCACAACTGACCGACCTCATTATGTTAATGTGTACACACAGCACAAGTTACAGTTACTGTGGATTTCCTGTGTGGTAGTCCAGTAGTGTGAGGGCACTTGATCATATTACAATGAATAATTGCTGTCAGTGTTTATCACATTACAGTTTTACCTTGTTGTTCATGCATAAAGCCAACTTCATTCCACTAATAGGTCATGTTGGAGATAGTTTTCACACAACTTGAAAATTAGTCTAAAAAACAATAAAATATGCAAAAGTCAAACCCAAGAACAAGTGTCCAAATAGAACACAACATTGAAGTCATTTTTTATTTGTATTTTTCTTCTTCCCTATTTTCCCTTTTCTCTTTCCCTCTCCCTTTCGTTTTTCCTCTTCTGTTTTTACTTTCTTCCTCTCTCCCTTCTCCTTCCCTCCTCTTCTTCGTCTTTTTCTTACTTTTACTTCCTTTACCCTAGTTTCCCTTTTTCATTCCTTTTTCTTCTATTTTCACTTCCCTTCTTCTTTGCCCCATCCACACTTTTCCGTCCATTTTCCTCCTTATTCTTTATTCTTCTCCCCCTTTATGAGGCCGGTATTTAATTAGGTATAAAATTGTTTATTTGCAGTTTTTACCTTGTATTTACTGTATTTTTTTCTACCTACACTGTTGAAGATCATCAGTACTTTTTCTCTCTTTTTCCCACTAGTTATCCTCTAATTACAAAAGCAGGTTTAAGTTCAGACGTTGTTTAAGGAATAGGAAGCATTTAAATATGAAGTTATATGTCTCAAGAGATTAAAAACAGTCAACTTGGCAGGATATTGTTTTGTTTTTTTCGATTTGACTGTAAAGTTTGATCGACTGGCTCCTCCATTCTTATATTGTCTGGACCCTCCATTATCCAAACGCACAGCATGGAGTTCTTTCTAAAAATACATTCACCCCTGTCTGTTGGAGATCCTGTATAAAGTCATCTGTATCTGTTGTTTTTCCACATAACATTTATTAGCTGACCTCATCTTTTCAATTACAAGGCAACCAACACCAGCAGAGGAAGAATAAAACCACCCATATCTCTGCACACTTCCTCCTGATTCAAGGTCAGGTGAGGAGACAAATGACTGTTGGGAAAATAAAGTTAGCTCTGAACTAATGTCTACGACTGGAAACAAAAAGTACATCATGCATGTAATGTGTAATTCTGTTCAATAAGCACAATGTTTATCTGCAACCTTGAGGTTTATCCACTAATAATTAGTTTGATTAGAGGGAATGAGTGAAATCACACAGTATTTAATAACCACATGGACAAAAGAACAGCATATTCAGTGTTTCCCTCACGCCTGACCTGTGTCATAAATGTTCAGATTAACAGCTTATTATTTTGTATGTAGAAATATTATGATGAGCCACTGACTATTGTTTCCAGGGCTGCTTTAGGTAAAATATAAGACTTATCATTAGTAGTACATTGCAAAAATAAAAATTTTACCAAGTGTATTTTTCTCATTTCTAGTCAAAATAAAACTTTTCAGTGAGATACAAGAGCTTATTTTTAGACAATAGATTTTGAAAATGGTATTTGAAGAAATTATACCATTATTTCAGCAAAAAGAAATCTGTTCAAATTTTTTATATCTCACTGAAAAGACATAACTTTTCAGTGAGACTAGATGAAATGTCTAGTCAATTATCTCATCACACTTAAAATAAGACAAAATCACCTAAGAAAAATACTTTTCAGTGAGATATAAAAAAAACTTGAACAGATTTCTTGTAAGAAAATGGGGAAGGAAAAAAAGAAAAAAAATCTAGAAAAATTTAAACTTTGACCTTCTTTTCCCCCAAAATGTCATCATACTGGGTCACTGGTAATTTGGCTGATAATTTAAATTTTATTTATTGATTGTGAATAAGTATCACTTTCTGATGGCACCTACAAACCCTGAAAACCTCATTAAGTAAATAATCAATAAATAGTAATTACAAAATGATCAATATATCACTGAAAATGACTACAAAACAATTTAAAATTAGCTGTAATACATATTGATGAATGATTTACATAGTTTCTGTATATGATTTCAGGCTATTTGTAATTATCACAAGGGTTTATGGTTAAATTCTATATTTATTTAGGAGGAAATGCAGAGAAAAGTTAAATACTCAAGTATGTCAGTGTGCCCCATCTTTTACTGTTCAGAGGATAGAGACATCTGACAGGTTAAAACATACAAAGGTGAAAATAAACAATAATGAATAACAATTTCCTTAACAAATAAATTCCTGTGATTCTTGTGGTCGACACAACAGCCTGTTTTATCATGTATCGAGGAAACCTGCCAGTCACATTAAATGTGGAGACATGTCATGTTCTTTTATGGTCATTAATATACAGGTTCTTACTAGCAGCTCCAAACTATTGTGATATGAGATCAGAACAGAAATAAAAGCAGCATCCTGGCACACCATTAATTACTAAGCTGGGGTTGATTCCTGGAGAGAGGCCATAAAAAGCCAGGAGCAGATGTAGCATGACCACAACCAGCACTGAACTACAACCTCCACAGTCACAGACAAACAAGATTATATACATATCCACTGGGGTCACAACCTACAACATGATCTGAAGTGGACTGGACCGGACCAATAAAACCGTAACAATGAAAAAGTTAACTTACATTATGTTAATGTTTACATCTACATTATCATAAAAATCTAAATTACATTACTTTTAAGAAAAACAAGTACAATTTTAACAATATTCTGCCTCAGGTTTTCAGTTTATCATTTGTAGATGTGCGTTATAACTTACATTATAATTACAAATGCACAAAACATTTAGCAACATTTTTATTGGTAAAATTGCATTTACTTCTCTTAAGACATCTCTTAAGACATATTCACATTTTATGTAAAAAAAGCTAGTTTGTTAATGTAAACATTTTCATTTAATTATTATTATTATTATTATTATTATTATTATTATTATTATTATTATTATTATTATTATTATTATTATTATTATTATTATTATTATTATTATTATTATTATTATTATTATTTTAATTTATTATTATTATTATTATTTTATTAAAACAAAAATAAAATGTGCCGTTTCATTATTTATACGTTATTATAATAATATTTTACTGGTTTGATATAATGAGTCTTTAAAATTAGTTTACATAATCAATTGTTAATGTCCTCAGTGTAATGTTTGTGTAGCCGGCAGAGTCGCACGGATTGTCCCTCTGCGGCACCTGTACCACTCTGCCACTCATTGATTACTCTGCTAACGGCTATAAAACACGCTCACGTGGTCTAGGTAGGAGAGTGTAACCGTTTACAGACACTGCTGTTTGCTTGCGCGTGCTACATGAAAACTCTTTTCCTCGTGCACAAACCAGGGCATTTGGCCTGAACTCTGGATGGGTTGGTGAGTAATACAGGTAGCGATGCATATTAGCCCACGCTGCCTGCTAGCTTAATGTTCACTCATGAACGTGTTTTTATTAAGTGCTGATTGAGACCACTAAGACGAGGGGCCGCTGCTGGGAGGTAGTTCCAGCTTTCCCCTATGTGCCGGAGTAAATATAAATGTTGTCATACTGTACATTTTATCCTGTTTTATACCACTTTGCTTGCTGTTTGTATGTGTCAGTAATGTCTTTGTTTCTTGTGACTGCATGGCCGTTGCTGTTTTACCCCACCCTGTTTTTAGCTGAGGTGTAAAGTAACTAAGTAAAAATGTTTCATTATTGTACTTAAGTAGATTTTTTAAGTATCTGTACTTGAGTTTTTAATTTTCTACTAACTTCTTACTTTTACTCCTGACATTTTTGTGTAAATATCTGTACTTTATTTATGACCTTCTTGGAATACTTCTGTCTTCAGAGAGAAAATCAGTGGAGAAAAGAAGATATTATAGTTGTATGACTTGTATCATAGTTTGGACTTTTTAATCTCCTAATTTTTACATTGTATTTAATCATTTTGATTTATTTTAAAAATATGCATTTTTTTTCTCATTTAACTTTTTAATCTCATGACTTGTGCTTTTAATTTCACACCTGTTCACAGTTTAGTTCCTTTTTTTTTTTTTTAGCAACCCTTCAAAAAACCTGTATAGCATCTTCCTCTCATCCTGACAGTCTGAGTAAGAAAACCTGTGAGTTTCTTGTTGCAGGGTTGATGTGATCATATTTATTTCTCTCTTTTTTTCACATGCAACAAGAACAAGCAAATAAGCCTTCAAAGACACATACTAAATTTAACTGTCCGTCATTAAGTTTGACATCTGACTCCATAATAAGAAGCGGCACGAACATGAAGATGGTGTTTCCATGTTCATTATGGAGCTTCTGAATGTCCAAATGTGTCATATCTGATCACAATGACAAGAAGCTGTGTTTTAAACCAATTAATTTAACAGCATTTATTGAACATTTTCAATGAGCAGATGGCTTTGATTGCCGTCTAGGTCTTCATGAGTTAAAGAACAAACTAAATAAACTGCAGTATTTTCCATATTATTCATGAATAATAGTGGTGGGTGGCTTTGGCTCCTTTTCCTCTGCAGACATGTTTCTGAAGTGTCTAAAGGAGTTTGACAATGCACAGCTATCAGTGACTTTTTCAGCTGGGGAGATTTTGCCAGTTTTAAATTAAAGTAAAGCAGCTATGATGAAATGGTTTTATCAACAACCTTATAATGGTGTCAAACTCTGCACAAACGCACCACAAATCATAGGCAGTAAAAGTCAAAGATCTGACTGAACTAATAATACCCCAAAGTCATAGTTTAATGATGTGTTTTGTAAAGAGTGAGACACATTTGACAGAGCCAAGCAGCAGAAACGCAAACAATAGTCAGTCAAAGTGGTGATTAAACCAAAGAGGACTGAGACTTTTGTAGCCCAGACAGACTTTCATCAATTGTTTGTGCAGAGCAGACAAGGACAGTGAGGAGACAGAGGTTAAACAAAGAGTGCGGGGGGTTGGTGTTGGTCCTGCTGCCGTCCATAATGACTCTACCAGTCAAAGTATGCACTGCAGCTTCTGCTACTGTCATTAGGGGCCCGGCATCACTCAGAGGGACAGAGCCAGCTTCACTTCCTTTAGGACTGTTCAGGAAAAAATGATTCACAATCAAGGAAATTGTCAAAGCATTTAAAATTTTCCACGTTTGACTTTGGGGAAGTGTCTGTCATGTTTCAGCATAAACATGACAGAACAGTGCAACTTCAGTCATGAGACATTTTCTGTTCAAGTGGCTGGTTTGGATCATCTGTGGAGGCACGAACTATGTTAAAAACATGTCAGTTTAAAGCATCTCAACAATGCCTCAACTGTTAAACTATTTATCTGTTAACTTTTCATATAATGCTAACTTTTAAGTATCAATATATACTTGATATGTTAATAGATTATTAAAAAGTGCATTATTTTGCTCAGAACACAATAAATGTGCCTTTGATGCTTTTCCATTAATGACAAATAATCGATTGCCGAGTGCATTTAGACGCTCTGGAAGTTCACTACTTCGTTGCCTTCTTCTTAGTCGGGCTTCCTGCTAAAGATGTCTAATGAATACAGAGAGGTACATGGCTTGAGATAAGAAACTCTGGACATACTATCTGATACCATGAAGATCTCAGGACACTTTAGTTTGCCTTTAGGGACCCTCTACTTACTACCATGCAAGTGTGATGTTTAGAACTTTAGAAGCGGTCTAAAAATAACATTTCATATTTGTGAGAAAGACATGCTCTATGCTTCGATGTTAACACGGTTTGACTAAAAATGGCAAAATTGAAACTTCGCAACATGCATCCAAATGATGGGCTTTTGATGTCAACTACACCTGTATCTCGAGAAATTGCTTGGCTACGAAGCTCTGGAGCAACGTGTGAGGCGATCAGGTAAGTTCACAAACATTACTTTGCGCTAACGCGAGTTTGCTAAGTTACCTGCTAGCTTCATTTGTGATAACATTCTGTTGCACATTAACGCACAGTTTTAAAATGATGTAGTGTAGGAGTAAATGCCTTGAAATGGTGTCCCCATATGACGGAGTATTAGGGCCACATGTGAAGAGAAATATTTTTGGTAAGAGATTAAAGTCAAAATTTCTACTTTAATCTCAATGTCAAGAATAAAGTTGAAGACAAATGTCTATTTTTAATGTCATTTCGGAGACTGGTGCGTGTATCTTTTGATTGATATTTCTAGACTCAAGTCAAGAGGTTTTTCAAAGTTTTCTTTGAACCAGCATCAATCAACCGTGTCATGACGATGCCAGGGTCAAATTGAGTTTATAGTTGCAATTGGTGATGGCTGTCCTTCGGTGAACTGGGTGTGGGATGTACATTTTAGGAATTCATAGCTTAACTCTCCGCCTTTTCCAGGAGGCTCATGGGGCCTGAGATCAGAAAATGACTGGTATTCAATGGGAAAATGTTAGTCATTTGCCCTGATTCACACATGATGTACCTTATAATAAATGATGATTATTGATGTTTCAACTGCATCTGTTAACCAATGACTGATGAATTTGCCAGTAAAACCATTAATTTGGACTACATGCCTGGCGAGCATGTGACTATATCCGAGAGACTGAATCAAAGCAGAAAGGAGTCGGCAACCATTTGAACTCAGTTTCCACGGAAAAGAAAACCCTGGTAGCCGCTCATCTTTTTAAAATCTCAGTGAATGTGTCTCAAACATTTTTTTATTTTGTCATTTTTCCAGAGCTTCCACTCTCCCAACTTTACTTTCTCTCTTGCTCCTTCCATACTATAGGATACTTCTGACGTTGTACATCACCTTCAACTGGCCGAATCACGGTGAAGTATAGTCGGAGGGTGGGTGTAAAAAAAAAAAAAAAAAGTGACACTGCAACGATTTGGAGGCAAACAACCATAGAAGAAAAACAGGTGGTTTTATCAAAGAGAAGTGAAGAATGTGAGAAAACAATCTTTTTTACAGAAACAACAGTCATGAAGCTTCATAGTCCCCAATGTTTAGTCATTTGCAACTTTTGCTGGACTCCTTTGAACTTTTCATTGTCTAACTACATCATCTTAAAGATTACGGTGATTGGTTGTAGTACTGTCCTATTGCATACAGAGGGATTTGAAAGACAACCTTTTAGCCCCGCCTCCCCTGTAATGAATGCGATAGGCTAATAAACTGTCACCCTTCATGCAAACACAAATAATCTGTCTTTAAAAGTCTGTTACAGGTAATTTCATATGATCACAATACATCAGTGGAATCAAATGTGCTTGATTAAGGAATGAAAATGACAGACTTCCAAATGCTACTTTTTAACAGATGTTATCCCAAAACACTTATGAAAGGAATGAACCTTGCAAGAACAAAACAATCACATAACTAACTTGGTATTTGCACAAAAAAAAAAAGCTGCTTATCACTAATGACCAACCCAATTAGTCCCTGGCAGAAGTCAAGTAGGAGAAATTTTTAACATATGAGACAAACTCATTATCTCATGATTGAAATCCTAATTACTTCTATGTTGCGTAAATGTAAAGACAGACTGTATGTAAAAGATGAAAGCGGGAGTGGACATATGTTTTCCTGCTGACACATGTAAAGGTTATGACACTTCCTTCATGTTTTCTGGCTCTGTAAAGCTTGAAGACATGCAAAATTAAGAGCTAGATTAGAAACATGTGGCGCTGACCTGGCAGACGAATGATATGCACCCAGAGAGTCCGTCCATTTTCCTCCTGAGCCGTGGGACCTCTGGAGACCCCACAACAAATGAGAAGACATTTAACTTCGGAAATGAAAACCCTGCGAAGAAATCTTGTCTTCATGATTAACGCCCAAATTCTACACAAGTCTACTCCTTTTAGAAATAGTTTGAATTGTGAAAACTCATCTTTTGTCAAGTGAAATGCCATCAGTTCAGCTCCCATGTTTCCAACCACAGTCTGTACAAAAAGTTATTGTGTAACGATAATCCCCCCCCCCCCCCATGGGTCTAATTTTCAGATTTAGAAACGTTTACACACAGAAGCAGCGCTGAACAACAGAAGGTTTGATGTTAAAAGATTCACTTCATCTTGCATAAAGTTGGAGACAAATCAATCATCATAAAACATTCAATGTTGCATTAAATTATGCTTCTAAATATGGGGGGGGGGGGGGACTTTACAGATTTCCACCAGCCTGTGTCAGTACTGCACAAAATCCTGCCTTTTAAGTAGGTCTGTCAGATGGATAAAACAACTCATCCACTGCACTTTTGGGTTGCATCGTGGCAACTTGCTGTCCCGGTCTCTAGCTGCTAGCTCTAGAAGTTCTATTACCTCACATCACTTTTGTGTTTTGTTTACATTTTAAGCAAATGTTATAAAACTGGCAATGTGGTTGTACCACATAGATTAATTGAGCTCTGAATTTGATTAAATTCTGTCTTGTATTGCTAATGCTCAAAATAATTTTTAAAGATATGCTATGGAGAGCTCACAAAGCTTCCTCTTTATAACCTACACTACAATGGAAAAGTGTGCAGTGGAATGACTGATGTAGGTTTTTTTTTTTTTTTTTTTCCTGTAACAGACAAATTATGACCAGACAATGTTCGTGTAACGTCCTATGTGTGTACACAAGCATCCATGTATTAAGTGTATTACTAAATGTATATGAATATTTTGTCGTATATGGAAAGCGGCAGTTGCGTATTTTTAACGATATTGACACAATGTATTTTTCTGTATTATAGACATATTTTTTTGTTACATTTTAGACGGTAATATATCGGTGGTCAGTATATGCAGAAATACATATTTTTGTTTCTAGTTTATATGGATATCTTCATTTTGGTTTTACGACGGACAGGTGACCTGAAGATCAGTGACGATCAACTGAGGCCTGTTTTCCCTAGAAAGGAGGGAAAACGCAGGATCTAAAGTGAAGGGTGAGGTCAATGTCTTTCAACTTTGGGGTCAGGACCCCACATGGGGTCACCTGACCTTTCTAGTAATTGATGAAGGAAAAAAATATGGTAGAGTTGACGGACAATCCCAATCCGTAAAAGACATGACAAACTTGGAGTCTGAAACTGAAGCCCTGTGGTACTGGTTATCTGTTAAATGTTCATGGTGGTTAGTTTCAGATGCTGCAACTCTTTCATAATTCATAGTTAAGTTATTGCTTAAATGCAAGCTTGACTGGCTGTACATATCCTGACCAATGCGATAGAAATTTCCATATAGTTTTAATCTGAACAATCAAAATATCACCTAACATTTAACCAGTGTGATTTCCTACTAAGGTTGAGTGAAAATTATAACAAGTAACTTGTCAGGAAGATAAAATTCTCTTTTGCAGTAATTTACATCTGGCTTTTCTGCCTCTGTTCATAGTTCTATACACTATGGCCTAAATGTCACCTAAAATTTGGTTTATTTGCAAGCTATTATACACAATCAAAAGCAAATTAATATTTAGCAACAAATTTTTGTTTTGAATGTCTGGGGTTTCCAGAAATTAGTGATAATATAGGGTCAATAGCCAAAAAAGATTGGGAACCATTTGGTTAGATCATCATTTGTCTATTGTGTAATTTGTAGACAATGTGATTACAAAAAGAAATCTGGAGAACACATCAAACTTCTCCTTTCGCATTTAACCTTTAAGTGATTTATCATCATTTAGTCTAATACTTTCGTCTGCATTTTTCAGTGAAATTCAATATTCTGGTATTTCATTTACTGATCACAAAGATGTTCGTAAAAGGGTAAATCCAAAGGTTATATCAAACCAAAAAAAGTGCACAATTAAGTAAACGTAAAAACTACTGTCATTTATGAAACTGTGGGTTTTACTCTTTAATTAATGTCAAATATGACTGTTTCCATGAGCATTATGTTTGACCATGGAAAAAATGACAAATTGAATTTTTACCTTGGTTACTATAATGGACTGATGGGAATAGTATTTATTAAACCTTTTAGATCAGAACATCCTACTGAGTGTTGGTGGTTTGGGGCTTTGAGGGTCAGTTTTAACCTCTCTTTAGGGGGCAACTTTAACTCAGAAGTGACATTTCTGAAACATTCAATGATGTTCCAGCAGTTCACATGTATTTTATACCTTATTTTTATTTTGACCATATTCAAATGGAATGAATGTCAAAGACTTTGATGACAGACTGTTTCATCTCAAAAACATCTCTGTGAACATCACTCTTTCTTTGTGCTTTCTGCCCTGAGATCAGTCAACTAAAGGGAGCTCTGGACAGCTGGAGGACACACTATGAGTTTTGATGAATTCATGCTCTTTGAATCTGATTCAGCTGTTGCACAGCAGCAGGGAAGAGGAAGATGTATTGCTGAAGAGCTGACCTATTCCCCCAAACAGATGACTCATTCAAAGTCATCTCATCAGCATTAAGATCCTGAGTTCCAAGTGAAATGAATACATTAAAAGGAAGGATAATCTATGCAGCTTTATACCCATTCCTGGGTCTCTCTGTGAGTCTTGTTTTCATATATTCATGAATTCTTGCGTAACGTTCATCTTCATTTGCATCACATCTGTTGAAACATTCTCGCAGGACGGGGAGCAAAAGCCCACTTTGTTTTTTTTTCATTGCATTTCAACATGAGAGCCAATAAGAGATAGTTAGTGATGTAGATATTTTACATGCATTTATACAAATGTGAGAAACTGAGGAATTGTACAGATTGATTTTCAGTGTATTACAAGGAACACTTCGCAAGTCCTCGGCAGACTCTTATGAAATTTCCCATGATCCCGTCCAACATTTAGCCTTTAAACACTGGTCTTGGACACGATGACATGCAGCTGCTTTCTTTTTGTACAGGCACATTGTGAAACTGAGGAAAATTGCTCATCATCAATCCATGGAGAAACGGTAATTATGTAGAACAGGATTTTTTTTTTTTTAAATGAAGAAAACTGTTGCAGGTTGTAAAACAGGAAAAAAATGGTCTGTTAATTTTCCAGCTGAGTTGACAGAGGCTGAGCTGCGTGGAGTTAGGGTTTGAAACCTTGTGTTGCTGTAACCCTATCGGAACAATGGAATACGAAACATTTTTACTCAACCTTCAAAGCCCTAATCTACCAATGTTGACCTAAAATGTTTAACAAGTTTTAAATCACTAATCCTATCAATACATTTAAATTTCAGTGTCTCCAGTAGCAGCAGGATTTTAGGATTAAAAAGTACTTTATTGATCCCTCAAAAGGAAGTTCTTGATTACGTCAGCAGAAGAGCTGAACATAACAGGCTGCTACTCGCCAACACTGTCCAAGGACCCAGGGATGACGGCAAAAATGCAAACGCATACATAAAACATACTCTGACATAGAGACAGTACATGTCGTCACAGGGAGCTTCTATGGATTCAGGGAAATGGTGGAACAGAAAGGAGGGAGAAAAAACAGGGTTCCGAAGCAGGCTTGCATTTTAATGTCCAGGTACTCTGTAGTGAACACGGAAAGACTATTGTCATCTGCAAAATGGATTTACCAGTGAAACCAGAGTTTGACATGTGGTTGTAGGCATTTCAGTTTTATGTTCAGTTATTGATGTATGTTCACTGGAAAAGTAACCCCATCTCCAGTTTTGATATAACATTATGAACATCTGTGGAATCGGTAAACTAAATGCAGAAAAATACAAAGTGCGGAGGATAATACGACAAATGATGATAAATCACTTTGAAAAGGGTAAATGTTTGACCAGTAAAACCCATGGAGTTGGATCAGTGACACTGGGTGGATGCATTTGGTTTATGTTTAGTTAATGATATCTGACAAAAAGCAGTATTAAAGGGGTGCTACAATTCTAAATCATTAAGGAAATCTTAAATGGGCTTACATCACCTTAATATATGAGCTTTCATTAGCATTTGATTTGAAGTTGGTTAGACAAATACTTCCAGAGACTCAAACAAGGGTGTATAGTGATTTTAAACATTTGATTTCTTCCTTGTCATTCTAGAAGTGGTAAATCCAAAGTCTAATCATTTCTTCTCCATCTATAATATGGGAAGTATGGAATTTTTAAACTCTATTTTTCAAATTGTCACGTTAACACAAAGGATATTTGGCGCCGATGGTCAGAAACAAAACACTATCGCTGAAACTATAGAAAATGGAGAGAAAAATTAATTTAGGAGCTGCTGCAGAAATGACACTGGGTCTTTAGGGGTTGAAATTACATTTCAAGCTATATATTACAGAATAATTAAATATATCATTCACCACCACAGTGCCTCCTAATGACCTTGGTGGGAAACAGATCTTGAATCTTGTTTTTCTTGAACATATGACATCATTGTCTAGGAGCTCCTTCAGTAACTTCCTTCATTAAACCCAGCACTTATCAAAGCGACAGTGGAAAAATGGGAAAACTGATATCTCACCACCCGACACTGATTAGTATTCAACCTCACAACACAAAACACTTGTGTGGTTGTGATGTTTTAAAGCTGGTAGGAGTTACATTTGCTGACAGACTTTCATCTACAAACACACAGACCTATTTCACTGATAAAATGTTTGTCATACAATGTTTCATCGGTAATTAGCAGCAAAATCTTGTTTGAAAAGCTTTTCTGAAAGACTGTTTGGCATGCAGTGATGATTATCTAAGTGTTACACTGTCTATTGTTGTGTGTTGGTGCATGTGTTCACATCTGTTTGCAATCAAAGCTGCAGTCTGGGCTAAAGGTGAAGATTTTCTGTGTTTTAGGTTCAGACAACCTATTTTATCACGTAAAGTCAGGAATATCTGGGTCTTTTATTAAAAACGCACATTATTCAGGCTTAAAACGTAGGCACGATGCAGAGAAAAGCTTTAAATTCCAATGTACCAGTGAGTGAGTTCACTCTGAATGCACTTCTATGAAAAGCCCTAAGTGCAATGAGTTTATCAAAGTGTTCTTATGCAATGTATTTTCCTTCTGAATAACAACATATAATATATATTTAATGTCTAAAAGATGAACTAAACATCTAACATTAACAACCAATAATTTTACAAACATTTAGGCAATTATCTGTTCGGTACATATATATTAATTGTAAGTTTCTCATGTATCAATGTCCTTGGAAAGCACATCATTTATTCAGAAGTTGAATGCTCTCCACAGCACTTAATATTGTAAGTTTTCTTTTATAGCTGCTGTATGTATCCTCTAAGGAGAAACCTTGAGGCTTGAGAAAATCATAAACATCAAAACATATTGGAGCCTTCAACACTAAAATAAACAGAAGATGTCTGCAGTCTGTTTTGTCTTTGCATCAAATGAGCTGAATTATTAAATTCAACTTACAGCTTTTATGACAGAGAATTTCTGTAAGTCTAAGAAAACTATGATATGCATCTGACTTCTCAATGTTCCACTTAAAATGACCCCCCCCCCCCCCCCAAAAAAAAAAAAAAAAAAAAAAATCTGTTTTTAGGAAGTCATAAAATAGCTCTGCTGCGCTCTAGTGGTCACTTTATTATGTGTTATGCTGGGAGTCCCAAATGTGACATAATTTGATCACCTTATTTGTTTAAAATTTGTTTGGTGTTTGTCAAAAGTTGAATAATTTTTTTTTTTTTTAATTCTGTTTTCAGGAATAGTCAAGCCATTTACTGCAACGGAAAAAGAACGGAGTCACATGTGAGTGTAAGGTGACTTTCACAAACAAGCAGCAACAACAAAGCAGATTTAGAAACGGCATAAGAAGCTTCAAGGGTAAGTCTGTTCATGGGGGGAAAAACATTTGGACAGGTGGCAGTTTGAGAAGAGCTGGTAAAGAAAGTTCAAGAAATGTTTAGTCAAAGTCCACGTCAAGCATTTCTAATAATTTTGGAACATTATAAATTACCTTCCCCCAGAATTTTACCTTTGACATTTGTAGAATGAAACATTTTCTGTCTAAAATCAGTCTTATTAAATATTTTCCTGACAGTGTCATCGCTCCCATTTGGATATTGCAAATGACACCCTGTATATTAGGCATTGCCTATAAAACAAAAAGGGTCATTTTAACTGAAAAGTGTGTAAAGTTTAAGTTTCTCAAACCAAATGAATAAATTAATGGAATTTAACCCATAAAGACCCACTGGTGACTAAAACCATTTACTGATATAAACTGCTTAATACCTGTTGATCCACTAATCGCATCAATACATTTAAATAGTTGTTTTAAAATGCAGTTTGTCATATTTTCATGGCCATCGTCTGTCTGTCTGTCTGTCTGTCTGTCGTTACCGTGGAAACGCTGTCATCTTCTTCCACATTGATTCACCAGTAAAACCCATAGTTTAATCAATGATAATGGATGGACACAGTTGTTTTATGTTCACTTGTTGATATAGTTTGTTGAAAGTCACTTTTTCTTCAGTTTTCTCAGTTTCTAATACAAACATGACTTTAATCTGAACTTTGAACACCTACAATAATGTATTGGAAAATGATCACCAATACTAGAAAAAACACAAATAGAATTGTATTACAATAGTGACAAATCAATTAAGAATCATTAAATTGTCATTTGAGAAGTGCCACAGAAGAAGCATTGGGTCTTTATTGATTAAGTGACAAAAAAATTATATGCACGTTTCTCTTATTTAATGCATGTCAAGCCTGAAGAGAAAATGGACTGCACTTATATAATAATAATACGTTTTATTTGAAAGCACCTTTCAAGACACCCAAGGTCGCTGTACAAGAATGTAGCAAGAAAAAAACAATATAACAAAAACAACACAAAACATGTCGCACATTTTCCACCTTGAAGGTGCTCAAAGCGCTTCACACATGCGCCTCATATGCACCAGTTGGCCGTGCAGGGTGCTGCCAGAAATACTGGGAGACATTTAGGGGTCAGTGTCTTGCCCAAGGACACTTAAGCATTTGAACAGTTGGAGCCAAGTTTCAAACCCTTCAATCATTGGATGACCTGCTGTCACTCTATCAATTAAATTTTTCGAGACTGCCAAGCCCAGTTTCTTTTCATAATGTCTTTTTTCTAAATGGCAAATTTTCTTTCTCCCATGTCTTCTGTTTTACCGGTCCACACAGTATCCACACATCCACATACAGAACAAGCAAACTTTAACATTAAGTCTTGCAAAATTCCAAAACTTCTTCAAAATAAATCATCTAATGAATAAGCAAAGGAAGCAGTGGCTAGTATACCTTAATTAATTTTTTCCCTCCATTTACAGGGTATACATGTTATATCACAGGTAATGAAATAGAACAAGAAATAAATTTACACTACAGTTTATTTCTTATATAAAGATTTTATGCCACATTCCATATTTTTCAGTGAAGTGTTTTTTTTTTTGTTTTTTTTTTCCTATTCTTGTGCATTATTGCCTGGCCCCCAGTAGGATTACTGGGTATAGACATGTTCTGAAGACTCATCCACAAGGACACATGTACTAAACACACAAACCCAGGTCAAGGGTGCATATGTATATGTGAATACACAAGTCATTTTTTTCAAGACTGTTGAAAAACCAGTAATAAAACCAACACATTAGAGCAAGAAAAAGAAAAACACAGAAAATAATCTTGACTTAATTATGTGTAATGAGCTAAACCTAGTTCAAACCGTGTGTAAAGCAATGAGTTAGTTTTGAAAAAGAAAAAAAGTACTATGAATGTATGAATTGAGCAAACTTGGATTTTTTTTTTTTTTTTTTTTTTTTTTTTTTTTTACAATTTGTAAATGCTCCAAGTGTTAATTTCACACAGTGATAATCAATTTTGTATTAATTTATATATATTTTTTGGGGGGGCGGCACAGTGGTGCAATGGTTCGATTCCCACACCAGACCTTTCTGTGTGGAGTTTGCATGTTCTCTCTGTGTCTGTGTGGGTTTTCTCCAGGTACTCCTCTTTCCTCCCACCATCCAAACACATGCACTGATAGGTTAATTGGTTAATCTAAATTGCCCATAGATGTGAATGTGAGAGTGATTGTTTGTCTATATATGTGAGTCTTCACCCATTGTAGCTGGATTAGGCCCCCAGTGACCCCCGCGACCCTAGTGAGGATAAAGTGGGTTCAGATGACGAGTGAGTGATTTATTTATTTTTAGAAATTGTGCACCTCGGAGACAAAAGTAGTGGTTTGCGCTTTTTTTTTTTATCACGTATGCACACACACATGCACATTATATAGCCTTATGTGCATTTATACAATAGTTGTATAAGTCTTCCACTAAAAACAACCTGTAAAGTGAAAGCATTATAATGTACAAATTGTTCTGAAGTAAATCTGTTAATTAGAGACAAACGGAGTAAAATCTGAGTAAAATCATTCTCAATTTCACATTTTGACCCACTACTTTATCTTGGAAATTACAGCCAAGCAACATTTTTGATTTGATTTATATTTTTTAGTGACTCAAACCTAATCTTTTGCTATTTATACAAAAAAAGCCGTGCTCACCTGTCGGTGATGAAGTGTTGTTTTCACCAGTAGATGTCACCCTGCAGCAACTTCTACACCAGAACATCACAGCCCTTAGTATATGAATAATGAGAGACCACATGAAATCCATCAGTCAAGCAAAAAAAAAAAGAGCTATTTTACTCCCAGCCGAGCTCAGAAATGGAGGATTGTTGAAAACAAAAGGTTGCATTGAATGATTCTGCACAGCTGTTCTGTTTGGAGCCTGGGTTCACATTAAAACACGATGGCTTTTAAAGGTTAGTGTGGACAACTGTAAAGGTCAAAACTGGCATAACCTATGAGTGCAAATGATTTCAAGGGAAGAAATGCTATTGTTTCATCAGACAAAAGTGTTTTACTTGTTCATCTCTGGCAAATCAGAATGGAGTAGATATAACCTGTTCTAAATGTAAACACGTGGACTGTGTGTACTTTCTTGTAATGTGTGTGTGTGAATGAATTTACTTTTCTGCAGGTGTGAATTCACCACATAGTCCTGAGTAATGGATGTAATTAACTGGCCACTGTAGCACAGAGCCTTAACATGCCATAAGTAATAGTCATGCTTGAGAAAATCACCATTTAATGGGCAATTCCCCTCCCAGCAGGGACACTAAATGTCTCATCCCACATTTTCTAATTACCCGTTTACGCTTATGTGGCAGATTTGTTTTTCCTTATTGTCCTGTTATTTACCTTGATAATATGTGGTGCTTTTAGTCATGTGTGTTGTTTACAGCACAGACGGTAAAGAGCAGAAGAAGATGATTGGGTGATGATTTGACTTTGAAATGTTTTTGTAAACTCTTGTGCCAAAGAGCTGGAGAAAAGGATTTGTCTAACTGGTAAATATTGATATCTACTACTATGATGATTCAGTGTTTCTAACCTATGTATTGCTACTGTATTATTGTATATTTTTACTGTAGTAGACTGATATATACACTTTATATTGGATCAAAGGTTATTCTTTATCACTTATTTATTTTTATTCTTAGTTTCAATCATGGTTTTAATTATGCTTGACTTCTGAACATAGCATAAAAACACTAGAAAGGTAGCCCCCCCCCCAACACCACCAAAATCTAATTATTTCTAGATCTCCCCATTACCAACCTACCCTGAATATTTCATCAAAATCCATCCATAAGTTTTTGAGTTATCATGTACACAAACCAACCAACGAACAATGCCGGCAAAAACAACCTCCTTGGCAAAGGTACAAAAAAAAGCAACTTCCAAATAAAGCACGTTAAACTAATTTTAGTCCAGGGTCCACATACCCAATGTGATCTAGAGTGGGCCAGATCACAAAATAATAGACATAATAATCTATCAATAATACAATTTTTTTATTTATTTTTTTTTTTTGGATTGTGAGAAAACTAAAAATTTGTTATGAAAATGTGAATAACCTGGAATATCCATCCATCTTCTTCCACTTCACCTGCACTACTTTTTTTTTTCTGGAAAGTATCTGCTTCAGACATTAAATGTGCTAAATCTTACATACTTTAATAAGATGAATCAGAAAACAAATGGAAAAAGTGCTGGTTAGTTCATGTTTTTAATATATATATTATGGTGTGTTATTCCACATATATGCTGGTTTATGTACATGTATACAATGGATTAGTAAATATTCCACTAGAAAGAACCTGTAAAGTGAATGGATCATAATGTGCAGACAGTGTTTTGAAGTAGATCTGACTCCCATATTCCTTTGGACTAAAACCTATCCTCTTGTTAATTCTAAGAATTTCACATTTTGATCCAAGAATTATCTTGGAAACTTAAGCCAACCAGTACTTAAGACTTTTCTTTATCAGTAACACACATGTGGTAAAATGTAATTAGTTTTATTCTGGAAGCTTGTAGTCTGTTGTTATCCAGGGCCAAGTCCTGGAGGCAACAGTCTAAGCAGCGCTGCCCAGACTTCCCTATCCTCAGACGCCTCCTCCAGTTCTTCTACTGGGACCCTGAGGTTTTCCCAGAGTCTCTCCAGCATGTTCTAGATCTTTCCTGAGACCTCTTGGCATGACATGCACACAACACCTCAATATTATGTCTCAGCTTATTTGCAAGACTCATAAATCATAGTGGATCTTTAAATTTATAACAGGCATTATATTGTTAAAAAAAAACGTATTTTTTTTTTCCTTCCTTATCGTTCTTTTTTTTTTTTTTTTAATGGTTACATTTGTTCAAATTCAGATTTCATTGTGAATAACAATTTGTATGTAATTTCACTTTTTTCACGTCAAACTACGAGGAACATTTGGAGTTATCATTATTTGTAATATATTATGCTATTAGCCCCTCAACTAAAATTTTACACCTCATGAATTCATCTGTGTTTGACTCCCCTGCCCTAAGAGATTAAAAATTAAAGCTATATTAAAAATGTAATGATTCATTTATTAATTCGTACGTTGGGTGCAACATGATGACATTTCTGGACAACTTTTCAGTCCATTTAAAAGATAAAGCAAAACAAAGTCGAGTCAACAGAGCTCAGGTGGCTCTGACGGATGGAGAAGGTGATCCCATGTGTTGCTGAAAGCTTGTTACCGGTTGCGTCACGAAATGTGATGCTTGTCTCTCAGAGGTTCGAGATGAACGCTGACGTGGGGGGCAGGATCTGGGCTCTGGATGGTTAAGGTGTTCAGGGGTCACATAGACTGGACAGGAGTGTGAGGAGAGACCAGCTGGCAGGCAACACTTCACGGTCAGTAATGATGAACCTCTGCGTGTCGGCTTAATCATTTCACATATAGGTGGTATTTCTTTCACACAACACTGTGGAGATATCTGCAGCAGACAGACGACAGAGATGGTCTATAAGTCTGGGCAGGACATGCTCAGAAAACCCTCTATATTTAATTTCATATTTTGCTTTTTATCAAATAAGTCATCATTTGTCTTCAGAAAGAGGTTGCAAACAAACCAAAGTCTTGTTACAATTTCCCTTAGAGAGCAATTATTTCCTAAAAAAAGATGGAAAAATAAAAGATTAATTTTTTTTTCATTGTACAGTACTTAATTTTATTTATCCAACCATCAACAAGTATCTACACTGCAAAAATCTAAACGTTACCAAGTGTATTTTTCATCATTTCTAGTTAAAATATATCATCACACTTAAAGTAAGACAGAATAATTTATTCAGTAATTAATAATGTACTGATCTTTGAGATGATATCATGTAGATGGCCACAATTTGTGATTTTTGTGATTTCTTATGTTTAGTATCTTTTAGTATTTATTTGTATATTTATGTTTTTGTTTTTTTCTTAATTACACTAAACCTCCAAGGAGTTGGAAAACTGCGGAACATGTTTTGTAACATTGGCACTACTTTTATTGTCAACTGGGTCATATAAACAGCAGATTGTCTTTATACCTATATATATTTTTGGGTGAATTCATGTTTCTGTCTGTCTTTCTGTACTCTTATCTTTCTGGATTTTTCTAATTTCCCAGCACTGTGATCAATAACATTTTTATCTTTATAAGTTTGCTTAGTGTTTCTGCTGGATGATTGCTTCATTCATGTACCATCTAATACAAGATCTGATGAAGTTTATTCTTAATTAAAGATAAGTTATGATAAGCTAAGCTCGGCTAATGTAAGATAAGATAATAAAGTTGCAGTGTGATGTGCTTTATCATTATTAAAATATCAAAGTCGTCATAGGGAAAGGACTCAAAGTGCTGAAGAGAGAATTAACAGAAAATACAATATAAAGAAAAAGGGGGATATCAGCAGTCAGAGACCGAAAGGGTATTGGATTCTGGTTCTGGATGAAAGCTCCGGAGCTGGGTCTAAACTCAGGATTAACTTGAGTCGAGCCAATCATGAAGTCTGGATCGTCTGGTCTCAGGTTTACGGTTTGACATCACATGTAAAGAACATAATTGATTAGTGTTGATCTCCAGCCCAAAACCCAGTCCATTTGTTTACATGTGTCCCAGTAATATTGTCCTCTATTGTTTTTCTTCCCACCCGCAGGTGGGGCGTGTGTTACTACATTCATGTCGGGCTCTCATTGGTTCTCCTCGTTCTGACGTGTTTGGGTCGTGGTTTGAGTCTGTGCCAGCTCTCCTGGTCCCTCCTGTTTCCCTTTAACCCAAACATTGTGTTTGGCGTCTCTATTCGTCCTTGTTCCACGGCCAGAAAGAGACCGACTGTCTCCAACCCCTACGTGTTTTCTGCTAATATCCTTGGCCCAGCTAACTCATCTTTGCCCCCACTCTCAAGGGAGAACAGGGGTTGTTCATTTGTTATACATTTATTTACTATATGTAAATATAACTGTTTAATGTTCCGGTGTCATTCCATGGTAATTTCATTAATATTACTATATTCTCCATAGTTATTGAATACATTGTGTGTTAGTTTTATTTAAAAAATAAATTAAAAAAACAAAACAAAACAAAAAAACATCCAGCTGTTTTTACACGTTAGAAAAATGACTTGAGGTTGAACAACAGAGTTTACCAGTACTTCCTCATACATGTCCATGATGCAGTGATGAGGCATCTCTGGCTCAAAATGTGTGAAGGAACACTCCCCCACCCCACCCCCCTCTCACTCCCTATGTGTATTTACCAGAGTAGCAACCAGCTAGATTTTGTGCCGTCGCTTGTTGTGAAAATGTGCAGGGAAAAAAAAAAACAGGCTTTATTTCCACAGAGAGCACATGAACCAGTTCGATCCGCCATTTTTTCAAGTTTGTGCAGCAGCTACTGTGGCGCCGTCTTGTAGATGCTAATGCTAATGCTAATGCTACTTCCGATTCACTGCAATGGGGAATGGATTTAACCCCACGTGGGTGATGCTAAAGTCCATCTGAAATCAGACGGACCGGCTTTTTCTGGGTCCCTCATTCCTCTTGTTGTTTTCTGTGGTATGCAGCCACTTTCAAAGGCAACATGTGTTGGTAAGTCAAGGTGACCCATTAGATTCCGAAAGGAGTGCGGAAAAGGGGATGTAAACTCTTTGAAATAAAGTAATGTTTAAAAAATATGAAATAATTGTTCGGTTTGAAATTTGAATCTCCGCCCACTGCGAACAGTTAAGAACAACGGCCATCTTTCTTTTTCCTGGTGCAGAACCCTAACCCCCTAATCTCAACCCTAACCCAGAGTCCGTTGCAACAGACTATTGCTTGAAAAACTCTTGTAGGATCTGCATCTTTCTCACTTTTAGGGACCATTTATTCTGGTGTTGTGTTCCACAATTCAACAGTAAAACAGACACGGAAATGTTAAATTTTGTACATGACCATATTTGTTAGAAGTTCTGTTGGCATCTGCCTCCAAGTTGCCTTAGTTTGCCAATTCAAAATGCAAACATTTGCCCATTAAAGCACTGAAACACTGACAAGCCCCTTGCATTCTGTTTAAAATATTAATTTTAGGTAATACTTTATGAAGTATTAAATGATCATGCTGTACTAAGCATAAAATAAACATGGTAGATTTATATGAAAAAGGCATGTTTATTCAACAAAATGGAATCCTTTTTAACTAACATGAATTTAAGTTTTTCAGAAAATGTGCAACAGATTTACTTGATGTAAATCTGAAACACTATTTTTCAGTGTTTTCTGGTTTATGGTGAGATGATGAAATACAGTAATCCAGTCCTGCACAGCCACAGAAAAGAACCTTATGACGACATTGTAGTTAATGCCCTAGTCTATATAATGAATATTATTATGGACAAAGGCAGAAAAGCCAGGTGTAGATTACTGCACAAAGAGAGAATTTAATTTTCCTTGGTCAGGATATATACAGTCAGTCCAGCTCGTATGTACAAGGCTGACAAGTAATATTGGACAAAGAAATAACTCAAACTATAAATAATGAAAGAGCTGAGGTATAGGTTAGCATAGCATTGGTTGCAATTGTTACACCTGGTCAAAGGTTATTATTGATGTGTACAATTAGGAATAAAAAACAGGAATGTGTTTGTCTGTTATACCGTGTGTCGTCTCACTGTAATGAGCATAAATGCAGGTGATGATTCTTCATTTTATTGCATCTTGAACACTATCCTTTTAAATAATACATGTCTTTTTTTTTGGAGTTGGGTTGAGAGTAATAGATCATGATGGTGTAAAACAGGTGATTTCAAAGCAGGAGGTTCATAATTTATAACAGTTTTATGAGATAATTTGTAACATGATCACACAACCGAGCTCATACTTTGCTTTGTTTCCAGCCGTTCGACAGTAACAGGCAGTGGATAATATTCACAGAAGCCACAAGACATGATTCACAGATAATATCACAGACTGTGTATAAAAAAAATGATGAAGGGGGGATGATGTAACCTGCTGGTTTCTGAAACTGACATTTTTAAAGTCAATGGCTGGTGTTTTATTTTTGACTTGTTGGATTTTAGTGCTTGTGAGCATATTTGATCAAAAAGGCCAGAGCATAAAGGGTCAGACTGGGGTCGGCAGTGAGCTAACATTTCATAACAAAGCTACAGTATTCCATGCTGTTCTGAGATATACTAAGGCTTTGAAGAATGTTTGTGTGTGTGTGTGTGTGTGTATGCATATATAAAATAAAACATTTTATTCAATGAACATTAACTGCAGGAGGAGTCACAGCCCAGGTCTGTTCACCCTTAAACATGGGTGTAAAATTGCGTATGGACGTGTCCATACCAATGTTTGGGTGTTTCTAAAATGTCCAAACCAATTTTTGAATAGGAAGTTGCATAACATTTGGGAAACAAAAGGTTACTGTATTTTCTGGTGACACTTAAAATATTTTAATTTCCTCCAAAAACTACAGTGTGCCTTATATATGGATTAATTCTGGTTGTGCTTAATGACTGGAAATTTAGACTTTTTAATCTAACAATTGTAATTTTTTTTTAAAATAATTTTGACTATCTCATAATTTTTACTTTTTATCTCATAATTTTCTGTTTTTATGTAATTTTCATTTTTTATCTAATTTGACTTTTTGTCTAATTTGACATTTTATCTAATGATTTTGACTTCACTTCATGCTCTTTATAATCCAGTGCCCCTTGTATATGAAGAATCTAAAAAATAAACCATTCATTGACAGTGCGCCTCATACTGACTAAACTATCACATGACTAAACTAGATGTAAATGTGGGTCTTGTGATGATAACTATAATTAAATATATAATGCGGTTATAGATTACCAATAAAAACCAGACAAAATGTGGCTTAAGAAATTAAAAAAAAACATTCCTAAAATGTCTATTAGTTTTTCTTGACAAATTCTTTTAGCTTTTACTTATTTTTTTATTTCATTTTTTCTTGCTGTCTCTCACAAGGAAATCGTCAAATTATGTCCCCACCAATGTCAACACTATGATTACTCCCATGCTCTAAAATCTTATTCAATCAATCAATCAAAGTTTATTTATACAGCTCTTTACAACAATATAAAAGAACACCAAAGTGCTTGACATCTAAAACACAGGATGAAAAGAACTCAATCAAATATAATAAATTAAAAAAATAAAAAGTGTAAAAGACTATAAACAATAATAAAGATAAAAAGTTTAGCAAAGATCAATAATATAAAGGCATAAGTCTTATTGGAAGATCTGGACTGTGACTACTGGAAAGGATCTGCATCTTCTCTGTGTGTGTGTGTGTGTGTGTTGTTCTAGTCAGATTTTTACTTTACTTTTTGTCACCTTTCCTCAAATGTGTCAGTTCCTGGTGGGTTGTATCAGTGGTTTGATACACCACCCGTCTGTCTATCTCCCTTTTCCTCCCTGTGGACCGTTAGCTATGTTGTGCGTCTGTCACAGCCACAGCAGTGTGTTGCAGCTACAGAGAAGAGGCCATCTGGACTGGGTCACACTGTAGCAGCGACCACACGGGACGCAGCCAGAACACCTCTTCAAAACCAAGCATTCGGGTGGGAAGAAATAACGACAGAGAAAACCCACTCTGGGAACGCTTCCCCTCCCAACTTACAGTGGCGCTCTGTCTTTCTTTTTCCTTCTTACCCCCCACCTTTTCCTCTGGATCTCGCTCTTTTTCACAACTCTTGAGATAGTTCTGCTTACATGAGTTGATAAATCCTTTTTGTGTTCCGCGTTTATTCACGCTTTGTCTTTGCACTTCTGGCTTTGCTTCATTCAAGAGGAAACCAGTGTATCTGCACACTGAACATTTGGGAAAGAGCCTTTTGTTGGTGATTTGAAAGAGCAGCTTCCAGTTTGACAATTGGCAGCATACCGATCAGGGACAAACACACTGGGTGACACACTAATTCTAACAGATACACATGCTCTAACACTCATCCCACACACATATACAGCAAGAGATCAACTTTGCTCCTGCTTAGTCTAAGTGTGTGTCAGGAAGAACAACAAAGCTCGATCACAAAAGCTACAATTCACCCTTTTAAACATGCATTTCCATAACAGTGGAACAGTAGCTGGTACAATAAAGTACACTTCTCCTTCCTCTCTGCATTGTGAAGGTGTCTGGCTACTGTGAATGCTGAGCTGTGTCGGGTATCTGACACTCTTGACCTGTATTTTTTGGACCAGCATCCCCTCTGCTCCTCTAAAGCGGTGAGAATTGCCCACTATTGGATCCACAGAGAGTCTGGGTCTCTGTGAACTCACCTCTCACCTCTTTTCCACCAACATGAATCTAGTACAAGATCGGGACTGGTTCTAATGAAAGTTAAACCAGTGTTAGAACTGGTCTATTTTTTTACCATAAAGCATGGGTGTAAAATTGCATATAGACGCTATGGACATGTCCATACCAATATTTGGATGTTTCTGAAATGTCCATACCAATTATTGAATAGGTAATTACATAACAATTGGGAAACAAAAAGTTACTGTACTTTCCAGACTATAAGACTTTAATTTCCTCCAAAAACCACATTGCACCTTATATATGGATTAATTCTTTTTGTTCTTAGTGACTGGAAATTTTGACATTTTATCTCATAATTTTGCCCTTTTTTCCCTCATAATTTTGACTTTTTACCCCCGTTATGTTTTTGCCAGCGTTTATCTGTTTGTCCGTTTGTCTGTCTGTCTGTGTTCAAGATAACTCGAAAACTTATGGATGGATTTTGATGAAATTTTCAGGATATGTTGGAAATGTGAACAGGAAGAACTGATTTCATTTTGGTGGTGATCTGGGAGGTGATCTTAGAATTTTCAATTTGTATCTAATAATTTACACTTTCTATCTAATGATTTTAACTTTACTTAATGCACTTTATAATCCAGTGCACTTTATATATGAAGAATCTATTTATAGTAAACATTGTCAAGTAGAATTTAGTTTTGTGTCTCTTATCTCTTTTCTTGTGATACTCGTCACCACTAAAAAAGTAATCTCTCAATGTGATAAAGTTAAGTAAAATGGAAGAAATGCTAGTAAAAATCTGCTTGTGATGAAGCTGCAGAGGCAAAGGAATGATGTTCCATGACTTTGGGTCTGCAGTCTTCATACAGTAACTGTCTTGTAAAAATATACTTAAGCAGATTGAAAACAAACTGATTTTCTCAACACTTGTGGAAAGGCATTTGCAGTTCAGATAATAATAATGTTAAAGAATAGTTATAGATTAATAGACAGTGCTAACTCATAATCTCATCACCTCTGTTAATCCTTTGGCTCAGCTGTGGAAGTCAGTTAAAGGGGACATATTAGACAAAATGCACTTTTTTAATGTTTTTATAATATAAATATGTGTGGAGTGTGTATGAGGAGTGCCTTAATTTATGAAAAAAAAACTATGCACTCTCCTTTTCTCCTGATGAATTTCTTGTTGGAGGGGGGTGAAAACGTTCCATTTTGGATTTTCTCTGCTTTGTATGTCACATGCATAGATTCATTTAAATACCCCACCCCATACCCTAACCCCAGCTACTGGTCACAGCCACCTCTGCTCAGACTCAGAGATCTGCCATTATTCTCTATCTTTAATCCCAGTGTGCAATCCTGTGCTTTGGGGTCCGAGCCCTGGTCGCTGTACGGGCTGGTACCACAACCATGGTGTCGTGGCTCATTTGGTCGACCTAGGTCCAGACAAACGTACTGAGGCTGTTAACGGACCAGGACCTGAAGACACTGGGGCTTTAAAACACAACACTCAGTCCACTTTGATTCTCCAGCCGATTTTATTTCATCTGTGTCTTTGTCTCTTTTTCTCTGCCTCGACTTTTTCATGTTCCATTTCTTTCTCCTCTTCCTCTTGGTAGAATGCAGAAGAGAGGGGCGGAGTCAGATGTGGCTCATTTGTATGAAAGCATGAGGCACTAAAACTGAGCATTTTGAAAATGGCTGTTTCTCCAGGGTAAAGTGGCTGCTGGATCTGTTCATCAATGTGGTATTTGGACCAAAGCATGTGACAGACAGGTCACTGAGACACCAGGGAACTGTGTTCACTTGTGGAAAATGGGTGTGATATGTCACCTTTTAAAGGTGGTAAAAAGGTGAGATCACCATCTCCATCTCACCTATTTTACAGTTGTCACCAGTAAGCTACTGGTCGGTGTTAAAACCAAAGCAAGCAGAGCTACAATTTTCCAAACTGGAGTAACGTTAATGTTATTGTAGTCTGGGAAATGAATCCACATAGTTCTTCTGCAAAAACCTATTGTCACTATGGACAGTGGAGGTCATCACTCATCTAACAAAGTGAATTTATCTGGACAACGGTTCCTATTCTAATAATAATAATAAATACCTCAAACTTATATAATGCTTTTTTGGACACTCAAAGACGTTTTACGTAACAGAAAAACAATCGGGAGCAAAAATCTGAATACAGAACAAAGAAATTAAGTAAAAATCGAAAAGAATTAAAGGAATGTATCCATTAACTTTGTGAACCATTTATACAGGGTTGAGTGGGCGCTGTCGGTTACAAATAGGTGAAGGTCGGTACAACCTGGGTGGATCACCAGTTCATCACGGGGCTGATACACACAGATGAACCGTTCACTCTCACATTCACTCCTTCAGGCGGTTTAGATTGACCAGTTAACCCTTAAGTGCATGTCTGTGGACAGTGGGAGGAGTGACCGGAGAAAACCCACGCAGACACAAGGAAATAAAAAGTGAAGTCCATACAGAAAGCCCCCGCCGGCTAATGTCGTAACTGAACCCAGGACCTTCACACTGTCAGGCAACAGTGAACTGCACCACCATGCCCCGGATCAAAACAAAATACCACAGAAAATACTAGAGAAATTACTGAGGCTACAGAAAATACTTCCGACATAACATGCCAGTGGGCATCAGATTCAATGGTAGTTTCTTAAACTTCATGTCAGACATTCTGGAAGTTGCACATGTAACTTCAACTCTTACAAACTTACATCACTGTCCTCTATGTCTTTTTCTCATGTGTTTATTACAAGCCTTATATACTAAAAAAAAATACATGTAGGATGTCAATAAAATATACTGAAATGATAAAATGTAGCTGGCATTTTTGTGGCATTATTAGGTCATATTTGTCATACAGTTACTGACATAGCAGGCCAGTGACAGGTATGATGGGAAAGATTGACAGCGTGACAGCTACCCACCCACCATTCCTGGTAGCAAGAGTATTAAACAAAGAAACATGAAAATAAAAATGACATCAAAAAGAAGTTATCCCAGTAGTTCTTGTCTGTTTTTTTTGGTTTTTTAAAAAATAAATATTCAAAACGTGGTTTATTGACTTAAGGCACATTTATTAGTATAGCACATTTAATGTACAGGTCAATTCAAGGTGCTTTACATAAAACATATAAGAAAAATCTCATTAAAATGATTAAGATGCATTAAAAGACAATTAAAATAAGAGACTTAAAAACAAATGAGAATTTCAGTAAAAGCTCCAGTGAATAGTAATGTTTTCAGGCCTGATTTAAATGAACTGACACTTTTTCTCAGACCTCAGGTAGTTTGTTCCACAGGTGAGGAGAAGAACTAAATGATGCTTCATTTTGTTTGGTTTTGACACAGTAAACCTGTTCCTGACGACCTATAGCTGATGACAGATATATGCCAGCAATAATTCTAATCTTCCAAAGTCCAGTCCCTTCCACTCATGTCTCATGGCAACTTATTTCAGAACAGTTTATATTCCATCAGTTATAAGAAATTATTATTTTTATCATTATGTTTGAATTGCGCATCATTTACACATATGGTTCCATCTTAAAAGATCATTTAACAAGTCAAGAAAAATTCAGTTGTTGGTGAAACTGTGAAAGTAAATAAATATATACATACTCAAACGTTATTATATTTTTCCAACCTGTTCAGAGCTGCTGCTGAAGACATCTTTACTGCTTAAAAATAACGAGACTTGTGATTTTCATACTCCTTTAATATTGTTTACCTACATGTCAAAACTTTAGGTAAACTGAGCAAAGGGAGCCGTCATTTTGATGTTGGTGATGTGTGGGTAATGAGTAGTACAGTCCATTCAGCTTTTAACACAAAACTAGATGGTTCTTCACCATATTTGCCGTAAGATGTAAATTTCATGGATCCTAAATGTTTTTTTTTTTTTATTAATATTGTATGTGAATATTTCAAACAGGATTAAAAAAACATTGTTGTGTCAATTACCATTCATATTTTAAAGTTAAAATTTTGTGGCACAGCAGAGGGGCTGTTGTGAAGTCGAGGAGGTACTGCTGCTGTTACTTGTCAATGACAAATACATTAAAGATCTGCTGTGTGAGCTTGATGTGGAGTTTCCTGATTTGGAATATATTATTCATAAGGCTGAGAAAATATGCACCGGTGTTATTTCTTTACCTTAAAAGCAAGGCGAATGTATTTTTATATCACATTTCATCTACAGGACAATTCAATGTGCTTTATATAAAACATATAAGACAATTTAAATGCATTAAAATACAATTAAAATAAGAGACTTAACCCTTTGGGCGCCCCATTTTTTTTCAATGTTGACATATTTTTTACATGAATATTTCAAAGAGCTGTTGCACAAAAGTGGTAAGAGATAGAGCTTTGCTCCAAATTACAAATTTGTAGGGCAGGACCTAAAGTATATTTTTAAGATATTTTTGTAGATCTAATTTGCATATTATGACATCATCATGACGTCATCAGTAGGCGGACAGCTGAAATTAAGGAATTTCACAGTGGGAGAGACTCTGGATCAATCAAATTGGGATGTTTTGCTTAAAAATTTTATGTTTTGTCATCTACTGAGTGTCTGTGACCTTGTTGTTGCTTAAAATACTGTTATTTACTTTAGATGCATCCGTAGTGAGCATCCAAGAAAACATTGATGACATATGTTGACTGCTCGGAATTCTGTTGAAATTTCTCTTGTGTGTCTGGCCATAAAATAAGGTAATTTTAGACAATATGCATGGAAAAAAGAGAAAATACTTCATATATTATCAAGAGGGTTGAAATATCATATTTGAGTATCAATAACTCTAGCTAAGAATCCTTTTTAGCTTTTGAGCAAATTTGATAAGCTCAACGAACTGATTCTGAACTGATTGACTGAACTGATTGAGGATATTTATATTTCAGGAACTGATTTTATATTTCAAAGAACTGATTCAAAATACAATTCAAAATATTATTTACATGGCAAAGAACTGATTCAAAATATTATTCAAAACAATGAAACATGTAGGCCTAAGAACTACACAAACATGCCAAATATTCATCCATACACATGCCTCAGGGGGTCACTGAGAAATCAGTTCTATTCTATCTATCCGACATCTCAATCCTCTTGCTCCAGATCGAAAACGTGATCCTGAAGCATCACACTGCACATTTACGCAAAAGTTTTCCTGGTCAGATTCCTCACTATCACTGCTACTACTTCGGTCAAAATCATCAAATGTTGGATCTTCAGGTTCAGAATCCGAGTCAGCTAAGACCTGACACAATGCCTCATGAACCGTGAACCTCTTTTTTGCCATTTCGTGTGTTTGATGTATAACTTTAGTCAGCAATGCGAGAGCAGCCACCTCCGTAATACTCCGGAATAGCTCTGAGCGAGCGCTTCGAGGTGCGGTCATTTACCAAGGCATTTCCTGGAAAACTTTTCATGGGGGCAGGGCCTAAATTTGTGCTCGGGAGACAGATTTGCATGTCTGCCACCTAATAGTATGGAGTATGAACTGCATTCAAATCGCAGTTAGATGAGAGAGTGGATTAAACAGAGCACCGCCGCTTGTCGCAAATTTGCGACTTGGGCGCCCAAAGGGTTAAAAACATTTTAAAAACAATTGAGATTCTAAGTAAAGGCTCCAGTAAATAGTAATGTTTTCAGGCTTGATTTAAATGAACTGACAGTTTTTCTCAGACCTCAGGTGTTCAGGTAGTTTGTTTGTTAAAGTGAATCGTTTGTATGTGCAGGAGCTCTACAATCTGCACTAGAACTGACTCTTCCTCAACACTACAATAGTGTGTGGAATATCCAGTTTTAATGTCCCCTTAACCCATAAAACCCCAAAATATCTACTGATCTAACAGGTTCAATACCTGTTGATCCACTAATCCTACCAATACATGTAAATAACTGCTGTAAAATAAAATGTCATCTTTTCGTGTTTATTACTTATGACCGATTTGGGCATTCAGAGGCTCCATAGTTACCATGGAAACACTGTCATCTTCTTTAATATTGATTCACCAGTAAAACCCATGGTGTTTGACAAAAACATTATAGTGGCTAGAGATCATTATTTTTTTTGTTCAGTTTCTGATTGATATATATATATATATATATATATATATATATATATATATATATATATATATATATATATATATATATATATATATATATATATATATATATATATATATGTGTGTGTGTGTGTATATGTGTATATATAATATTTACAGGAAAAAGTCACTTTTTCTTCAGTTTTCTGTTTCTGACATAATAACCCTCAACTTGAATATGCGCCTTTATGAACGTCTACAAGATCATTAAATCAAATATACAAAAATACCTGATTTCCACTGGGGAAAAAAACCTAAACAAATTCAGAGGATGATACCAGTAAAATTGGTGATAAATCACTTAATAAAGATTAAATGAAGATAAACTTTCATTTACAGAAATAGCATAGGGTCTTTATTGTGAAGCATCAAACACTAAACAAAGGACATGAGGGTGTGTTCATTTAGTTGCTATCTCCATTCATAAATAAATATAATGAATCTTCAAATAATGAGGTTAATAATTACATAAGGCTCTGTATATATGGCTCAAACTTTTCATTATGTACAGAAATTATGTTTGTCAGTTTCAAATTTTATTTTTTTTTAAATGCATTTTATTTGTGGATGATATCAGCATAACTGCTCTGGCAAATATTTAAATTGATATAAAAATAATATTTCACACAAGTAGCTATATTTCTACGTAAGTACAGAATGTACAGAGTACAGAGTACTTTTACCACCTCTGCCCAAAACATACTATATAAAATAATAATAATGTAATGTATATGGAAGAAACTAAAATCACATTATATGATACAAACATTTGGTGACACACAAAGTATACCAATGGTGACCCCCATACCAATAAAACCTGGATCTCAAAATGTGAAAACCAAAACCAAAAATAAATACATGCATACAGATGAAAATGAATATAATTTAAAAAATATACTCCCTTTTTTTCTTTGCAACAGTCCCACCCCTTCAGTATTAAAGCTGGAAATGCTTTTCCTGACCCATAATGAAACATGTGGAAATGTTTTTTAGATAACACACCACTTCCAATTGGACTCCTTTGGAAAATCTATCTGTGTCTCTTCCTTCCTTAGTCTTTAAGATAATGAACGTTCATAAAGCAGTAGTTTGCTCTTTCTTATACTTCCCATCTATCTTATGGAATGGAAGCGTAGAGTAGCCAGAATGGATGTAGCAGTGACTGGCATTAATATGATAGAGATAGAGATTAAAGCCGTGGGACTGCGCTGCACTGCCCATGGTCTCAATAATGGACAAGGTTAAGACGAAAGTGCCCCCTTCTCTAGTAGATGAAGAAGGAAAATGTCTTTCTTATAGTCTGCTCAGTCCAACCCAGCATTGATCCACCTCTGGATAGAGTAGGAGTCTATTATGTTTTAGATTACTTTCAAAGCTTTTCATTTTGTCCTTCTGCCTTTGGATCATCCAGGCAGTAAGAGCTGATTGAGTGGCCTGCAGCCCCACAGCCACAGGCCAGACTGGAATTTACCATGGACCCTGGTCTCCACTAACCACAGACTCTAATTCTTAGAAACTCTCACCCCTTTGACCTTCATTCCCTCTTCTTTTTTTCGTGCCTCCTTTTCTCTTTGTTCACCTCCTCACACTGTTGCTGAACTTTAGCCTCTTTTTACAGGAGAAAATCCCCACTCCAAGAGTCAAGTTTGCCTTTTTTTTGTTTTGTTTTTGTTCCCAAATGGATTCCAACAGAAGTAATAAGTGCCTCAAATCAAAGGCGAATCCTGTTTGTATATAGAAAAACAAATGCTACATTAATGTTTGAGTAGACCTATAAATTATGTATTGTTCAGAGTTATATATAGAAGACACTGAACTTGAACCGTGTTTACATTTCCATCCCCAGTTGGATATAATTTATTTCTTATTCTCTTAGGTAGCAACGAGCTTGGAGTGTAATTATATGTGGAAAATGTTTGGGGAATCGGGAATTAAATGTGAAAGACTGGATTAAGTTCAGCTGCAAATAACAATAGTGTGGTTGTCTCTGGTAGAAGAACAACAGTCATTCAACTCTCTGCAGCCCTCATATGTACATGCACAGTAATGTATTCCTCCAGTTGTTGAATAACTGCCTCCAGAGCATTACAAAATTAATTTTGGCACTCAAGGTGTTGGCTTCTAAAACACTGTATAATTTAGATCAACATAATTCTGACCTGATTCAAGAAAAACATGCAGAATCATTAGGTGTTGAACAAATACTCAGTAATAATATAGTATACGATAGATTCTTTTTTATTTTATCATTAATGCAAAGTAAATTTCTCACACAGAGGCATTAAAACATCCGTAAAGCCACTGTTCCATCTTCCAATTGTCATGATTTATGCAGACTTGATACATTCTGAATATATTTTTATGATCACAAAATGATTACCAATGGCAAACCCTGTTTTTTCCCCTTCTTCCTCTTCCTCTTCTTCTTGTCTCTTAAAGGGGACATATCATGCAAAATATTGTTTTTAAAATATTTTTCCAACACAAATATGTGGTGTCTGTGTGTGAGGAGACCCTTAAATTATCCTTTTCTTCTGATCCATTTCTTGTTAGAGGGGGATAAAAATGCTCCGTTTTGGATTTTCTATACTTTGTACGTCACACATATTTATTTGAATACCCCACCCCACCTACTGGTCACAGACTCCTCTGCTCAGACTCGTAGATCCTCCATTATTCTCTATCTTTAGTCCCAGTGTGTGTGAGGTGGGTTTGGGTCTGAACCCTGGTCACTGTGCGTGCGTCCTGGTCTGTGGTTGGTCTGACCCGGGTTGATCGGACAGACTGGTTCATGGGTGACACCGCAGCTGTGGTGTCGTGGCTCATCTGGCTGGCCTGGGTCCAGACAAACTGGACCGGAACATGCACCAGGGCTATTAATGAATGGACCAGGATCTGAAGGCACGGGGTCTGTAAACACAGCACTCAGTCCACTTTGATTCTCCAGCTGATTTTATTTCATCTGTGTCTTTGTGTCTTTTTCTCAGCCTCCTCTTCCTCTCGGTAGAATGTGGAAGAGAGGGGCGGAGTCAGCTGTAGCTCATTTTCATGAAAGCATGAGTCACTAAAACAGAGCATTTTGAAAATAGCTGTTTCTCCAGGTTAAAGAGGCTGTTGTATCTGTTCATCAATGTGATATTTTGACCAAAGCATGTGACAAACAGGTCACTGAGACACCAGGGGACTGTGTTCACTTGTGCAAAATGGGCATGATATGTCCCCTTTAATAACATGATCACATGCATGTTAAAAACACGAGATTCTTTCACAATAAATGAAAACTGCATTTGATTAATTTAATTTCTATTATTATTGCAAATTATCTGGAGTTAAAGAACAACGACATTGTGCACATGAAACAATGCATATGTTAATGTCATATCATACTCTTGAATGTTCCATGTGTACATACATCTGTACATATTTGTTATTTCTACATGCACTTAAATGTGACACTCGGATGTGAAACTGCCTCTCCTTGTCAGGACATACATAAATTAAATGCTCATTGTTGTTATTTCACTCCTCAACCTCACCTTGTTCTGCTGGAGGTTGTTTGACTGTCAACTGTCAACAGGCACAATCGTTCTTCATTACAGTGGATTGTGAGTTTGAGCCTTCTACAGAGGACACAAACATATGCACTGATTATTTTATTTTGATATGAAAATACTGAAATTTTTTAAAATACTGGGTGCGTTTTATGTATTTAATGCACACAAGCACATAGTAACTGATTCATAATGTTCCTTTTTCTTTTATCTGTTCTGCATGTTTCCATCCATCCATCCATCCATCCATCCATCCATCCATCCATCCCATATCCCTGTAGATAGATGGCGGTCTCTGGGATCACATTAGTCATGCATCCTCCAGTGTTGTAGGTGGATAAATCATTGTGTATGTCATACAGTCAAGTACCATGATCACTTAACGAGGATCCTGACTGACCTGCCGTTACCAACACTTATGGAAAGTGCCAACATAATTTATCTACGTCTTTGTTGATTCTTTGTTTTGCTGGCTTTTAATTTTTCTAATTGATTTTAAAAGAGTTTTGCAACTCAGCAGCCAAAGACCAAAATAATATGGTCGATTCTTGTCCTCCACTGGTCTGAACCAATTGATTCTACCGTGAGGTAATATTCCCTCGACTATACTGATCAATTAATCATGATGGATTTCCAATTGTCAGAGGCCATGGTTTGTACGATCCTCCTTTATTACCTTAGAGACTGATAAAATGACCTGTGCTAACCTTGAAGAACCATCAGGAAAAGGACTGTTTTACTCTATGCACTCAAAAAAAGATAAATGCAATATATATGTGTGTGAAATGAAAGTTTTATCTGTTTTAAAGATCAGAAAATCAGATTTCAAAAAAAGGATGGGACTATAAAGTGACACTGATAGTCACATTTATTGAGACCCTCTGAGAGTAAGAGTGAATTTGATGTGACTGAAAAATGATGAGTGAATGATGGGATGTGACAGTGACAGTGTAATTGGTCCCAGGCGCACGATTAAAGCAGCAGACACTGAATAATATTCCCGACACCTTATTAAAAGAGACTGCTTTATTTGTATTTCATATTCACACAAGTCAAATTAAATTCTCCAATGCTTTTATTTGATAAATGACACTTGGGTGGAGGGTGGGGGGGCATCTCATATAATATCTCAGATTCAGTCCGGTGGCTGATGACGAAGCTCCTCCTCTTCTTTGATTAGTGTCTGAGTGGTTTAGATGAAGGGCAGAAGGTGAATTGATCCGAGCGGTGTCCTGTTCATAGGAGCAGCAGCCTGGCCATTTGATGGAAGTCAGGAGGGGACAACGACGGCACTGGCAGGGGCTGAATGACGTTACAGTCGAGCGGGGGGGAGGGGATGGAGGGAGGGAGAAGAAAGAGGGAGGGCGTATCTGTTGCTCAGCCCAGCTCTGACCTTCAGCAGACCTTCAACAGACAATAATAACCTGCTGCCTTCGCCTTGAGTGTCTTACGTCTGAGCACAAGTCATTTTCATTTGCTGAAAATATATGAGAGCACTGTGGAAGATTTAAGTGAATATCTGCCTTTATTTTTAACAGTCTTAGATGTTGCTTGTTCTTTTATATACAGTTATGATTATGGGTGTTAATCAGAATATGAATATTTTATTAATCCCAGAAGGAAATTATTGATTTTTTATTGAAAATGACCATAATTGTTTTTAATTTTGGAGGCCGCAGCTCAGGATGTAGAGCAGGTCATCCAATAATTAAAGGATTGGTGATTTGAATCCACCTCTGTCATCGTCATGTGCTGGTGTGTCCTTGGGCAAGACACTCTGCCCTCCTTGCCTCCAGTGCTGTTCACACTAGTGTATGAATGCAAATGAATGTATGATGGTGGTCAGAGGGGCAGTAGGTGCAATCTAGCAGCCACGCTTCTGTCAACCTGTCCCAGGGCAGCTGTGGCCACAAATTACTGTTACACCCCCAGGCTGTAGGTGGCTGGGAAGCACTAGAAAAACTTCCAACCAACTTATTTTAACTATTAACATAGGCAAATACAGACAAGAATTATATCCAAATAACAAAATCCACACTGTCATGTCTACAACTTAAAGGTGCAATGTTTTTTTTTCTTCATCAAAACATTCAAATGTTTCGCAACCATGAAGGAATAACATGAAGGAATGTTAATGCTATGTTGATGATTAAAACTGAAGACAAAATCCTGTTCAAAGTGCAATCAGAGACAATAAATTAACTGTATAAGTTGAAACCAAGTCAAAATGCCAATAAATGGAAATAAATAATACAATAAATAAATAAATAACAGTGCACTTAGACTTGTTTGAAGATGTGTGTAATCTCTGGACTTAACTTGCCTCTTCACAGCTTTTTATTAATTTTTTTATCATTGAACAGCAGAGAAGAGCAGGTATTACATTTGTGGAGATTCCAAACAAGCTACATCAATGCTAAACAGGACAGAAATATAAACATCACAGGTGTAATGATCCAGAATAATCATCAATTTACATGTTTCATCATGTCAGGTGAGCACAAAATCTTCATTTACAGACAAAACTTTCAAGTAGCCTACGTCTTATTGGTGTCATTCCATCTTTATTTCATTAATATTACTGTGTCCTCCTTTGTTATTGAATACATTGTGTGTTGGTTCTATTTAAAAAAACAAACATCTGGACTTTGTTTTCAAGCTGTTTTTGCACGGTAGAAAAATTACTTGAGGTCAAATAATAGAGTTTACGGTACTTCCTCATACTTGTCCATGACGCAGTGACGAGGCATCTCTGATTGGCTCAGAATGTGTGAAGGAACACTCCCCCCTCCCTTCTCGCTCTATGTGTGTTTATTATTCCAGAGTAGCATCCAGCTAGGTTTAGTGCTGTTGCTTGTTCTGAAAATGTGCAGGAAAAATTTATTTCCACACATGAACCAGTTTGATCCTCCATTTTTTCAAGTTTGTGCAGCAGCTACTGTGGTTCTGCCTTCTCTTGTAGATGCTAATGCTAATGCTACTACTTCAGATTCGCTGCAATCGGGGACGGGTTTAACCCCATGTGGATGACGCTAAAGTCCATCTGATGTCAGATGGACTGGATTTTTCTGGGTCCCTCATTCCTCTTGTTGTTTTCTGTGAATACAGTATGCAGCCAGTGGATTCTAAATGGTGTGGAAAAGTGGTTTTCAGCGGAATAACACCTTTAAAATAACAAAAACTAAATCTGAACAGTTGCATTCTCACATGAAACTATGCTTCATCTAATTATATATAAATAATTATGAATGATGTGTGTGCTTTAGGTTTCATCCTCCTCTATCGTTCACAGCCACCCTAACGATATGTCACATTAGTTTACACTGTGTTACCATGACAACCAGCTGATGGAGCACTATACCTACAGGGGGAAGGCAGCGTGCTGGTGTGAAAAGAGAGTCAGGCAGAGGGGGGTTAAGCTGAAACTGTCAGTGCAAAAGCAGCATTTGTGATCATGTGGCAGGGCTGATAATCTGTGAGGAAGAGGAAGGACATGAAAAGCTAAAGCTCTTACCAAGTAACTGTTATCCCCATCATTATTTCATCTTTCAGTGGGAATGAAAAGAAATACAAAGTAGTCAGAAAGTGGGAATGTCCATTATTTACCCTGTCCCTTGAAGGAGAGGTGAGGGTATTGTTACAGGGTTTTGTTTAAAATATAAGTATTACTTATTACTTATCATTATTTAAAATAGAAGATAATTATTAACTAGATAATTAACATATATGCAAATAAGGAGTCAAATAATACTTTTGGCCTGTTCTTACCGGAGTGCATTTTTTAAGTTAATATTGTCTTTGCACAGTTATTAATCATAATCTAATACCTACAGGTTTTTGCCAAGATAAAAAGTAATATATTTCAATTTAAACTTGTATTTGCCTTTCCACTTTGTGTATTTTACAGAAAAACATGCCATGGCGGTGACCAGTGAGCTATGTATATTTAGACTGGTTTATATCGGTTAGAAGTAATTGAACAATGTGATATTTTGGCTGATTGGGGACTATTTCATTACATTTTAATCAGTAATTAGAGTGATTATTGGAAACAATACTCAGGAAAATTCTACATGCTGTACCTTTAACCTTTCTTATATATTTTGTTTTTAGGAATTATTCATTGCATTTATAGTCTACAATAAAAATCAGGGTTTTTCCTATGTTCAATAAAATAATCATGTTATTATTAAGTTATCGTATCAGAACAGAAAAAACTAAGGGTGAAAAACACTTAATCAATAAAATATAGAATCAACTGAACATTAGAACAAAGGTCTTAAACCTCTGTCATTTGTCAAACAACATGGGATTTATTGCTTCATCAATGTTGTAGGAGCTGAAGGTTTTTTTTTTTTCCATGTTTACTATTCAGCCTTTGAACATCCAAATGGGTCAGATCTGATAGCGCTGAAAAGCTGAGAGACTGCATTTTACCTGAATTATTTATATGTACTGATAGGATTAGTGGTTCAAATGTTATTATCAGTGGATGCGTTTGGCCGCTACATGCTGGTTATGGTTTTTATCTGAATTGAGGTTACAGTACACTGTGATTTTATTGTTAAATTTGTCACTTTATCCTGCTCTTGACAGCCTGAAAGAAGATACTGGGGCTCTTAAAAAAAAAAATTAAACCAATGCAAACATTCAGTCACACAGTAATTTCATTCTTCGGGCATATTCAAATCAATGCTCAGCTCAACCGTGAAGCGTTACTGACTAATTGAAGACTTTGTAATTATGAATGCTCATACATACTGAGCAGAGACGCACAATGCCTGGATGAGTCTCCAGCTGTTGAACTATTCTGACAGTTAAGTGTCTCAATTCAAAAAGTGGAGTGAACACCAGAGGAGAAGGACTCCCTCGTTCACTGTTATTGCCATGTGGTTGACAGGCATTATCTCACCTCAGCTATTGAAATGTAAATTTGAAAAACACGGCAGGGGTGGCAAACATCAGCATATTTCTCAAATTAAAGCCGTGGAGGCTGCGTTTCTGTGTGATATCATTGGCATCCCACTGTGCTCAGTGATCTGATCTAAATCAGTGGACAACAAACCCACAGGACAAGTGAGCGCCTCATGCAGCTGTTTATGTATTTCCATAATTGCAATGGATGACAAAGAATCAGCGAGAGGTGGGGAAAGAAGAAAGGAGGACAGTGGCTTTGGCAATAAAAATGGAGGCCAGGGTGGGCAAACATACAAAGAGGTGATGAAGGTAAAAAAAAAAAAAAAAAAAAAGAATGAAGCTTTGTCATATTTGAGGGAAATATAGTAAAGCAGGAAGTGAACTCAGTCAATACCTGTACTGTTTGGACTATGGATATTTGTACTGGTGTGATTTTACCATTTCTCATGTTTGAGTGTTATTCATAAAAGAATGAAAAGTAGCTTCAGGCATTTGAATGTAGATGTAAGACCCACTGCTCTTTTTTTTTTTTTTTTTCTCGTCATGGTAAAAACATACGCAATTATGCACACAGAGAATTAACAAGTATGAGCCAAGAAGCGTTCCATTCCTATTTCCCTGCCTTTCTCTTTTTCATTTGAATAGTGCTGCCTGTGTTATGCATGATGAATTATTCAAGATATATGTGTCTATGCAAATCGTGTGAGATAGTTATGATAATTGAATAAAGGTTGGAGGACCTTCATTGTGATTGTTACTGATGTGAGGGGTGGGACAATCGCATTTTTCCTGCCACAACTCACCATATTCATAAGCACATTAGTGAAATTCACCTGACTTTTTTGACCCTGCCCTCCACACAGGACACACTCATGTTTAATTGTAGTTGTCTAGAAAATCTCTGTGAGTGCCACCGTTTAATTACTCACCAATGAGGAAGTATCTGTTGAGATGGTCTATGTGTGTGTGTGTGTGTGTGAGGAAAAAGACAGAGAGGGAAGTTAAATATGTGCATATGGGAAAAGGTTTCTTGTTACAATGACTCTCATACTGACCTTAACCTTCCCTGCTGTGAAAAATGCAGAAGAGGTTTGTCTCCTTTGGGACAGAAAGCAGAAACAGGTAGTAGATCATCCACACTGGACATAGAGAGAGGACGACAACCAACAGTAAAACTTCAACAGGATCAAGTATCTATCATTGTCTGTCCCAGTTTCCTGTAAGTGTGTTAACAGGTACTGTGTGGGAACTCTTCAGGTGGTTTCAGGGTGTTTTAAACATCACACAAAGTCAAAGAAAACTGAGGAAGTGTTTCTGCCGAGAGAACATGATGAAAGACTATAAATCTGACGGCTGTGTAGTTTACGATGGTTAACATTTCATACAGAATGGTTCCCTTTCAGATCATTTTAAATGATATTAATCAGTTTGAGAGATAATAGTTTGCATTTTTCTATCTCATTAAATGGATTCATTTCTGATTCATTCTATAGTGAAGCAACATTAGTGGGTTTCATGATTATCAGTATTGTGACTATTATGGTGTATGCTCTTTTGTTTTTGGGGTGATTTATTATTATTTTTTTTACAGTTCTGTCAAAGGATGATGTGGATTCATTTTGATTAATCATGATTATGTAAATCTAAAGTTTTAATCTATATTAATAGTGTTTCATTGTACATGACTATATGATATTTTGTTGCAGGATAGGCGACACATTAGCTGAAGTGCTACAATAGCAGAATCCCTCGACTAATATATGCTGCTTCATGTTAATGTAGTATTTTAAAATGGGATGAGTACTTCAATGAAAAGAAAAATCCTTCCTGCAGAGTGTGTATCATACTTCATATCAGTCCACTGGTTTGTCTTGGGGTTTTTTTTGTCCTCATATTTCCATCCACTGACCAATGTGTTCTTTAGCATCTTCTGTCTTTATGAATTGGTTCTGCTGTCTGTCAATACCAGATCAACTGACCATTGGTGTATGCATGATGTTAATGCTATGTTGTCAGAGAAAGTCAGAATTATTCTGCATTGCATGAGGGTAATTGATTTAAAAGTTTGAGTCAGATGAATCATGATGATGGATTAATCTACATTAATGCATTAATTTTGACAAGTCTAATGTTTTATTAAGTCATTTTGTTGGTGATGGTTTGATGTTTTGTTCCCTCTGTCGTCAGGCTTCTTAATTGTATTGATGGTTAAACACTGTGACCAAAATATGTATCTGTTTGATCGTCTATCTGTGCATTTATTTATTCTGATGCCTGCTGGTTTGTGCACTTTGACCTATGCTGTTCTGGTTCTTATAATTGAATTGCACTGACACACTGTTCATGTTATTTTGTTTGCGTATGTGTGTATTTTGGATAATTTGGCTTTCATGGGTGTTCCTTGATGTTACTGGAGATTGTAGAATTTCACATTTAATATTTTTGCACTTTGTATTCTTTCTGTCTTGTGTCCTTTTAATCTGTAAAGAACTTTGTATGGTTTCTTAGTGATAAGTGCTGTATGAAGACATTTTACGTACTTACTTTGTGTTGAATTCAATGACGAGTGGTCTGTAATCTAAATTGCCTATGGAGATAAGTTTAATTGAATATGCTGATATTATGTGAAGTAATTAGTTTTGACACTTTTCAATGCACCTTTCTTTGTTTTGTTTTTGCAGAAATAAAAAAAAATGCTGGACACACATAAATATAAATTAGAATAAAATGGGTGAATAAATCCATTCATCCATGTACACAAATATTGTGTAACATCATGAGCATTTAATTAGTGAAAAACTACTTTTTTCCCTCTATTCAAGTGAATGAGTAAGAGTGACTCAAATGAAAAAAAATATTTTTAATATGAAAATGATGTTTGAAAATCATTCCGTAAATGAATTAGAAGGTCAAGCCAATATATGAAGAGCTCTGCAAAAGGATAATTCAGATTTCTTCTCATTACTCATTTCATTATTAAACTGCAAACAAATCACACATTTTGACCCATGTTTTCCTCTCCCTTGTCTGTTGGTGGCACTGGTTAGTTTATTTATTTATTTTTTTAATTTAACACACTGCTATCAGGAAACAGTTTTTGAAAAATATATGTGTCATGATCACAGACAAAATAGAAGCAATCACATATCTTCTTAGCAGAGGTAGAACAAGTTGTATCTAATTTCTCATCTTTCCAAGTCTTTATGAAGAAAAAACTTCCTTCAAAGAAACGATCAGCCATGAAACATGGTTTGATAAGAGTTTGATAGGCCTTCTATAAATAACCAGCAAACATATGCATCACAATTTGTGCAGTTTTATTCAACTTCTTGTCACTTCATATCAAGATGCTATTATAAACTCCTCCAGATGATGAATCCACTTCAGATGCAGTTAAAAGGATCATTAAACACACTGATGAATGAGATATCAGAATCATTTTATGATGCAGAAATTTTAACCTCTTCTCTATAAACCAAACCAGAGCCGTGGCTGGTGTTACAGCGTTGCTCCAAACCACATTAACAACCAGAGCCGCAAATCAATAACACAGGAGCTGTTTATTGTGGAGCTTTGTAGAAGTATCCACAGGTTACAGGTGTGGGTTAAGTCAGAGGATGCAGACTGGGGGCAGGGGGATACCAAGCAGCTTCTCATGGGTGTGTTGACAAATCCCCAGATATTGATTAGATGCAGGAGCTTCTGGACACATATGTCTGCGCTGATCTCCTCAAAGCCAGGGTGAGATGTTGTAAACTGGAGGCAGAAGAGGAAACTGGGAGGGTATTAAATGTTGTGACAAAGACGTATGTACTTGGAAGAGAAAGCGTGTGTCTCTCATGACAGCCTTATTGCAACTCGGTTTACTGTACACAGCAGTATGCAGCACAGGATGACTGATTACTCTGCAAGGGTTTATGGTTGTTGCAGTAGGACTGTGTGTGTGTGTGTGTGTGTGTGTGTGTGTGTGCGTGTGTGAGATGGTTCTGTCCATCCAGTCAGTGGGATGCAGATCTGTTTGTATTGACATGGCAAAGAAACTGCACCCTCGTCAGCAATACTCAGAAAGACAGTCAATCACCAGCCAACGACCTGGATGCTCTGTTCCTCTGGGGTTCAATACACACACACACACACACACACACACACACCTGAAGGATCACATGTCTTGATGGAGGGCCGATCCCACTACGCATCACAAACATACATCTCAAGACAAAGGGGTCTGGGGTAAATATAATGAAGCAGATTTTATATATTTATTATATATAAATAACATAAAAGCATATATTATTCATAAAAGGAGGAAGGTTTAGGTTTAACTCTCACTGCAGTTATTAGATGTGGCCATCAGATGGCACTGCTTTGCTTTTCAGTGACTTGAAGGAATTATGGTGTCTCCACATTGTGCCTCAGTGTGTGTGTGTGTGTTTGTGTATCTGTGTGTGTGTGTGTGTGTGTGTGTTTCGTCATCCATACATTACCAGCCATGCAGACCAATAGCATCGTGCCTATAGGCTGAGACAACAAAGGAATGGCTACAGTAAAGACTTTGTGATATGGCAGCAGGAATGGGACAAAGGGCAGTCAGATGCAATGGTCCAGAAGGACATTACACAGAAATATATATATATATATATATATATATATATATATATATATATATATATATATATATATATATATATATATATATATACACATACATATATATATATATATACACATACATACATACAAATTAAATATCAAAATGTTGTTTTCAATTTGATGCATTTTGTGTAACAAAGAAAATGTCATAATGTATGTATGAGAAAGTAAATGATGATACAGTATACTAAACATTAATTGAATTGAATTGAATTAACAGGGGCTTTTCTGGCTGTGGGCATGTTTTTATCATTCGTTTTCAGCATTCATAATTATTTATTTGTATTTTTTCTTCAAATACAATAAGGTAATATAGATAAAGTCATATCTTATTCCCCTTACTGGCTTAGCCCAGAAGGACCCAGTGTGACATTTGTGTTAGCTCCCAAAGAATAAAAAAAAATCATTATAATATTATTCTCTGAATATTGCATTTTTTCCAGAGAAAATCATCTATTTTCCTGTTTTTAACTGACTGATGGTGAATTATAATCATAAAAGCTCAAAGATTATTGTGTCAAAATGGGTAAAAAAAACCAAAAACAAAACAGAATAAAAGGCTTTTTCAGTAAAGTACAGCATTAACTGAACATAAATGAAGGGTGTCCATTGACTGCCATTGATCAAACGTCATGGGTTTTACTGTTGAATCAATGTTATAGAAGATGATGATGTTTCCACGGTAACAACAGACTGAACAGTGTGAACATTCAAATGGATCATATATGATGGTCATGAAAAGATGAATAACTGTATTTTGCACCAATTACTTACATGACATAGAAGCTATATGACACCATTTCTGGATCAACAGTTTAGATCAGTTGATTGCTTTTGGATGAAGGTGATTATTTGAGTTTCTATAGGTTAAGTCAATATTTGGTCCCATATGACTTACTGTGACAAAACGGATCTCAGAAAAAAAAAAAAAAAGTACTAGGCATGTATTGAATAAAGCCTGAGCTCTGAGACTTTTGTACGACACTATACTACCTCAGTAGTAAGTGATGAACTCCCATTAAGAAGACTAATGAGTAATAGAGCCTGCTGTTGTTGTACGTTGTGCCCTGTTAATATCATTATGAGCTGTGGTTCAGTTAGTGTTGCACTCTTTATACTAATAGATCCCTCTGGTGAGCTCACTGGTATTTTATGGTCACCTATTGATCATGTGATTAGCGGCCCAGCAGGGTCCTCCCACTTTGTGTCCAGTTGAGAGTAATGGTTATTGAGTGAGCTGTCAATGGTAAAGAAGGACATTGACCAGAGGAACATGTAGTGTGTGGGGGGTGGGGGGGTGGGGGTTGTGGGTTGGTTTAGCAGCAGTCACTCTGACCTTCAGCCTGCTGAAGTCAACGATATTTGATCATACAGACCAGAGACCTCCACCTGCGAACCCCTCGCTCCATTCACCCATCTCTCAACCCTAACCTGACTCTTTATCACATGATGCTTAAATGGTCCTGTGTTTTCCAGCGCAGGAGCAGTCCATCCATTAGGCGAACTATCCTTCATCCTGCGGGTGATGATGCAATTTGAGTGCAATGCAATCATTCCACATGATCCAATCTTGGAGTCAAACCTTGCGATTAAAGTAGACCCTCAGGCCAGTGCTCATTTTATATTTTTTCTGTTGTCAATAAAACATGCTCAGCAGCTTCATATTGGTTTCTTTGTGTTTCTAAAGCTTCATTCATAGACCTTGTATACATGAATCATTTGTGTTTTCCTTCATCTTGTGTTTCGCTCAAGGCCAGATCCTGACCCTAGAGTATAGAAGAAAATACAAATCATGCTTTTGAAATTGTTACGATGAGATACTGCATGTGGAACAAAAGCATTTAAACTTACCATGAAGTGTTGTCGCTGCTTGTACACATAATAAATTAGTATTTAAAGTGTTAAATACAGGCCAAATAAAGGGAAACACCACAACAAATGATCATGTAGGACAGAGGATTAAGGATCTAGATGAGGCATGTGTGTGTCACAGGATTTGTAAAATCAGATGAGGCCGTGGAAATAAATGCTCCTGGGATTTCTGAGGGAGGGTTTATGTTTGAGGAGGGTTGGTTTCATGGGAAATGGTGATTATTTGAAGGGAGACAAGGATCACAGCAGTGAGCATTTAATTTAGCATATATGGATAACACTGTAATATTCTAATTATTATCAGCAGAAAAAAAATAATATCCAATATCTGGTCACCTGATACCATTTATAGCAATCATACTGTATATAGTGACTTCATTATGAATTGTCATTTTATTCTGGTCAAAATAAAGACTTTTAATTTGAAAGTACATTCACCAGTTGATCGCTTAATATCTCTGTACATTGTTGTTTTAGCTTCTTTATATTTTATTTAATAAAGAATTTAAAGGTCCACAATACAGATGCAGTTCAGAAAAGCAGGATGTCCAGCATCCAAGGTGGACAATCTATGTATTTATTATGTTTTGTTGTGTTTTTATCTTAGTATTTTATTTTTTTTTAGCTTTTATAATGTTTTATTGTGTTTATTTTATTTTACAACATTTTGTAAATCTTTGTTGTTGTTTACATTTATCCTCTATAAATAAAAATGGTTTACATTGGATTGGAAAGGACACTATCTGTGTATGTGTGTGTGCGGAAAGAAAAATGATTATTTAATCATGCTAACTATTTATTATGAATCTGGGCTCCAATATCAAAATCTCACTGTTATTTTACATCAGATACTTCTCAGAAACTGTGGGAGGAAATGAAAGTGTATGTTATCCACTCACCTCACAACGTCTAGTGACACTAAATATAGTTAAAAGTGTAACTGAAGCTGCAATTAATTCACATATAAAGGTATAATGTGGAGGATTTAATGGCATCAAGTGGTGAATTTTTCCTCACTTTGCTTTGAGTCGTATAAAGGAGACTGGAGTGGATATTAGACATATGAAAAACAGTCAAAGATTGTGAGGTTTAGTCATTATGAGTTCCAGTATAAATATGGCAAAACATTCCTGCAGATAATAACTCATGTAACTCATATAAAACACACACACACATGATTAAAGAAAAATACATGTATAATAATGTAGGGGCAAAAAATATTTCAGTTCAGTTATTTTTATTTGAGCAGTTCATCTTAAAAAAATAAAAAATAAAGTACAGAACAAAAGAAACAAAAGACAAAATAAGGAGTCACCACTCAAAAGGAGTAGGTTGAAGCTCAGAGAATTTATAAAAATCCTACCCCTCATTTAACAATTTTACATTACAATAATAACAATTTTATGAATTTCATTTACATCACTCATTTCAATGTCCATCTTGACCACATGTTTTAAAACTGAACCTCCTGCATTATTGCAGTTGGTCTATTTTTGCAGCACTTAAACATTTTTGTTTATGGACATACACTTTATAATAAAGGAAAAGAAAACAAATAAAGAGCTTCCTACCGCATTAGGAAACCATTAAATTTCCTTTACTGACAAAATGAATAATAAAATAAAATTAACAATATATACTGTGTATATATATATATATATATATATATATATATATATATATATATATATATATATATATAAAGTGTAATTAATTTCTTCCTCTGCATATTTATGCAGAATGAAACTTTTATAGAGCTTTTTGAATTGAACCAGATTTTTAGCAGCTTTGATTTCATCATTGAGGCAGTAAAATACCAAGAAAATACCAAGTTTCATAAACACACAATGTGGTTAGGGTTCCAAAAACATTACAATCAGAGCTAAAATATAAAAGACACTTGAGTTTGTTACTCTCTCAATATCCTCCACAGGTTTTATACATGTTTAACAACATCTTTACGTGAAAGTATTTATGCTGCCACAAGAGGCTGCCGATGCAAACCCCATTAAAAAAATCAAATCTAATTTTGTTTATATAGTACCAAATCATATCAGATGTTATCTCATGACACTTTACATATAGAGGCAGTCAAATACACACTCTAATTTAGAGAAACACAACAGAATCCTCCAGGAGAAAAAAACTATAACCAAGATTGTTGTTTTCTATAAATACTTCCCTCTGTATGCACCTTAAAATGTAAAACAGTATTGACCTGAAGGGTATATTCTCAGTGAACACATGGTTCTTCTGGGTACGGACGAATTGCGTCACTTTGTCGTGCTTTAAGGAACAGACGAAGTATAAATTCAACAAACATACTTTAAAAAAAATTGTTTTTATCCACCTATCTATTATAAAATATATTCACTTGTACTTTTAACACACCATCACAGTAAATTATTGTCAAATACAAAGTGGTATGTTGTTGTAACCTATCCTGGTACTGGGGTAAGTTGTAACACTACTAGAGGATGGTTGTAACACTTACATTGTTAAACTTAAAAAAGATCCAAGATCTTTAATTAATTATTAAGAAGGAACAAGACAAATCTAGGAATACAGAAATAATGTAAAAAAAAAGTGCAAGTTAAAAACAATTACTATAAAATAAATCAATATAATGAACATATTAACCATGTAAACTTCTGTTTCATTTAATCAGACACTTGTGTCAAATGTACCTGTCCTTACCTAGACAGGTAAACAAAGGCTAACGTTAGCAAAGAGTTTTATGTTAAATGTAACTGCACAACATCAGTAGGGTGAACATAATAATAATAATAATAATAATAATAATAATAATAATAATAATAATAATAGTAATAATAACAATAATAACAATAACAATAATAATATAATAATATGCGACTTGTCAACTCCTACAAATTGAAGTCGACGTGTCTGTTAATGCCCTAATATATATACTTTTAAAACGAAAGGGCACCTTCTCCATTGCACCCCTACTTGAGTGTCTTGATGATATTAAAGCATGGATGACCCTAAAAGTTTTACATTTTAATGAGAGGAAGAACTGAAGTGTTGGTGTTTGGACCCAGTAGATCCTGTGGGCCTCTTCCTGTCAACCTGATCCCCCTGGCATCATATGCTAAGCTCACGGCTACAAATTTAGGTTTTAGGATGGAGAGCGATTTTAAATTGGACAGTCAAATTGGTGCAGTAGGGATGTCCAATTTTTTTCACCTCAGGCGTTTGGCAGAGATGAAACCCTTCCTGTCTAGGCAGGACTTTGAAACAGTAATCCATGCCTTCATTACATCTCGGCTGGATTACTGTAATGCACTGTACATTGGAGTCAGACAGTCATCGCTCTCACGTCTCCAGCTAGTTCAGAACGTCTTTTATCTGGAGCACATAAACAAGAACATATAACTACCATATTGGCCTGGCTCCACTGGCTGCCCGTGTGTTTTAGTTCATTTGAAAATTCTTACATTTCTTTTTCAATCTTTGAAGGGTCTCGCCCTGTCTTACCTCTCTGAGCTGTTCCATCAGTACACTCCCACCCAGACTCATGTGACCACTTACTGTTGGACACAAAAAAATCTAACTGGAAGGTCAGAGGGGAGAGAGGCTTTTCTGTTACTACACCGAGCCTGTGGAATAAACTGCCTTTGAATGTCAGACAGGCACCTACACTGTCCAATTTTAAAACACTGTCCAATTTTAAAACTCAGTGACTCATTGATTTTAGTTCTTTTATTGTATGATAAAAAAATATTTTTATCGGTGTAGTTTTAGTACTTTTTATTGTATTTTTAGATTTATTTTATTGCCTTGTTCTCCTTTCTCTGTTTTGTGTTGTATACCTTGTAGTGTGCAGCGCTTTGTGTCAGCTGTGTCTGTTTTAAAGCGCTTTTATAAATACAGATGATATGGTAAGTGAAACAACTGTACAGTATCTGCCACACAATGGCCACTATGCAAAAAAAAATATTTATTTAAATATTTTTTAAAACTACTTTTACTTCTCTTACCTGACAAACAGAGAGCTTTTACCTTAAGGACATGTGACGTCACCTGTGAGCTCACTTTGGAAGTGGGCATAGCTTATATTGATGACATCACCACAGCTCCTTCATGATTGGTCAGACTGACAGTGTTACATCTATCCCTGTGTTACAACTGTCCCCAGTCTCCCCTACACATCCATGTCCATATCTGCTCAGCGATGTCCGTTACAACTGTCCAGGAGACAGCTGGGCAAACACTGACCTGTATCAGCCCCTTTTCCCCATGACCTCTTAAGCTGACCTCACCCCTACTAGATCCCCATTTAGGCCCCCTGCTCCCTCTGTTGGCCCCTCAGTGTCCCACCTCAGCAGCCCAGCAACTGGACCTGATGCCCACCCAGGTTTGGGGTCCCTTAGCATGAGCAACGACTTCGACTAAGGAATGCTAAACAGTTAAGAGCTTGGGCAAATAGAAAAAGTCTCTCCACAAAGGCGTGAGGTCAACTCCTTCAGATGCCACAGTTCACCAGACAGCACCACTATCAGTCTGTCTTTATTTTTTTCACTTTCTTTTGTTCTCCTACTGCACAGTAAGTATGAAGACAGAACTTATATGCTTATGTTTTATATTTAGTGCCGTTATCGACAAACAAAACTTTTCAGTTTCTGCTCCTCGATCTTTCTATTTCCCAACACACACATGTACAGACAAACAGACACACAACCCACGCCTGATTTATTCCCTTGTGAGTGCATTCCTTAACCCTTCCAAGGCTCGAGTAGCCAGCCTTATATAATCTGCAGAGTACGCTTTTATGCACACAATAAAATAAACTCATTCTTAAAAGAAAACCCTCTGCACTCTGGTGAAATAAATGTCTTTATTTAACAGATTGGGATGCATTTTGAAAAATTCATTTCCATACATTATCAGCTTCCCAGCTTTTAAGGAGAAAATTAAACCCAGCTAATGCCAAGGAAAAGAAAAAATCCTACTTGTGACCCATCTTTACTCATGGTATCTCCATCCTTCATCCAAGTGCAGCCACAGGCAAAAGCAACAGGAAAGGGACAGGAATGGCATCGTATTTTTCAACAATATTAGCAAAGAGAACAATAATCTGCAGTACTCATATTTCAACGTAATAGTAAAATAGCATTTCATATAATATGCATTTATATTCATGAGCTTAGTTTATTTAAAACCCTCATATACATGTTTATTATAAGACATTTATAGGCACTCTGAAGGAACTTTTTTCTCTCTACAATTTATTGACTGCATTAACACTTAAATAAAAGCCTTGAGTTTGTTGGAATTGTTTAATAGAACTGTATTTTTTATTATGTTTAACTAAATACTCTATCATTATTGAACTTTTTTCAATGTTTTCTTGCTTTATGACAAGATCTAAATCTGATAGTTCTGCTTTGAAATACTCCGAAAGTAATTTAAATTATCATTAGTATTTAGAGAAAGTAATTAATTAATTATTAATTATTGTTATCAATTATTATGCATTGTCCATAATGTACTAAATGTATTGTGCAGATTTCACTTTTATGTACACAATAAAATAAACTCTCATTCTTAAAAGAACCTCCTCTGCACTTTGCTGAAAGAAATTACTTCATTTAACAGATTGGTATGCAGTTCTAAAATTAATTTCCATATATTATCGGCTTTCTAGCTTTTAAGGAGAAAATTAAACCCCAGTAATACCAGGGAAAAAAGAGTTTCCTACTTGTGTCCCATCTTTCCTCACTGTATCTCCATCCTTCAGCACATGCTGAGAGGTAGATTTCTGCTTCCAGCATAGCAACTGCAGGAGTCTCTCCAGTCCCCCATGTGTGGCCACGCCCTGGGGTCTAATTAATACAACACACTGTGCATCCATATGGTTCTGTGTGATTAAACCGATAGAGAGTGGAAGGGAGATAAAGGAAAGGAGAGAAGAAGAAGAAGATGAGTCCCCTCTTCCATGTTTCCTCCGCTGATGGAGAGCGATACACTGTATTGCTGCAGTAGCTGTTTCCCTCCATGCAACAACTGTACTCCGTTCAGGCCAATGAAACTGGAAGCTGACCTTGGCACAAAGCAGCATGATTAGACCCCGCAAATCAATACATAAAATGCTTGACTCAATCAAAGAGACAATGAATATCAGCTTCTTTTCATGTCATGTGCTATAAAACAACTCTTCCTCAAGGCAGGATGTAAGTACTGGAACAAAGAGCAGACTCTCTTGTTGGAACAAAGCCTTATTTGCAGGCCACAATTCCCAAGTGGGTTTGTTCCAGAGTATGGATTAGAGATAGGTGAGGGCTGGGGGTAATGGAGGCAGACAGAAGATGGGCAACATCCAAGCGGCGAGATAACAAATATATTTTCTTTCTTAGCCTCTTTTATCTGCTCATGATACAAGACTGTTTTTTTTTTCTTCTTCTTCAGGTTTAGAGTTATTTTTGTGAACTGAACAGATAGTGTGTCTGTGCACTATTGACTCAATGTCCAGGCATGTACCAGTGTGAAATCTGTGATTACCTGACATCTCTCTAATGGTGTTTTCCAGTCACTTCTGCACATGTCCTTAAGTCTGACTTTGAAACGAAGTGACCTACAATTAATCTGATGTTAAATACAGTGACAGGAAAAATACAAGCCCTTGTTCATTCCTCCAACCATTACAACTTAAATGAGATTCACACCCTAGACTTTGCTATATACATATACCTGTGCAAAAAAAATAAGTTAAGTGTATAAGAGGGTCAGTCATGAGGCTTTGAACAAAATGGAACAGAATGAGGCTACAATAACAGCCCTGTCTTATTATACCTATTAAATATATTTGTCAGTAGAATGATTCTGGTTCATACCCTGACGCTATTTAACAGTATGGGTATAATACTAGTGTTATAGAAACACTGTAGCTTTATTTAAATAAATCATATATATTATTGTATAATATATAGTATATACATGAACTCTGCTCTCTAGTGGTTCAGTCCTGGATTTTATATATATGCACCATCCATCTCAACCCCTTTCTGTCTATTGTGGAACGGTGAAAACCTCATTGCTAAAACACCCTTGCATCGGTCTACTTATACCTAGAAATGTTGATAGGACACATATTTTTTGGTTCATTAAAGATAACCTTAAATGTATTGGCTGTTTGCTGAAATATAACATTGTGTTTTTCTGGTGACTGAGGTGAAATATACACATAGTGAATGAGTCCTGTACATGACAGTCTGCTTGGCATAACCTGTTAATGACTTCAACATCACCTTTCCATTGCTTTTTGATTTCACATCCTCACACTTACAGCTATTAATTGCTTCTACCTAACACATCCCCTCCTTCGATCTGCCCCAGCCCTCCATCCTCTGCTCCCTTTGTCCCACCTTCCCTTCTTTCTTTGTCCTGCTCTACACATCACTGCCGTTGTGCACACAGGGGATGTAATATCTTCGCTGGTCCCCCTCCCCCACTCTGTACCCTCCTCCCCCCTTTTTCTGTCTTGAGGGCACTTGGGTACATTGTACATGTTAACCGTGAGCACGGTGAGCAGTCGCTCAAACGCTAAGTGTGTGCATGCATGTGTGCCTCATGATAAATGAAGAGAAACTTGAGGGACAGCGGAGGCTGTGTCACAGATGATGACTACATATCTGGGCATGCGGGCCCTACTTTCAGTGCCATTGAAAAGGCTGCCCGATTTATCTCTCAAATACATATAAATGTGTTATAAGGGCAGCTCTACAGCCTGTATGGTTGGCTTCTGCTCGACGATTCCCCCGGCACACATTGCAATCACATCAGCCCTCCTTTTCTCAGAAACAGTCACTCCATTAATGCTTTCAGTGCCAAGTCTCCAGTGGCCTCAGCATGTTAATGCCCACATTCTCCATCAGTCACCCTCCACCACCTGACACACCATCTTAAAGTGGAGCCACAGGCAAAAGCATCACGGAAAGGACAAGAGGCAGAAATGGCATGATATTTTTCAACCATACAGAAATGAGGAACAGTTTCAGGAACAGTACTGGCAAAAGGAACAATAACCATAACTACACATATTTCAATGTAATAGTATAGTAACATTTCATAGAGTGTATATATTTATATTCATGTGCTCGTAGTAAGTGCTAGTTTATTTAAAGCCCTTCCATACATGCTTATAGTCACTCATAAGGAACTTTTTCTTAGTTAATAGACTCTGCATAAACACTTCAATAAAAGCCCTTAGATTGTTGTGATTGCCAATTAGCAAGAAGTTATATACTATGTTAAACAAAATTACTCTAATATCATAATTACACTTACTAAGTTTTTTTTCTCCTTTGTGACAGGATCTAAATTTGTTTGTTCTACCTTGAAATTCTCAGAAAATACCAAATAATATCATTAGTGTTTAGACAGAGTTCTAATGTTATGTCATATGTACAGATGTGCACTGAATTTATTCACAGCCACAGGTTGATATGTTGCTGTGCATTTCTGTGACCAATAGGAGGAATAGTGAGTCACTACAGTATTGAGTCTGTGTCAGAGAAAGTGACAAAGTGATTAAAAAAAGAAAGAAATCAAAGGACTGCTGTTTTTTTTTTCACCACAGAACAAAGCTATTGAATACAAACCATACAGAGCCATACATGTGTGATTTATAGTTTTAGTGCGGAAAAACAGAGTTAAGCTAACAGAGGTATAATGTACATGTATAGCTGAAGCAGGAGCCTGAGATTAGTGGTATTTTCAGAGTGCCTGGCTTTTTGTTTGCTGACACCATAATACAGATGTGTGTCAACAAGAAGCTTTAGACATTATTTAATGAGTGACACAACACTGCCTGTGTCTAAACACTGTTGATCCATTTGTGGATTTCCTAGTTATGGGTGTATAGTTTAGTATTAGTACTATAAGCCTTTGATACATAGTTTATCTGGCCTTTACTAACACTTAACTCAGTTTAAGGTGCACACTCACCATAAAGTGCAGGCTCCGTTTATATGTCAATACAAGGGAGTTGTCTAGTGAGGCAGAGACAAACAATTAAGTCCATTTAATTAAAAATGTATTTAACATGATAAGCCACTGTTATTGGATTGGACCTGGAAACTGCACAGAAGAATAGCTCTGTCTTATTTATATATAACAATGATTACTGTCTTATCACCATTTATATATCTACTTCACTACTATAGGGTTACACGGTTGTGAGGGTAAGGTTAAAGGTTAATGTTAAGGGTATATCCCCGAACACACTCAATCCTTAACCAGACAGCTATGATGTCATGATGTGAGGCACCCCCACATCATGACCTTTCATTTGCACTTGATTTGAAGTCAGTCAGACAAATAAATAGTTCCAGAACTATGAACAAGAGTGTTCAGTGATTTTTGACTTTTCAGTGGCCCCTTGTGGGTAATCTAGAAATGGTAAGTCATTCAAAAGGGAATCAGTTCTTCCTGCTCATGATCTTCATAGATATGGAAAAAATAGTTTCTAAACAAAATACCTTCCAAGTTATTGCATTCACATAAAGGATATCCTGCGACAACAGTCAAACCAAAAACCTATAAAAGACCCCATTTTGGGGTCTTTTGTCGTTGCTATTGTTTTTTTACTTTGGTATTTATTTTACTTCATTTTCTCTATTGATATGAATGTGTGTGTGTGTGTGTCTGTGTGTGTGTGTGTGTGTGTGTGTGGGATATTCCTTTACACATTCTTTAATTTTTCAAACACTATGTTAGACAATGTATAATTCTTTAAATGTCTGAATAAACACAGTTAAATTGACCTGATGTAATGATTGCAAAATCATTTAAAATCATCATTGATGTAAAATTATTGAAATTCACAATCACAAATATTGAAATAATGACAGCAGGTAGAGTTAATGTGATTCCATTATGTCATGGGCAGTGGAAGAACTATTGGTTTCTATTTGTGCTGAATACTGACTGAGGTGATGGATAGGATTAAATAAATCTTATAATTTAGCCTGGTCTGGAACAGGTTAATTCCACAAAATAAATCTACATGGTAACTTTTGTCATAACATCAACTTTTCACTATGCTGCCTTTTTACAACTCGATCATTGATAGGTTTAGCCAGGGTAACTAATATAACCCAGTTTAATCCCTTATCCTAGTTTTGTGCAACGGGCCCCAAATGTCCAGTTACCATGACAACATAGAAGGGACAAAATGCAGCCGTCCTCTATATTGGCACTAACCGCCCTCAGGACAAAAACACCTCCTGTGCAAAGAAAATCAACTGAAATATCTTTGTAACACAAAATACGACTGTCCCCTCTAAAATGTAAAAACAAACCATTTCTAACTATTTATTTGACCTGAAATCAACCCAATTATTATTGTTTTATTATGTTATATATTGCATAATATATCATGTTATGATGTAAATATTATCTAATTTATGGTTATTTCTTCTATAGAAAAGACTTTTTTTTTAAATTACATATTGACATTAGAACTTGAATTTGACTTTTGTAGGAAATACAATGTGTCAATTAATTATATATAAGTGTTTTACCTTCAGTGAATCTCCATTGATATAGACAGTCAGTATAAGATAAGAACAAAAACTACTTAATAAACATAAAGGCATAGAACACTACGGACTATGAAGAATAATTAATGTTTTTTTAATTAAAATTAGAATCTGAAAATCAGTTGTAATGTAACAACAATCTTCAGGATGATAGTTTCAAGATGGTTTGATAATATATTTTCCTGTTTACTGCCAAAAAACATGAGCGCATAATTGAGTGTTTTTACACTGCGGTATCAGAGGCTGTGAAAACACACATAAAGTAAAGCCTTTGAATTCACACAGATTTGCACACACAGATGATAGCAATTAAAAAGGAAACAGGAGCTGACAGGACGGTTTTGATTATTTGCAATGTGAGAGCAGGGATGTCACCTGGGAAGTGTGTTACGGCTGGGAAATCTGGAAACAGTAAAAAAGACCAGGGGAAAAAAATGTGAAAACGAAAGGGGGAAAAAAAAAACAGGGAACATCAGAGGTAGGCGGTATGAAAGTTGGCTGGTGTGACCTTTGGCCTCTCTCTCTCTTGGCTGCTCCCTTTGAGCTGCTAAAAGGCGTGTGGTGTGAGAAGCCAGAAGACAGCTGCACCCCCACTCTGCTCCTCTGGGCTCTCTCTGGGAAACTGAGGTCCCCTTTCTAAACTGGCTTTAAATGCTGTGGGGTCAGGAGGAGCCGGGGCCCAGTTGAGGTGGTCCAGCCAGGGATTGAGTTTCACTGCTTTACATGGCCAGTCTGGCCCGTTACGTGTGTGTGTGTGTGTGCTTGTATTCCTATCTTTATGGGGACAGTGATGTGTTTACACAGTCACGCCATGGGGACCAACATTTAGGTTCCCATAAGGGTTAAATATAAATGGAGATTAAATCTGTGTGAAGCATGCAAATTTATGCAAATGATATACCCTATATTCTTTTGGGAAGTCCCCATAAAACCTGTGGGTAACATGTGCAAAGCAGAACATGTATTTCTAAAAGTTTTCAAGATGTGTTGACTTTTTTTCAATGTATTTTCTTTAGATATTTAGACTAATATTTATTTTTACATTTTTAAAAGTCATTCTATTTAATAGTATTTTTTATATTTGTATATTTTTTTAATAAAAAAAATTAGATATATATAATGTTTCCATTTATTATTATTTTCTTTAATTTATTTACGTTTTTTATTTATTCATTTTTATTTTTTCATGATTAAATTAATTAAATATAATTAAAATATTTGGAACATTAATTAAAAAATTTTTTTTTATGTTTTTACACTCACTAATGACTTCTTTCTCTACAAGTGATGATTACAAACTTGGTCCTCATGAGACATGGAAACCATTCTGTATGTGTGTGTGTGTGTGTGTGTGCGTGTGTGTCCGAAAGAGAGAAAGGAGGTGACTGGGCTTGTGGAAAATAACTTTGTTGTCTCTGGTAAAACCAAAAATACAGAAGGAGCTGACAGTAATAAACAGAGCTGGTGAAAAGTACTCACGTTCTGTGCTTAAGTAGAAGTACAGTTACTGTGGAAAAAATACTCTGGTAAAAGTAGAAGTACTGATTCAACCCTTTACTGAAGTAAAAGTAAAAGTAAAAAAACAAACAAAAATAGTACAACTTCTCAGTTGTAAAAAAGCATGTATGAAACAATATAACCAGGAAAAATCTGAAACGTTTCAATTGTATCTAAAAACAAAGCCTTTAAAAGTGAATGTCTGGGTAGAATATGTGTTTGATCAGATCATTGTAGTGAGTTTTGTGGGTACGGGCAGAAAATTATGGAAAAATGGCAAAAAGAAAAGTAAGTAAGACAATGAAAAAACATGTTGTCTTATTTTTGGTTTTATTTTGAAAATCAAATGAACATATGATACATGGATTCATTATATCATTTGTGAGTCTTTGTATTAATACACAGATATAAGTGACATATGTACAGCAGTAAATATAATCTAGTATAATTAGGAAACCGCTTCAATAAACTAAAGTGGTTGCATTCAGTGTGACCTTCATTTGGACTTAACATGTCTTTAACCCTTTTGTTCAGACAATATGAGTTATTGTATGACAGTTCTGATGTTTTACATAAGGTTTCATTCAACACACTGTATGTCAAAGCTTTCTGTTTGTGCTTCTTCTTGTCAGGGGTCAGAGGTCACACTAAATAGTCACTTTAAAGGAGACTTATTATACTCAGTTTTAACCATCATTATGTGAGTTTTCAGCACCTACAGAGTAGCTTTGCATGATTTCCAGCAAAAAAACCTCCATAGTTATCTCGTACTGGCATTCACAAAAGACATGTTTTTCAGCCCAGTGGACATTTTTGTAACACCATAAAAAACAGGTTAAAAAGATGAGCTTTTTTCATGCCTAAAGAGGAATAAAAACACCTTGACTAACATTCACAAATCAAAGGGTTAACACTTTAAATCTATATTTTACTCCATGAATATGCTTGAAGTTTGATTTTTTTTAAACAGTGTTTGCCCCCCCCCCCCCCCCCCCCCCCCATAAAAAAATTTAATTGTTTTTAACAGTGTGGTAAATATTTTTTTTCAAGCCACCATTTATCTTACAGCTTCAGTGACTAGATTACATTTACATCCCTTTCTGAACTGTGAAAATGTCAGATCTCCAAATGACGAAGTGTTGTTTTGTAGCTTCAGAAAATTTATCTCGCTCTCCAAACCAATTAAACAGTTTAAAACCCCTCTTTGAATTAGCAGGAAAATGCATTGCTGCAAAGGTTGAAAGTGTTTTTTGAGGCTAATGAAAATTGTATTCGTTTCTACACCAGCAAGAGCAACATCACAAACATATGATGATCTGACAGAATACCATGTGTTATTGTACATTTAATTACCCGACAGTGTGTGACCTGAGGTGAAGCAGGTTCAAAAGAAAAAAGGACACAGCGACAAATAAGGATGTGTAGAGACTGAAGGTTCCCTCCAAGATTATCATTTATTTAAAGAGATTTGCTCCAGAATTACCTTTTTTTTTTTTTTTTTTTTTTTTTTAAAAAAAGGTGTTTTTACTCTCACAACCCAATGACTTCTTTCCCTACAAGTGATGATTACAAACTTGGTCCTCATGAGACACAAAAACCATTCTGTGTGTGTGTGTGTGTGTGTGTGTGTGTGTCCAAAAGAGAGACAGGAGGTGACCGGGCTTGTGGAAAATAACTCGTCTCTGGTAAAACCAAAAATAAAGGAGCTGACAGTAATAAACTAAGGTGGTGAAAGTACTTAGATTCTGTACTTAAGTAGAAGTACAGCTACTACTTTAAATACTCTGGTAAAAGTAGAAGTAGAAGAGGTAATTAATTCAGGTTTAGTTTCCATTATGCTGCAAAACACATTTGATCTGTCATCAGATGTGACGAAACAGTTAATATAGATATATATTTATGTGCTGATTCAGATGGTTACATTGAATAGTGATAGTTGGGATTAGTTATTATGTCTGACACAAACCTGCCTGTGAGGCTGTGGTAACGTGTACGCTCTGTGTGTCGGTCTGCCAAACTGCCACTACACCGGCTGCGTTCACCGTGCACTATAAGTAGACCTGCTTTCAATCAGCGAGCTTTTGGCAAACTCTCTGCATGGTCTAAGTCAACAAAACTGCTAAGCTGAATCAGTGGTTACCTCCAGAGGTGTTTAAAGTACTCACATTCTGTACTTAAGATGTACAGCTACTTGTGTGAAAAAATACTCTGGTAAAAATAGAAGTACTGATTCAACTCTTCTACTTAAGTAAAAAAGTACAACTTCTCAAATGTAATAAAAGTACAAAAGTAAAAAGTAAAACTGCTTTTTTGTCATGAATGCAATAATACTTTAGAAAATCTGAACAGTTTCAAAAGTATTTATAATAAAGCCTTTATAAAAGTGAGTTGCTGTGTCGATAATGTGTTTGATCAAGTCACAGTTACTCAGTTTTGTGCATATGGGCAGGAAATTTACAAAAAATGTGGAAAGAAAAGTCACAATTGAGCTGAAAAGTCACGAGATTTGAAAAAAAAAAAAGTTATAAATGTGAGATAAAAATGCATAATTTTAAGAGAAAAAGTCAAAATTGTGAGATAATAGCCATATAACTATTGTATATAAAGTCACAGTGACTTATTTTTCATACTGTCACATCTATTTAGTTGTAAAAGTATTCTGAGAATGTAATGAGTATAAAGTACAGATATTTGTACAAAAATGTAGGGAGTAAAAATAAAAAGTTGCCAGAAAAATAAATACTCAAGTAAAGTACAGATACCTAAAAAATCTACTTAAGTACAGTAATGAAGTACTTTTACTTAGTTACTTTACCTCCCACGAACCCACCGCCACTCCCATCTGGTCTGCCAAACTCACCCTGCGCTGCACTGGGAAACTAAGGCCCTAAGAGTTAATATTTTACACTATACTCATGACTCTCAAGGTAACTATGACTATGTGAGAAGTAACACCCATAGTGTTGTTGTCAGTCAACACTGAAGAGTTAAGTTACTGAAGGTTTTCAGTGCGAGGAAGATGGTGATGCCAGTCAGTTTAAGCGTAAGAGGGTAAGTGGGCGGGGCTTTTCAGAGTCATTCTCTTTTAACATTGAAAGGTACCTTGCTCTTATCAGTGTGGAATTAACTCTGACAGAATCATTAACACTGAATATATGACACTGGCAGCCTAAAAAAATCCTCTGTTAATTCTGGAAGTTATTTAGTTAATTGTAAATCTTGTTAGAATAACTCCAAAAGAGTTGAAATACTTTTGACACTGCATTTATTTTCCATTGGCAAATTTACTATGTAGGAAGCGCTCACTGCAGACTACACAGTAAATTTTGTAGTGTTAATTTGGAGAAAATGGGACCAAATACACTCTAGAAGAAGTTAAATAAACTCTCTAAGTGTTGATTTAACACTGCAATATTTACTGTGTAAATGATACACTAAAACTGGGCAAAGATATTATATATTGACTTGCTGGTGCACATACATAATCGAACACTTTGCACCTATACTGTATTCAGCTGAAATTATCTTTTCACACTTTACCCAAAAGATAAAGAGACAGACAGAGAAAGCCGACTTGATCCATACTGGAGCTTCTTTTGTCCTGAAGTTCAATCTTGCATTGGGATTCAGAGTGATTAGAAGTCCGGCACCAACCTTTATTGACCCGGAGCTCTGGGCCTCATGCTCAATACTCTTTGTCTGTCCAACAGGCCATGAGTTAATGTGCTGAACAGGGAACAGGACAGTGTGAGGAGGGAGGGAGAGAAGTCTGCATCAGATTGATCCGCTGCCTCTCCATGGACCGCAAGAAGCACAGAAGCAAACACACAAATCTCTACTGCAAATTACAATTCTTTATCCACCAACCGTCCCGAGTCCCTTGGCACATACGTACACTCGCAACCAAACACACAATAAAGACAGACTGAAGACCAAATATGACTAGAGCTAGTTTTATTTTCATCACTGTTATTGTTTTTTCTTCAATCAGTGTTGCACAATGAACCCTAAAACAATACAAACCACTAAAAATGGTCTATTCGGCCTTTTTACAGATATACATACACACATACAGTACATCCAGTATATGTGGATATGTATACAGACTTTTACTTGTGACACCTTGGTCTTGAAGAACTATAGAGAAAGTGTACAAACGTAACTTTGTGGAAACATACAGTAGTGGTCCCTGACAATGCTCTGAGGACGCTTAATTTTCGTCGTCTCATACGGACCTGAATTTGACTGTTAAATATGAGGCAGTGACCTCAGCAGACAGACAGACAGACAGACAGATGCACAACACAGACAGGTGGAAAGACAGACAGATGTGTGATCATGGATTGTGAACAGATTTGTGCTCCCTTTGTTCCTTTCCAAACTGGTGATGGATTAATCAAACCCAGATAATGATACAAATGAGGCTCAACTACACAAACTGGCTCCATGTATAGATTTTGGTATCAGGTTGACACCCTGCAGAGATTAAAAAAATAAAACTGCATAGATAAAATAGTGTTTTTTTTTTTTTTTTTGACATACTGCCATATAGGTAAAATCTCTTCCAGTGACTGTATAAACAGCTTTGTCCTCTTCTTGCCCTTTGCTGTGGCCAGAGTGGTTTATACATAAAACAGAGACTGAAGACAAAAAAAAAAAAAAAGAAAAGAAAAAAGATCTTACGGAAACTATCACTCAATGTCTACTGATCTTTGTGCTTGAGGTAACATCCGGTGTGCATATTATTAAAAACATCCTGCTAATGTCGTCACCTTCATCAGAACATGAAGCTACTGGTCTTTATACATTGATTAAGACTGAATAAAGCCTAGAGGACTCATTTAATACTTAAAAGTTGTGTTCTGTATCATGCAACCTTGGTTGACACATCAAATGCACGTATTGAGTTGAATTTGACAGCATGTGTGTACAGTAGTTTGGGTCATCAGAATCAACACGGGCAGATCTGACACTAAACTACATAGTAAGTGGTTAACCTTTTAAGTACATTTTTCGTACACATTTTGACACAAAAACAGGTGTTTTTTTTTTTTTTTTTAACATAACTTTGAGATTTCTTTTGACACTGGACATGAACAACATATGGAATCTGCACACTGGGTCAACCCCCCCCCCCCAAAAAAAAAAACAAAACAGACTCAGCTTTGACAATTTCAACACTTTTGGATGAATTCCATATTTACATCAAACAGAAAAAGCATGTGAGTAAAAGCCCTGATGTCGACCAACAACACTGAGCAAGAACAGGCCAGATCTTCTTACACTTTTGATGTGGCAACAATAAACTGGCATCACTTCCCCCTTAAAACCTGCCAAGCTGCATGATGGGAGCTCAGACTGAAGATAACAAACATCAATGTTAAAGTGATGACATGACTTCAATTTCATTGGGCGAGCGTGGGAGTCGATCACACCAGTGGAGTGGATTCTCTTATTTCAGCGGCCAAATAAAGGATGACTGAACAGCTTTAGATCGTGGTGACAACATCAATACAGAACAGACATTCTCCTCGAGCAAAGATGTTTTGTGGAGGAAGATGAACACAACATGTCACTTTAAAGGTAACGGGACGTCATTCCGAATCACTCAGGTGAAAATGACGGGTGGAGAACAGGATAAGGATGAGGTGATCATCAGGCATCAGAGAGGGCAAGACAGATTTAGATTTGTCAACTGAGAGGTCACTCAACCCATTTTCATCAATACACACCATCAAGATAGAGCGGTTGATAATGTGAGACAGGACCATCAATAGCACCATATTGAGATCACAACATTATTTTGCCATATTCGGCTAAATATCACAGTGTTACCATCACAAGTCCAATAATGATTTACTAACACTTTTCAATTTTGCTAAAATTACACATTAGCATTATGCTTCTCATGCAGATCTACAGTAGGCTTTGTCCTCCTACCTTTTAATACACTGAATGCAATCTGCTTTCTTAACAGAGGTATATAAAATATAATACTGACCTCAAACATTAAAGTACAATTACATTAAATCACCATTTGACAATAGTATAAATTACTTGAAAACCTTTAAAGTCAGCATTATTTGACATGTACAGTCATCGGGGTCTCAGAGCAGAACAACCAGAGAGATAAATGCATCAGAAATGTCATCAGTTCATCATATGGTAGTCATTTGGTGCCACAACAATCGATATCACATAATGTAAAGGATGACTCACACAGAGTATAGTTGCATTGGACATTTGAGAACAAATGTTATTCCAAACGTCCTCACCACTGAGATCAACCTTGGAAATTATAACATTAAAACACAACATATATTAGATGCTGATATATTAAGCCATTCAAGCCAATCTAAAACTATCTTGTCCTGACTTTATCTTAAGCAATGCATAAAAAGATAGAGAACAACACTAACCAATAAGAGTTAGAGCTCTGTCCTGTGTATGAATCATACCCATGCCCAGATCAGTTTGCTGCAGGCTGGATGCCTTTGGATGAGAACCTGAGAGAATATTAAGTATTCACACACCAAGAATAAAACTACAAATACGGACATCCCACTGGAAACAGGTGCACTCACTTACAATATTTCTGCAGTCCGCCTTTAAAATGTAGATTTTCAGTATTTACAGGCTTTGCGGATCTTCGAGAACATATGTTAATATTTCATATTAAGGTACAAATTTTCACTTTTATTTTGTTGATTATTTACATTTACAAGCAGTGTATTAACACTTGATAAATTATTATAAAGCATTTACCGTTGCATTTTTCTGTGGTTATATTTTACAATTCATTTTTCTGTGTGACTGTATTTTATAACTACTAGGCCATTAAAATAGATATTTTTTCCTCAATAAGTTTCTGCTTATTTTATGTCGTACAAGTTGAATGTTTAGTGTGTGATGATTAGTGACATCTAGTGGTGAAGTTGCAAATTACAATCAACTGACGATCTCACCCTCCTCTACGGCAGATGTTAAATTCTTTATTAGAGGTGGTGTTTGTTTTAGCCGTTGCATGTTTTTTGATAAAAGGATAAGAACGCTGCTTGATAGTTAAATATATTAGGTAATGGTACTTGTCATGAAATAGAAAAAAGACATGAAGAAGTCTGTTCTGTCCTGACCCACTTCCTCTGTAGACAAACACCTCGATGACACATTAGTTCTTAGTTTTACTTGATAATGAAAATGTGTTATGAATATCTACCTCCCCTCAAATGTTCTGCTGTCAGTATCAGTTTGAATCGTATCTACTCAGTTTGTGGCTCAGCTTAGTTTGACCATCACTGAGCAAAGGATGAATCCTCACAGTGTAATTCATTTATGTCAATTAATTTTTTGTGGCTGCTGCAGTCCCTGGGGGGGGGGGGTTGAAGGCAGGAAAAAGTAATTTGGTAGAGGTAAAGCCTCCTTAAAAATGTGCTCCAATATTATTGCTGCTATTAGTAGTGTGTCCGATGACTCAAGATCAATAATGATTTAGTATTTAGTATCACTTTGGTTACAGTACACATAGTATGATCATATGTGGTACAGCGGAAGCATTCACAAAACCCAAGCATAAACAAATCAACCTGATACCAACAATAGAAAAATGCAAAATTATTTGTGAACAACAAGACTTAACTGATGAGTAACATATTTTGACTTAGACTATTTAGATTTATTGGTAACACTTTATAATACCTACACACAACTCCGTATGTATTAACCATTTATTACCTATTTGTTAATTTTTTTCATTATGTTTAAAGTTATGTTTATGTTTTCATTTGTTACCTAGTTGTTAGTAATTTTTTTCATGCACAATTTATCATAAATAAAGCATTTGTTCTTTTCTATGAATAAACCATTTGTAACTGTGTGAACAAATGGTTTCTGGTAAATTGTGTATAAGCAGTACATTAACAAATGATTATCATTAACAAATAGGTAACGAATGGTTAATACATCATGAATAAACCATTTACACGTGGGTAACAAATGGTTAATACATTGTGTGTAGGATTGTGTGTAGGTATTATAAAGTGTTACCGATGTATTTATACACTGCTGACACTTGTATTCAAGTGTGGGCAATATATAAAATTCATTCTATTTATGAAATGAATTCTAATTATTGGGGGAAAATGTCTAAATTATACATTTGATTTATAAGCATTAATATTTTTTTCCTCCTAAACAAACTGTAAATGCAATTTTTTTAGGTTTTAGTAAAAACAAGACCATTAATGTAGTCAGTAATAACTGGTTAATGCTTAATATCTGTAATACTGGAGGGAAAAAAACTAAATACGTACACGATTTAGTTTTTTTAAGCACATTGACCCAGCTACATTTATTCGTTTTGAACAAACAATATTAAATAATTGTTATTAAGGAGATATTTTAGATTTTTGGTGACTGATAAGATCCATACTGAGAAAAGAATATTATATAAGTATATCATTTTTCACAGACACTAACTTCTTCACTTACAATCAGTAATTAGAAGATTATTGAGGAAAAAGTAGTAGTTGCAGAAATTATTCCTAAAGAAGAAGTCTTCCGTAAACATCTACTAATGTGCGTATCAATATTGAATATTTGTACCTTAACATAAAATATCAGCACCACTCTTCTTATGGCACAGCTTTTTTTTTTTTTGCTTTTTTTTTTTAATTGTATATAGATGATGACAAGGGCATCTGCAGAGCAAAAGTGTCCGATCTGGGCGCAGAGTTAAAGGAGGAAAATCACACTGAGTACAAGAGGCCAAGTCAAGCCTCACATATAACATGAGGATCAGCGTGTCCCTGAGCATACACTCTTCCTGTCCAAAGGTCAGGATTCGCATATGAGGAAAATTAAAAAAGGAGGCTGGAAAACTATGACAAAGGCCCCTGTTTTTTTCCCACTAACTGCATCAGCGAGAGAGTCATGTGGCGGCTTCTACTGATGGACTTACAGCACCCGACAGTCAGCGAGAATGCCTTTAAATCACCAGACACAGACAAGCTGACCTATCAAAGACTCACCACGTAAACATGATCGTCATTGCACCACATTTCCCAGTGAATCAGGTTAAACAGTATGGCACTAAAACCTGTCACGTCCACTGGTGACATGTGGGCAATTTCCTGCAGGAGGAGATTAACCCTTAATTACAACAAGGAATAGGGGAAGGAAGGAAACAACACACACTGCATGTTTCTCCCTTTGAAATTCCTCTCAACAGAAGTAAAAAAAAAACAAAAAAAAAAACACTGATTATAACAGAGCAGCTGGTATATCACACTGGTATAAAATAAATATATAAACAGAAGACATTTGTTCTGCTATTTTGACAAGTACCGTTAATGGAGTTTTTTTGTTTGTTTGTTTGTTTGTTTGTTTTGTTTTTTGCAACACTTGCAATATGATTTTAACACAAATGTACTATTTAAATACAGGAAATGGGTGCAATGCGGATATTTTCAGACAAACATAATCTTAAAAAGTATTACATTACTATACCGAGAATGAGCAGTAACATAAATATTTATGTAGAAGTAAGAAAAAAAAATACAAAAAGTGAAGGTACAGCTCAAGTGACACGTACAACTCCTAAGTGGAATGTAGCGTATGTTTGGAAAAAGATGAAAAATGGTCAAAATAAGTAGTCAGTGGATTTGTCATTACTGTCAAAAGTGGGGAAAAATTGCTTTTTAATATGACATCTAGTAGTGTCATCACCTCACTGTTTGACTCACATACAAATAAGCATCTTTTCTGTCCAGTTTAGAAGGAATTTAGTGAAAGCTGATTATAATATTTTAAGTAAGTTTGTCAGGTGACTCTCAGAATAGTGACAAATGACAGAACTGTGATTTCAAACGGCTGCAGGTCACAGCCTTTGGCAGTTATATTTCAAATCATGTTTTTACCCACTCGGGTGAGCAAAAGGTCACAATTTTAGCACTGAATGCTTCCTCATTAGAACCTAATGTTGCAGAAATGTGGAGGAGCTGTAAGTGTCACCCGTGTGAGTGTATTCACATGTCATTTTTGCACAGTGGACATAAAAGTCAAACACCACCAAGTTCGGGACATGAAAAAAAACAGAAGTCACATTAGCATAAGCAGGAAATTAAAACGTGAACATGAACTGTTTTAATGGTTAGGGCACAAGATAAAGGTCCTAAAAATTTCCCCCTCCATTTGTTCTGTTAGTATCACATATAATTGCAATACATGGACATTTGTCTTTGTGAACCTGTTCTCTGTATGTTTCCTTCATTAAGACCTGAGGCTAAAGGCAGGGTTGAGGTAGGTAACCGTAATGCATCAGCAAGTCCTGTAAAGTGTGTGACGGGGCAGCGAGCCACATTCAGAGTTGACTTCTCTGATTGTGGTCGTCTACATCCAGCCTCATCATAAACATGAAGCACTTTAACCAGCCAGTGTTGACAGGAGGGAGAAAGCTAAGCAGCAACTGCAGTTTTGGAAAGAGAGTAATGATAGATGAGCATGGAAAGCAAATGTCATGTCTCCTGGGTACCAGAACTGAGAAAAGAAAACCTATCCTTCATCTAAAAAAGGGAGGTGCATCATGAAATGTCAAAGCAAAGTCACTAAGAGCACTGCAGCGTCAAATAACCAGAATATGATAAGAAATACACTGCTGCTTAGTTAGAGTTTACAAAACAGTACATTTTTTTTGGATACACGTTTAGTCTTTTCTTGCTTCCTGTTGGATGAGAGGATTGTTCCCATTATTACAAAATGTAACTGGGAGGTGATAAGCTTAGCATAACATTAAGAGACAACAGCTCATATTAATAAAACTAGACCTAATACAATGAATACTACGACTGTAGCTCAGTTTGTTTGTTGGATAAGATATAGCACTGCAGTAAATGTTGTATTTCACTTGGATTCATCAGAAAACAACATGGTATTTTACTGTACATTTCACTATTACACAGAGTTAACATAAAACAAGCGATGTGATGATGTCATCTGGTTTGTTGTCTAAGGGATTTACCGTAAAAATAAATTGAAAACCAAGCATATGAACACACAGTTAAATTAATAGACCAGGACATTACTGTATCTGGTGAACAATCCCATTCATGTGGCTTTAGATCAGGGATGTCAGATAAATTTGATCAGTAGTAGGCCGGGCCAGTAAAGCAAAAATATAAAAATATATAAATAACAATCAATCCCAAACTGTTATTCATGTTTTAGAGGGGGGAAAAAGTCAATTTACATTATGAAAATGTTTAAATCTACAAACTAGCCTTTCAAACAATTTGAATAGCATGAACAAAGTGATTTTTTTTTAAATTTTAACATTATTAGGCTTTAGTTTATAATTTATTATATTTATTATATTTATTATCACTTATCAATACAATAAAACCTTTAGTAGTACATGGAATACTTACTTACTTCTCTTAAGACATTTCAGGTTGTTAATATTTGTTCCAGTTATTCACTTTTTCTGTGAAATTATACTTTGTTTTAGTTAAATTAAATGAAAATATTTACATTTACAAAGAGAAAAAGTTTGACTTGTGAGCATTTATGTTATTATGAGAGTGAATTGGTCTGAATATGGAACTTCAACGAAAATGATTAATATATTAGTGTCATTTTTACATTTAAAAAATTAACCCCAACCCTTTGTCGGCCCGCATGTTTGACACCTCTGCTGATCTGAACCTGATCTGCTCAGACCTTCACATTAGCCATGATCATATTTAATGTAGGTTATTATAAGGATATTATAATGATGTATAATGTGATTTATAACTTGCAGCTATTCCAATTACCATGTGTTTACTTCAGTAACAGTAGAGATGAAACTGCCGCATGATGTCATCATCTAATTAGTTTCAAGATGGCTGCACACATCTGGTGACTATGTGTAAAAAATATATTTATCTGATAAATCCAAATGACTTATATTTATTATAGTGCCATGTACTATCTATATTACAAACAAATTAAACCATCATAATATTGTTTGGTGTTTGAGGTTCCCCTTAAAAAACTGTGAACATTTTAATACTTAGAAGTTTTTTTTGGTGCTTTTTAAAGAATATAATGTTCCAAAAAAAGCATTTTTTTAAATTAAATTTTATAATTATAATCTATTATGTAGGTGGAATTAAGACAGCATTGCCAAATGAATGTTCCACAGTTCACTGCAATGACTACACTTATCATTTCATCCAACTGCAAGTAAGAAATAGTTTCCTAAAAATAATATTACTTCTATTAGTTATTATACCAATAATAATAGACTAATGTTTTAGAATATTTTGGTAAGACTTGTGCTTGGTTTACTCTCTTGCATATATGACATACAGTGTATGTATAAAACACTCATTCATGCAATAAAACATTTCTACCCACGTAAACTCATCCACACAAAATAGATACATACACTGTATGCTGCTGGTAAATGATTTACCCATCTGTCAAATTGAACATTATTTTATCACATCTCATTTAGCAGCAAATAGTCCAGAAAATAACAACAGCAATGCAGTGTATCTCTTCTTTTCCAACTGAAGCATGTGGCTTGACTAAAAAAGGTATTATGTTGTTTTAAGTGAAATAAAATCTAAAAAAAAAAAAAAAAAAAGGCTTACGATGAAACAGCATAATTAATATTCAACATACTCCTATAGTTCATACAACAGTATTATCTGTTGACTTGCATGAGGTACTGACATTGTATCTACAAACACCAAATTCATCACCAGAGAGAAGCAGAAATTCCATAGAGGAGTGAAGTGGGTTTCTCATTATGCATTAAACAGACAAACAACAACAACAGCGACAACATTAACATTGTTATCTTGAGGTAGAACATTAACTTCAGCATTTGGAAGTGCTTTATGTTGGATACTCGTTTTACATTTTGCTTTGACAAGCAGGAGAGAAGAGAGACGATTCTTGACATCTGAGGTAGTACGGCACCTGATCGTGTAAATATTATGAACCAATCATTTCCTCCGCATTTAAAATAATGGTGAGCACAGGGGAAGGTACAGTCCCTAAAAGCTTCCCGCAACACATTCATTCCGGCTGAGGTAGGTTTTTGTTGAGTCGTAAGGTTCACTCAGCCAAGTTCCTGTATGAAGGCCGAGAACTCATAAAAAAAGTTGATACCACTGAAACAAAGTCCTGAGAGAATATATCGAATCCCTGGTACGAGGCTGAGGTCTTCTGTGAGTGAGAAGGTGGAATCATTGGTAGATGAGAGCAGGCAGCAGGAGTCTTTGACTTCCGCAGAAAAGTAGCGATAAGACCAATAACTTATAATTGACATATAGTTGACAAAGATATATATATATATATATATATATATATATATATATATATATACATATATATATATACATATATATATATATATATACATACATATATATATATATATATATATATACATATGTACATATGTACATATATATATATATATATATATATATATATATATACATACATACATATATATATATATATATATATATATATATATATATTTATATTTATATTTATATTTATAAACTTAAAAATAAACTCATTGTATAACAAGAACATTCTGGGGCTTCTATTCTCTGTGCTGCCTAACACCAGAAAATAAAAAAAAGTGTAAAAATAAAGAACATTTCACTGGCCTTCATAGCTAAAACAGCCGTCCATCAGAAGAGTGCTCTCCACACCCCAGGCCAGGAACATTCCAATACACAGTCCTAGATCCTCTGGAACCTCTTAACTTACCAATAAAAAATCTTTGCAAAAAAGAAACCACTATTTTGAAAGGAAACACTTGTCAACCTGAGTGAGAGAAGAGTCCTAAGCTCACACTGAGGACAGCGCCGAGTGAATTGGCCTTCATACATGTTTAGCCGTGGTCCTGCCGACCCACTTCTGCTGCAGGAGGCTCCTGGAACTGCGTCTCGGCCTCTCGCTCCACAGAGAACTCATCCAGCAATATCGTAGATAGCTGGGTGTCGTTCAGTGCAGGGGAGACTGTGGTTTTGTCTGACTGAAAACACAAACAAATGGAGATTTTAATTAAAACAAAGTCTTTTCCTCTCATTTTTACACAGAAAGTGAAACCACAAATACTCAGTTTTTTGTCCAGTTCGTGTTGCCAATAGTTACACTAAGGATCTGCTTTGAATAGGGCACTGTGGCCAAACAATCTGTGGTATTATTTTTTTCACAATAGGAGACCAACAGAAGGACTCACTCCTCCCTCTAGTGGTCTGATAAATCTAACGGTCCATCGACATAAACACATTCAGTTCATAGACTCATATACAGTCCAATACACTCACATTCTTGTCAGCACTTCTTTACACTTAACTGTAATGATCCTTTAAGGTCATTTTTGAATATTTTAAAGTAAAAATACTACATATAACCCCTTTAAGTCCAAACTAGACACAAACATCTGGGATAGTTAGTCTTCTTTATTGTTTTTGTTTACTGTAATTGTAATTTTTTTTTCTTTTTTAAAATGTTATTTTTTTAATGTATTTTGTTATTATTATTATTATTATTGTTATTATTATTATTATTATTATTATTATTATTATTATTATTATTATTATTATTATTATTATTATTATTATTATTATTATTATTATTATTATTATTATTATTACTATATTTGAGTTTTGTACAGTAGGACCCCAGGAAGAATAGTTGCTGCTGAGGCAGTAATTAATGGGGATCTGATATAAAAAAAAAAAAAGTATTCTTTCATTTAAAAATGCGAAATTAAATTCAGTGGCGATGCCTTCTATTTAGATTAGATTCAATTATACTTAAATGATTCCATAACAGGATAATTCAACGATCAAAGCACCGACAGAAAAAAGTACAAGAAAAAGTGTGCATGCATAAAGATGTGAATTAAAAAAAAAACATTAAAAAATTACAATAGTTTAACAATTAAAAAAAAAAAGCTAATCATTTTAAAACCCTGTCTTTCCACAACTCACCATACATCGGTCTTGTGTGTCTGGTTGAGTGAAAAGTCTCTCGAGCTCATTGCTATCGACCACTTTCTTCCCCGCTGTGCTGCCATTTACCTCCATCTCTCTCCTGGCAGCTCCATTCAGCCCAGATGCCCCCTGGGAAGATGAGGAGGAATCCAGGGCTGCACCATGTCCTGCCTGAGGGGTGGCCTGAACTGTCTTGCACATCATTAACCTGCGGATTATCGGAAGAAAACACACACACACACACACACACACATGACTCATTGTCATCAGTACACAATAACAATAACAGATTGCGTCTTTACTCACCTGCCGCGGTAGCTGAAGACAAGGAAAAGCACGCAGAAGATGATGCAGGTGACTCCGATGTGAATGCCTATGATGATGCCTGTAGTGGATGTTTTGCTGTGTTCATCTTTCACACAGTCACATGGGTCGTCCAGCACTGAATAAATAGACCACAAATAAGGCGCAAAGTTTGTAAATTCACGTACACGATGATCAGTATCACACTGACACTAGATGACACGTGCTGATTTGTCTAGTTGTGTTCAATGTCAGATAATTACCGGATTTCTCCACTGCTTCTCGAAGTGAAACAAATCGAATGGTAGCGTTGCCGTCTCCATGTTGGTTGTAGGCAAGTAGCTTTATCTCATAGAGAGACGAATCTAGGCAAAAGAAGTCAAAAGGGTTGTTAGATAATGAGAGAATCACAGGCTTTTTACAAAAAAACATATTAATTGTTTGTTAAAAATTACTATTTATTTCTACACTATAAGGCGCACTGTCAATGAGTGGTTTATTTTTGAGTTTTTCATATATGAGACGCACTGGAGTGTAAGGTATAAACCACAGGTGTCAAACATAAGGACCAGGGGCCAAATGTGGCCCGCCAAAGGCTCCAATCTGGCCCCTGGGATAAATGTGTGAAAATTACATTATAACTGATATTCAAGGAAGTTAAAATCCTTTTAGGTCAATTCAATCTAAAGTGGATGAGACTAGTAAAATACTATCACAATTACCTAGAAATAATGCAAACAAACCTTAAAATAATTTCCCTTTATTTTACTGTGAAATAAAGTACAAAAAGACTTGCCTTTTACAAAAAAAATGTGAATAACCTGAAATATTTGTGGAAGTTTACCAATATTCAACCTGTTAGAAAATGTTGTGTATATCTGTATATTTAAATGAAAAACTAAAGCATAATGTTATCAACATTATGCTTATTTTTCTTAAGAATTTACAGGTTGTTCATATTTGTTTGTGTTTTGTTCAAGTTTGTAGATATCAACATTTTTATTGGAGGATTTAGTTTTTTTTTTCCAGTAAAACACAAACATTTTTGGCATTGACATTATTTTATACATTTTTATCCAATCATTAATATTATTATTATATTTCTTTTTCAGTCGTACCGTCTTATTTATCAGGATATAAGAGATGTTTTCTTCAGTTAAATATTATTTTTGTTATTCCCCACAGAGACCCAGTTATGCATTTTTGCACTCTCTAGTGGATAAGAGTCAAGATTTATTTAAAACTAAACTAAAATTAAACTAAAATGCAATCTACTGGAAAGGACAATCCATAAAAGATTTGAAACAAGGTACCTAAACAAATTGTTGAAACAATTATTCAATGTAAAACTTACTTTCTCGGGTCTCCAGAGTTTATAATTAAGAAAAATGCCAACCTTTTTTGTTGCACATTTTATTTTACCTATCTTAGATGAGCAGTCATGCATCACCCTAAGCAAATGATTCAACTCATTCCACTGGATGATTACTGCAGTGAATAATATGTTTGATCAATGATCAGTTTGACATAGAGGATAAGGACTGGACTGTTTCAATATAAAAAGGTCATGTGGCCTGATGAGTCCAGATTGTCCCTCTTAAAGAGTAATGAGAAGACAGTTAGATGAGGTGATTATCCATCATATATAGTGTCTATACTACAAGCCTGTATGATGTGGGGTTGGTTCAGTTAGAGGTCTGCACTCAGCAGTGTTGTTTTCCCATAAAATGACATAAATAAATGTTGTGACATTACATAACCTGACTGACAGGATGCCAGTGTAAGCGCACCATGATTAAAGCTAAAAGTGAAATGAAGCTAAAGCTAAATATAAGAACATGGGATGTATCTGTACTATCGTCAGGACAATAAAATGACAATCAACACTGTGGCTCAGTCGTTGTGATATATATTATTCTATACTTTATACTCTTTTTACATTTATATAAATATCTGTACTTTATACTCTTTACATTTATATAAATATCTGTACTTTATACTCTTTACATTTCTTTAAATATCTGTACTTTACACTCTTTACATTTATATAAATATCTGTAACTTATACTCTTTACATTTATATAAATATCTGTACTTTACACTCTTTACATTTATATAAATATCTGTACTTTATACTCTTTACATTTATATAAATATCTGTACTTTATACTCTTTACATTTATATAAATATCTGTACTTTACACTCTTTACATTTATATAAATATCTGTACTTTATACTCTTTACATTTCTATAAATATCTGTAATTTATATTCTTTACATTTCTATAAATATCTGTACTTTATACTCTTTACATTTCTTTAAATATCTGTACTTTATACTCTTTACATTTATATAAATATCTGTAATTTATACTCTTTACATTTACATAAATATCTGTACTTTATACTCTTTACATTCTCATTACATAATGAAAGCATACTATTGTAAGCACACCACAATTAAAGCTAAAAGCGAAATGAAGCTAAAGCTATATATAAGATCTCTACTATCATCAGGACAATAAAAAAATCCATGACAATCAAACCTGTGGTTCAGTCATTGTCATATCACAGTCTGTTAAATGCTGACTTTCTCACCTAGCTGAGTGATGTTGTACTGGGAAACATTGCGAGGGAATGCAATGGGGCCAGTGAACAGTGATGTGTGAGCTCTTCTGTAGTACAGTCTGAAGCCTTGGTGTTGGCCCATCTTAAAGGAAGGCTCCCATGTCGCTTGTACAACACTGCTGTTCAGCACCTTAGTGTAGAGTAATGGAGGAGCTGGCACTGCAACACAACAGAGAACGACCAAGCTGATAAAACAGCATGATGACACTGGCATGGAGCAAGAACATGGGGATTATTGTTTGAAGTATATATAGTAGGACATGCACGCATATGGTGCACGATGCAACAAAGCTTTTTTTTTTGTCCTCATATTGAATGTTGGTTAAATATAAGCTTTGAGAGTGTTTATGTTCCACCTCTGACTCACCCTCCCCATGTGTGCTCTCTGTGACACTGTCTGATGGTTTGCTGGCCCCATGGGATGTGTAGGCCTTGACGTAGAAGGTGTAACTGGTGGAAGGTTCCAGATCCCTGATGATCTGCTGAAGCGTCACCTTACTGACCGCCTCCTCATATTCCATCTCTGCTGGGTCTGAAGAAGGAATGATGGAGGAGGATGAGGAGAATGAGGTATAGAGGAAGCAGTGCAGAACAAGAAGCAAGAAACAGGACAAATAAATAGAAATATAAAATAGGCTTGGGAGGCTGGGGTGGGCGATAAAGTAATGGAAAATAAGATCAAGAGAGGAACCGATACACACAGTCGTTTCTGTCATTATTTTATGGTTATTGCCTATTTTACTAGTTTCATAACAGCGTCTCTGTTAGGAAATAGCCACTCGAGTTTGGCCTAGGGAGGCAGAATAATGATGTGTGAATTGCAAAGGAGGTACAAGAAAATGAAAGTGGCAAAAAGGGAGTTACAAAAATCTGTTAGAACATTTTATTGCTTCTAGTCCATAGATACCCAACCATAACTACTATCCTCCTCTAGTCCTCAACCCACTGGGCCATGTCATCTTGCAAAGGTAATTACAGCAGATCCTATTGGTCCCTGAGGCCCTTAATTAGCCATCTGATAGAACTATGGAGGAGAACAGCAGCTGGCGCTCTGGGAGACTCTCTCTGACATACTACACACATACACAAACAAACAAACAAACATACAACAAGCGCACATGCACATGTGCAATATTAACGCTGTGTAATGGTGAGAATCTGGGGACACAGTGTGTAGCATGATATGAAAGTTAATATGTATTAGGATTTAATATCATGTGACATATTATGACAGTGATATATTGCATATTTGAAAACTGTCACAGCATAAAGAATGACAACACATGCATAACATCTGAATAAAAAGTTGATAATGGCTCCAGATAGATTAAAAAACTATCTAGTGGTTGTGTTTTCAGTAAAATGTAAAAAAAAAAAAAAAAAGCCTCAAATCACTGCTCACTTAAGATATATAGATAGATAGAAGTTTATTTTGAACAAAAAACAAATACAAAATAAGACAAAATAAAAACAGCAAATAAATGCAACAAAAAGGAGTGAGAATAAGTCCAAACTTATCAAATCCCACTCCTTCTCTTGTACTAGTTTTTAAATATTCACTGTCCCTATAGTTCTGCTACTACAAAACACTTTAATATTAATAATATTAATAATAATACATACGTACATTCAAATAATGAAAATGAACATATTGGTCAGAAAAGGACCATTAGCTGGTCCTTTTCACATGAATAAAAAAAAAGTAAATATGAAAAAGTGAATATGAAATAAACACATCCTTACACCTCGTGTTTATTGTGAGCACTACACTGAAAAATTTACTATTATCATACTCAAGTGCACAGATACCAGGTGACAACATTATGGTACAGATGGAGAAATAAATACTATGTGTACTATTTCTTAATATCAGTAGCTGACTGTGTAGACACAAAACAAAAATATGGGAAATCCTTGGCTAGAATCAAACCTCTCTTCATCTTCCTGCACTCATTTGAATAAATACTAAAAGCGGATGTGTAGAATTTCACCTGAGGTCCTTCGGATGTGGAGCACATAGCCGATGATGTCCTGAGTGTTCTGTTCAGGCTCCCTCCAGGACACCTGGATGGTTGTGGGGGAAAGGGCCTCCGCCTGCACGTTGGTGGGAACACCAGGGAGTCCATCGGCCCAGAGGACAGTGAGGCGGGCGCTGGCCTGTGTGGAGCCAGCGCTGTTCTCAGCAATACACTGGTAGATAGCCTCGTCATCCTGACTAATGCCATATATGGTCAACGTGCTGTGACGAGAGAGAAGGAAGTGAAGTGAAAATAAAGATACCTACATGATACACACATACATCCTCATTGGACTACACTCTGTAAACACAGTTTTAATGCAACATGCAGGAATGTGACAAGTGTTGTTTCAAGCTTCCCAGTTAATAATTCAAATCTAAGTACCACATATTAAAATATACAGAAGACATCAGAGTAGAACAAGGGTCCAGCTGCTGTAGTTACATTCACCCTTGACATCTAACCATATCAAGTCCCAATGTGATTTCTGGTTTTCCAAAATTCTAAAAATGAATCTTAGTCTGATTTAAAGCAACACACTGGACATCTTCAGCCTTCAAACTATAGATCCATGGTTATTTTGATGGTACAACAATTCATATTAGGTTCAATTATACTTTGGTCATCATCAGAGGTGGAAAGTAACTAAGTAAAAGTACTTAAGTACTGTATCTGTACTTTACTTGAGTATTTATTTTTCTGGCAACTTTTTACTTTTACTCCCTACATTTTTACATAAATATCTGTACTTTATATTCTTTACATTTATATAAATATCTGTACTTTATACTCTTTACATTTATATAAATATCTGTACTTTACACTCTTTACATTCTCAGTATAGAAAAATTAGACAAATGAAAATTAATTTCAAATTAGACAAATGTGACAGTATGAAAAATAAATCAGTAAATCAGAAATTGTGACTTACTATATCATAATTTAGACTTTTTATCTCATAATTTTGACTTTTTATTTCACAATTTTGACTTTTAATTGTACATTTTTAACATTTTATCTTAAACTTATGCATTTTTATCTCATGTTTGTAACTTAAAAAAAATAAAATCTTGTGATGACTTTTTATCTCAATTGTGACCTTTTTTCTCTATTCCTTTTTCCTAAATTTCCTGTCCATGCCCACAAAACTGAGTAACTGAGACTTGACAAACACATTATCTACACACTAACTCACTTTTAAAGGGTTTATTTTAGATACTTTTGAAACTTTTCATATTTTTCCTAGTTAAATAACTATTACACCAGATTACTCCACCGGCTGCATCGTCCTTAGACGTGCCTTTAACTGCTGAGCTTGGTGCACTGTCTAAAGTCAGCAAAACTCTCACTACGCAGCTGAATCTGTGGTCACCTCCCACGATTGCACCGCCACACCCATGTTGGTGCACCGGTCTGCCAAACTAGCACTACATCTTTCAGCTGATGAGCTCTTGGTGCACTTTGACGTGGTCTAAAGTCAGCAAATCTGTCACTGCACCGACCTGGATCAGTGGTCACCTGTTACAGGTGCACCGCACTACCAAACTGCTCTGCACTGGAAACTAGAACCCAATGTGTTCAGTTATATGTGAGTTTTTGTTCACACTGACTGCATAGAGCAGCAGCACATACAAAAGATCTTCACTCCTGCAAAGTAAACACTTTTAGTTATTCTTCTCCTGAATTCAGATACATTTGCTTACATCAGTAAAACCTGAACACGTATACATCCACCATCCATCGAAGTACTTTATGTCCCAGACACATACATACATATATAATTATATATAAATATATATAAACACACATATATATATATATATATATATATATATATATATATATATATATATATATGTGTGTGTGTGTGTGTGTGTGTGTGTGTGTGTGTCTGTATAGATGCAACCTCCCACACAAAATAAGTGATTTCTTTCTCAGTGCCGTGTCTCATATTTCCTTCCTACCATCACTCGTCTATAGTATATACATCCACCACTCTACTCTTTGTCCCGATTTTTCTACCTTTTCTTCTTCCCTCCCACCCCGTCTGTCTGCACTTGGAGAATAAATAGAACTTGGGAGTTGTGTGTATGTGTGTGTTTTGTGTGTGCATGATGAGTAGGTGTTATTAGACTAGAATACATACAGTAGCCCATTTCGCTCAATGTTTTTGTCCTGAGGCAAAAGTAAAAATAAAACATTTAACCAAACAATAAAAATCAGACCTTATGGTGAAAAACATTTCTCATTGTATTTTAATACCATATCCATTTCTTCTGAATTTCAAGTTTATATGCATAGAGAAATACTGCAACATAAACATCATGAATACCTTGGGAATGTGCTGATTCAAGATGGTGTTTTTGAAGCCGGTAACTTCAGGTTCTCCAGCTGCACCTCAAGCTAAAACTGCACAAGTGAAAGTCTCAGGAGTTCCACATATCCTGCAGCATCCTGCTAATCTGTCACTTGCTGTTTGTAAGAAATTTGTGGAGCAGATTGCCATCTTTCACTGACTGACAGCCTGGATCCACAGTGTATTTAAGTGTATTAAATCAAAATGTATTAAGAAATGCCAGTATGATTCTGTTGGGAAAATCATACAATTTATTGGAAGAACAGCACTTCAGCCTTGTTCTGTCATTCGCCACCTTCTGGAGCTGTGAAATGGGACATGAGGTGGTGGTGTATGAGCTCTGCTGCTCAGCTGACCTCATATGAGCCACTGTGCAGTATGTTAGGATGGATTTGTCAGGACAGGGGAGTGCTCTTCTGGGTCAGGAGGCAGGATGGAGGAGTGAATCTTTCCATTTCCTTTTCAAAATTGATGTGCTAGGATACAATTACTACGTCTCTAATCTGGGTCAGTGTGGACTGTGAACTGGAGGAGTCATTATTCTCCGCAGCCTGCCAGGTGGATTCAATCTGGATAATTATCTGGTCAAAGAGGCCCACTGTATTTCACCTTCTCTGAGCCAATCTCACCTTTGACCCCTCAGGTGGCAGCAGTCACCAGCCCTCAGCTCACTACTCAGCCATCACTTTTCTGACAGCCTTTCATATCAGCTATGGATGGAGTGTTTCCAGACAGGTAGCCTGACCAGACGCCTGCGACGGAGAAAAGAGGCCCCCGGGGATGCGACTGCCCGGACCTAGGGGGGGCCTCTGAACGATGCAAGAGGGAGTCAGGAGAAATTTCACAAGACATTGCTTGTTTCGGAAGGTACAGTGGCATGTCATGTGTGCACACTCATGCACACGTCCATGAACATGCACGCGTACAGTACATAAATAAATTCCACACCTGTTTTCCAGCTTCCAGGAAAGACGCTGCAGTGGTTTGAACATCACAGACAGTTTACTAGTTTCACTACTGTAGTGTTATATAAGAATAACTGACTAATGTACCAATTGTAATGCAACTAGTATTTTCCATATATTTCAGTAAGGTACAAAAAGTATTTTCTATAAAGTCATAATTAAATAAAATTAAATGCTATTTGGTGTTAATAAATACTGTGTTTTGTCTTTCTATGGACAGGATTCATTTGTATACAGTATCTTATAGATGATGCTATTACAGTAAAAAAAAAAAAGTTTGCAGTGTAGATTTTTTCATTTATGTGGTTCTTTGTATGTTGTACATATTAATATTGATAGAGGTGGAATTCTACTTTCAAAGACAAAAACATTTTGTTGAAATGTGCTTAATCTTTTTATTTAATCACTTTAAGAATGCATTTTTCTAAATATTTATATATGAGATATGACAATACTATTGAGGGAAAACAAAAGATCTTTTCCTCCATGAAAATAACCTTCACCGTCAGTTTGTGACACCTACTTCTTCAACTCTTGCATTATACAGCATTTATCTTCATATTATATCAATGTCTAGAACAGGGGTGTCAAACTCATTTTAGTTCAGGGGCCACATTCAGCCTATTGTGGTATAAAGTGGGTCGGACCAGTAAAATAATACAAATAATGGGATAAAAATGTAGAAATAATGTCAACTCCAAAGTTTTCTCTGTGTTTTTGAGCAAAAATAGCAATAGCAATAATATTAACAATATTGCATTTTAGTTTATCATTTATTCATTTTAGCATTACGACTTACAGATAACAATGGATTTACAAATACACACAACATTTAGTAACATTCAGAATACTGGTAAAATTCCACATACATTTAAGGTTATTCACATTTTTTGTAACAGGCTAGTCTTTTTTTTTATTTATTAATTTATTTTTTACACCAAAACAGAGAAGAAAATTTGCATTCTTTCATAATTTATTACTTATTATGATTATGGTCTGATCCATTTTAGATTAAATTAATGTCAATGGATTTTAACTTCCTTAATTATTAATATCTTTGGTGTAATTTGTGCATTTCACCAATTCATCCCAGGGGCCAGATTGGACTGATTTTGGCTCCCGGGTCGCATATTTGACACCTCTGGTCTAGAAACTAATTCTCTGTTTTTGTCACATTTCATGAATTGAACGTCAAATCACTTGATAATTCCATGGATACAACACATTTTTCTTCCTAATCCTGGTGTAATTTAAGAAGTTCTTGTAACACCTATTACAGGGTTCCTACAGAATTACAGAATTCAATGCTCATTTCATAACCCATTTAGTGACCATGCTGGCAACAATTTGTCAGTCCTAGAATTTAGGAGAATGCATCTATTTACTCCAATGCCTTGATTCCCACCATTCAAAGTCACATCTCAATGGGTGCTACAAAGTTAACAATAATTGGTTTCTAAATTCACTATAAATTGCCAGGTTGGAACAGGTGGAATTGAATTGACTGTTGTCAATTGTTATTGTCAGGTGTTATTTTCTTTGCAGCTTGGACATTTAAATGACACATTTGGACACAACACAGCTAAGAAGTTAATGGTAACAAAATTTAAGACCTACCATATCAAATTCAATACTTTTTAATGATGTTTTTAAGGCAGATTTGTAAATTAAAGACTTTTAAGACCCCGTAAAAACCCTGTATTAGTTATCATTTTGTTGACACTACATAAATATTTAACAGCAGAACAGGGCGACTAAGGAACTGAACAAAAGGATGGAATGGGTAAATGGACGAGAAATTTTAATTTGGAGTTATACAGTCTGGCGTTTATACATTTGGGGTGTTTGCTCGCCTTAAAAGAAAAAAGCCAAGTTGTGCTGTCCTGACAAGCTGACACCATCATTTACTCATCAGTTCAAGGTCATTTCACAGATTGATGGATAAGGCCGAGGGCCAGGGGAGTGGTTGACAGCGGGGCCTCAGGTCTGTTGTTCAGCTGCCGAGACTGTGTTTACACTCCGTTGTCTCTGAGCAGCCCCCCATCAAAAGCCAGCGTGGCCATTCTAGGTCCAGAAAGAGAGAGTGGAAAAAAAATATGGGGACAAAGAGAGAACAGGAGGAAGAGGTGGGGAGTGGGGAGGGGAGGAGCGATGAGCTGTCTGTGGTCTGAGAGGAGGGAAGGACCCAGGGATATGACTGATTACAGGCAGGGTCAGAGTTCAAGGCCAATGCCCAAACCCCAGATTTCTGCAATGGGGGCAGAAAGGGGGATGTGGGGCACAGAGAAGGGGTCCTGGTGAAAGAAAGCGGAAAAAAGAAAAGAAAGAGAAAAGAGTCTTTGAAAGCATTTTGCTAGAAATGTCTAGTGTTGTGTGGTGTGCTATTCCTTCAGATGTTGGTCATTAATTATAAAACACAGCACAGCATTCTCACGCACCGTACACCTTCTTCTTCTACGCTCTATGTTAAACCTACTTGTATATTCTTATACAACTAAACACTCTTTATACACAAATATTAGGTTCATCCATTTTTTAGTATTTGGGCTGAATTTGAAAAACGCTCATATGATGTTACTCCATTCACCACAAGTGAAGTCAATAATTAATAAGGTGCGGTATCACTTTTAAAATAATACACGCCGCCTTTCAACCTCACCATTATTACACTGTCTAATGTGAGATCACAGCTTGTGTGTGACGGCCGATTACACGTTCCTGCTCCGGAGACTTCAGAGTATAGTGACTTCAAACATAATAAGAAGCAGCTTTTGTAATAAGCAAGAGGCTTCAAAAAGCCACCATAGCATGTTTTGCAGCAGCCTGGTCAGCAAAGCCTGACAATGAATGGGCCTGTAATAATGCTTACAGTATGTGTGAGCGTGTGTTTCTGAACTAGTGTGCAGGTATGCGTATCAGGATCGGACTGGGATTTGAGACAGAAAACAAACATCCACACCCTAAGCTGCCATATGTGTTTGTATAAGCAGCCAATCAGGTCTTCTCTGGCATCACGGTGACTTATGTCGCATTTTATATACATTTGTGTCCATCTGTGTGTGTTCGACATGTAGCTACTGTAGCATGTGCATATGAGAAGGCTGGCATGTATGTGAATTTTCATATTTGATTATGTGTGTACACTAAATGAATGATGGCATGCACCACTGGGCTATTTGTGCACATGCTTTTTGATTAATGTGTGTGCATGCGTGTGTGTGAATGAAATGTACAATCGATTCCCTTCCCTTCTCCTGCGATTTGCTCTTGAAGGTCAGCGTCGTGAGAGATGACCGAGTTGAGACGCTGCTGTGTGTTGTTACGCAAACAGACCCATGCAAACCACATATTAATTAAACCATTCTGTATATCCATGCTTCACCTATACATGTTTTTTTTTTTACATAAAGAATTATTGTGCTGCCTGAAGCTGCTGAATATCATTTGCATGTCATTACTTTTGTTTTGGCTTGGTTCAGCAGGTGAAATATATCCTGCACCATATAATTTTCTCTACTTCTGAACCTCCACCATCCACCATTGAGAACAATCTATATGATTGGAGTAAAAGCCATTTTGTGCTTCGGGTAAAAACTAGGGACTTTTCTACCTTTTAAAAATCAGGTTGAGATGTGGCTAATCTCATGTGGTGATGGCCTTTACACTAAAACCACTTCTAATTTGCATATATACTGTATAGAACAACGCAATTTGGCTCTGACTGAGGTTTCTTTTAGATCAAAACATCTGTATTTTGCAGATAATTGAGTTTTGTCAGATTTTTAATTAACAGCCGACAATAGTATTTGCTTTGGACAAATATGCATAGTATAAATATTCAGTGTGTAAAATGTTTAATTTCAGACTGATTTATTGGTTTAGTTTCAAGCTACTCTTGAAAGCGGAGGTATTATGTATAGTTTAAAGGTTTTACTCAAATTAAAAGAAATATAATACATTATTTTCAAGGTTACACATTCAAATATTTGTTTCAACCACTTAAATCATTCTCCTTTTTAGTCTGTAATATATATATATATATATATATATATATATATATATATATATATATGAATGATGAGAATGAATGATATATATATATATATATATATATATATATATATATATATATATGAATGATGAGAATGAATGATATATATATATATATATATATATATATATATATATATATATATATATATATATATATATATATATATATATATATATATATATATATGTACTGTCTCATTCATCTACCTTCATTTCCTACTTACTGTAATGACTTTTTATGACAATACTTCTCAGACAAAATAGATTATATCAAAAATAACATGCACTGTAACATAATGTAATACGCACATGCACATTGCAATGATAAGCAAAATTAACTCAGTCATAACCATAAAGTGAATGAGAAGCAGGGAAAAAAAACACTGAAAAGGATGATAAAGTAACAAAAAGACACAGAATGATTTGTTGTTGACCACTATTACTCATGTGAAAATTGTAAGTACCGTACTCATTAGTGTTTATGCTTAAACCTTAGAGCAGTAGTGGATCTAAATGGCTATCTTTAGACGGGCTTAAGTGAAGTCGGGGTGGGCAACAATGTAATAGCATTTCCAGAATTTAAACTTAATTATTTTTTTTTTTAATAGACACAAATAATTAAATATACATAGTTTATTTCCTTTGACATTTACAAATAAATAACTATATCAACTATACTGAACTATATTCAGTTTGATGAGGCAACAAAAATCGGTCTAGAATTTTATTTCTGAGCTTGTGATTGGGTGGGCACAGCTGTCAATCAGGGTGGGCCCCACTCACAAAGGACCGCCCCTGCCTTAGAGGCCTATGAATACGTTAGCATGATCTGATCATGTGACTTCTTTAAAGTGCTGTAAGAAAAACCTCTGTCACATGGAGCTGGAAGGTGTGGATTTGAAACTCTCTTCCAGTTTTTACTTGGCATCGATAGACCACATAAAAGCAGAGACACAGTATGATAGTTAGAATTTAATAGCAGAAAATGTTTATTGGAGCATTAATGCACACTGCTACTGTTGGGATGGGATGACAGGCATTGACTTTCTGTCCATATATTCAACATTTTACAAACTGGGAACTAGTCTGTCCATTGTGTCCTTGGGCGAGACACTTCACCCTCTTTACCTCCAGTGCCGGTCACACTGGGGTGGTCAGAGGGGCTGTTTCAGACACGCTTCTGTCAGTCTGCCCCAGGGCAGCTGTGAATACAAATGTAGTTTACCACCACTAGAGTGAGAATGTGAGAGTAAATGAATAATGAATAACCAAAAAAAGCACTACATTAATTCAACCCATTAGTATTTATCATTATTATTGTAAATTAAGTATTTAGAGTTTTGGACTTTTTACATTTGGCTGAGTGGTTTGCAAAAATATTATTCTTTTTTTTTCATACTGATCATTATCAATAGTATTTAATTATATGAGCCTGAGAAGTTATGACTTGTAAAAGCTGACGTTTAGAAAAAGAGGGTTCATGAGTTAAATTAAGAATATAAGCATTCATTTGTGTATTTTATGCTCTCAGATGTTATGACAGGAAAATGTTATATATTTAAAGAAAGGTAAATGTAAAACAAAATCATTTCCAGTTTTAAATAGTGTCTATGGCCAGTTGAGTACAGATTTATGTATTTATAAGATTAACCTGAATTTACTATTATCTTTGTCTGCAGCCATTACTTCCCCTGTTCCTAACTGTGGACATTTTGAAAATTACCAGTTGACATTCTCAGAACAGCAATAGGAGAGAAGCTTGAGCTTTGTAGAGGTTTTGTTTATTTACTCTGTGACAGGCTGATAGATTTGTCCATTTTATTTAAAACGATCAAAACTAATCATCATTATCAGCTGAAATTTAACTGCAATCCAATTTTGTTTGTTTTATAGCCCAGGCCTAGCTATACATCTCCTTTTATAAATGATTACTATTTATAAACCACAGAATGAAGTAAGTATCGAAGAACTTGACATATTATGATGAAATGAAAACCGCTAGTATGGCATTAGCACTGCATAAGTCGTTCATGGTGAGTTTGTTGTAGTGTTTACTGAAGGCATCCTGCATGTCAGTGCTTTCTTGTGCAGATAATCTAACTTATTATACCAAAAGCTGTGATAATGAATCACATTCTAATGTCTTTCTCGCGTACATTGAGCCACTCTCTTTTCTAAATGGTTGGCTGCATTCCCTTTTCAACTAGCTGAGTTTATGAGCTAATTAGCTAATGGTAGATCTCAAGCTGAGGCCTGCCTCCTTAACCAATCACAAAGCAGACTTTGTGATGCATGAGATCCATATTATAACAGGTCAGACACTAATGGCGGCAAGTGGAAATGCTGTGATGTTCGGACTGCTCGCTCTATCTTTCTCTCTCCCCCTCATTTGTCCCTCCTGCCAACTCATCATTTCTCTTTTGACCACCCGATCATTTTTCTCCTTTTTTCTTTTTTTTTTTTTTATAAAGGCAAGTCTGGCCTCTCATTTGTTTCCTCCCTCTCTTCTCTCTGCCTTTGTTAGCCCATCACTCCATCTCTCAGACTAATATAGACCGGTGGAGGCAAGTGGGAGTGGAGCTGTATATGTGAGCGATGGAGGTGTCTGCTCCCTTCACTCACTGCTCCATGGTGCAACTATTGATTTTTGTAGTGCATAATTTAATATATCTACTTCATATTTCTCTTTTATGAATAATAACAACATGCACGGATGGTTTGCTGCCAGGGTCAATGAAAAAATTGAACTTTCAGAGTGCAGTAATGCATGACAGAACTGACTCAAAAACACATTTGTTGGATAAAGGGAGTGTGGCAGCTTATACGATAATCATCCACGCAACAGCCCGAACCAACACTTAAGTTGTAAGCAGTTCCTGTTACACCTTGAAGCAAAGTCGTGAAACAACAGAGTGTAAGAGATGTGGTCATGAATCTTTATCAGTCTTTTTTCAACTGTGCTAAAGCTTTATGAAGCCTCTTTTGAGATGTTGCTCGTATAGTCGCGATTTTTTTTTTACAACAATATTATACACGTCGCTAATGTAAAAGTAACGGTGCTTATTATTTTTGACTGTACATAAGCTTGGTCAGTTACATTGCTTCATAAATCCAGAATAAATCAGCAGAAATAGGATTGTCTAAAGCAGGGGTGTCAAACTCATGTTAGTTCAGGTGATCTGAAGGGGGCCGAAGCAGTAAAAAAAAAAAAAAAAAAAAAAAAAAAAAAATTATATATATATATATATATATATATATATATATATATATATATATATATATATATATATATATACATGCTAACTTACAGATCACACTTCATCTCCAGATACACAAAATATTTAGTAATAGGTGTAATATTATTAAAATTATACTCACTTTGCTTAAGACATTTCAAATTTTTCATATTTGTTGTGATTATTGATATTTTTTTGGTGAATTTATCATTTTGTTTTACTAGTACAACAACAGTACTAAATTAAAAAAATATATATTTACAAAAAAAAGTTTACATGTAAATATTGACATATTATGAGACTGAATTGACCTGAATGTGGACCATGAACTAAAATGATTAATTTATAACTTACTGAAATTTTTGCATTTCATAAATTCATCCAAAGGGCCAGATTGGACCCTTAGATGGGCCAGATTTGGCCCCCGGGCCGCATGTTTGACCCCTGTGATCTCCAGGGATTCTTATTTGTTTTTGCAGTGCCACATCCATGCTCTACTTTAACACAGTGTCTGCAGAGTGTAGCCTGTACAGAGGTGCTGAGAGTGGTTACTATACTGTCCCTCTGCTCATGACATTCTAACAGACTACCATGGGAAAACATCCAACATCTAGTCAATACCCTCCTCGCATACAAAGACACAAATAAATTGAGGCTCATGACTTGGCAGCTGTGAATTCCAGCAGCTGCAGTGTTAGAAGAAACAGAAACAGGGAAATTGAACATTTGATGATGCCAATGAACAGATCAAAGCTACTGCGATTCACGCTGACATCCGTATCAGTGTTGGGAGACCATGCCAACTCTGTGAGGATACGGTGATACAGCGTGGTGTGTGATGATGATATGGGGAGAGGTGGGGGGTGGTGGGGGGGTCTGGGTGTATTAATAACAATTTGCATCATGTGATGACGACACAAATGTCATGGAGATATTTCAGATTAGCAAGACAGCAAACAAGCGTATTGCTAGAGCACCTTAACCAGCTGGCTGCACAAAATGAACTGGTTCTGCATTCAAATTGAAGGAAAAAAAAAAACAGGAAACATGAAAATATCCTGTCCACGCTCTTCTTCTTCTTCATATTATTATAATCCAGGTATATTTTTACCTCTTTGCTCACTGATATGTCACTAGGTTGTGTAACTGCTACTAAAATCCTAACTGTAATTTATCATTTAGCAGCAAGTTTATTTTTTTAGAGGTGCACTAAGGAAGCTTTACCCATCCCTGTGCTTATGTGAAGCTTTTGTTGATGCTCGCTATAGCAGCATCTAAAATTCCATGCAAGTGAATTATGCCCTACAGTACATTTTTACTGAGACCAAAATCATAGTATGTAAATTGCATATTACAGTATTATAGTATGCAAACTCTGGACATGTCTCCAGTATAAATATTCTATTATGCAAAAGAGTTGTGATAAAATTGCATAAGAGCAGTTGGTGAACAAGGCCCAGTAGCTGGAGGTCTGTAGTATTACACAGATTGTAATATTATCCAGATGCTGCTACAGCCTGTAGAATTATACAGATTCATCAGAGGTGAAACTTACATGTTATCAAGGTTATTTGCCCCAAACTAATAAGGAAGCATTAGGATTAAAATGTATTCACACCCTGAGTGTCTGGAAACAACATTACACTGGTTATTTTCTAAAAATGTTGGACATTAGTGTAGACGAATGCTGGGTAAATTATTTAGAAAATGTAATTAATTACAATTACTAGTTACTTCCCCCCAAAAAATAATTGCGTTACTAACTGCGTTACTCCACTAGCAAAGTAATTAGTTACCAGGAAAAGTATTTTTGCATTACCTTTTTTTTTTTTTTTTTTTTTTTTTTGCTGAAAAATGACAAAGAAATGAAAAAAAAACCCACTTAAACAGGGAATTAATCCTTGTTCTGTGATGTTAGTTTGGATGTGATTTAAGACGCTATGCACGCCTGCACATAGCAACCGCAAATACTGCCGAACAACTGATGAGAGTAGTTTCCTAAGGCGCACAGCTGTTAGCAGTGACAACGCACATTGATCGCTACTGACAGGAAGTAGCTCCAAGCAATTACGAGGTGTGAGTTTTTGTTCCGTGATGGTTTTGTTATGCAAATAAATCACTCATTCGAACACATACTGGAAACCTGCCGGGACTACTTTCACTTTGACCAAAACTGGACCAGAACTGGGCTCACAGGACACTGTCGGTAGTAAGTCAGTGTGGGTGCACCAGAGTAAAGATGCTGATTCCATACAAATTCATGTGGAAAAAAAAAACCGAACTATCCCTTTAAATGTTTCTTTAAATAAAAATTCTTCAGCTACATGTTACAGATTAAAGAACAAAATGCTTCCTACTAATGAGTCTAAATCCTGTTTTGCATGTGTGAAGGTGTTAAATTCTTTATCTCTGTTTACATGTTCTGTGGTTCATGAGATGGAAGCGCTGTAACAGATTCAACAACCATGCTGCTCGGAAAATACAGAGACTTAAAGACTCTACCAAGACTACAAATTTAGAGAGACAGTGTATAGAAAAAGTACTTTTGCAGCTCAATACAAGCTCCTACTGATCTGCTATTTTCTGGTGTGTTTTCCTTTCTTCAGTGTTCCTATAAATCTTTGCATTCCTGTATGTGTGTAAATCAATGTAGAAACAGAAGCACACAATTTTCTCTCTCTCTCTCTCTCTCTCTCTCTCTCTCTTTTGATTTTTTTACCTATTGTTATTCCTGAGTTTGACATGTCCGCCTGGCTCCAGAATCTGCCCATTCTTCAGCCATGTGAGCTGAGGCTCCGGCTCACCTTCCACTTGGCAGGTGAAAATGGCAGTGGTGCCGACGGGCCGGGCTATGGACTGTGGAGGTTGAACAAACGTTGCTGGAGCTGTTGAAGAAAGTACAAATAAGTTGACATTATTCCCGTACTCAGAATATAAAATACGAAATGCCTGAAAAAAACAAAAAACAAAACTGGATACACGTGCGAAAAACGAGCAGATCACGTCTCTGTAAAAAAAAAAAAAGAACATATGGTCAATTAGTACAATTATAAGAGACATGAGATGAGTGTAATCTGGACATGGAGAAATCATACCGTGATGAGAGTAGGAGTGGAATAAGCCTCGGAAAAAAGCACCTTCTTCATTTACAACAACGCACGTGAAGCTAATGTGCATTCAAACCGTTTACATGACAATCAAATGGTGCAGTTTATAATTTCATCACAGCCACAGGCTTGCAGCTGTGGTCAATTAGTGGTAATATCTTATTCATAGGAAATTATTCTCTGAGCAGAGTAGGTACTTTATTGTACAGATACTTCAAATCACAAAGTAATTACAGTTACATGGGCTGAAGCCTAATTCCTGTGCTGGGGATTTTATTGGCGCTGACGGACAAAGAGCTACTGTATCATCCTTTTTGTACTCATTATTGTCCCTGAGGTTATTATTGATTTGATAACCTGAATTATTTATGGCCATATTAACTTTGCTAAAATGTTATGTTAATTACAATATCTCACAATCTTCACTGGAGGGTATGAAGCTGGTACGCTAAACCCACTGTGTTGAATGCAGTGTAAAAGCTGTTGGGCTCCTCTACCATCCTACTGTACCCAGTCTATTGGAAAACAGTCAGACACACACACTGGGCAACACAAGTATCACCTGTAAACTGCAATTCAAAAGAAATAACTCTCCTAGAGACAGTGTTTAAGTGCAGACAATAATAATAATAATAATAATAATAATAATAATAATAATAATAATAATAATAATAATAATAATAATAATAATAATAATAATAATAATAATAATAATAAAAATAATAAAAAGAATGACCATACCTTTTTATCTCTACTGAAACTATCATGTCACCACTGAAATATTTTAGTAGTTATGTTTCAGTAGTGATATTTTTAGCTAATTATTAGCTTAACTCAACAATGCTAGGCTAAAAACGCTAACAAAAACTGTTCGAAACAACTGTACACAGATCAAAACGGAATATTTGCATTAAAAAACAAAAGTATTTCATTAATTACCAAAAGGTTTTGATAGTGACAGCTCTTAAGAACACAGGCTAATTTTCAGACATTTACTTCACATAAACGTATTACTCAGCAGGTATGGGCCAGTTTATGGATACAAGATTTAGGGCGTGGCTAAAACCAGGCCCCGCCTACTGAGTAAAACACTGTGTTTTGGTAATGATATGAAAAAAATTGGACAGCATAATTAAAGTACTTTATTTAAAATACACTGTCATTATTTTAACTACCCCATGAAATTGATCAAATGGGTGTGTCCTAAATTTCAAGTCATTAAACTAGCACTAAAAATTATTTTTCCCTCTTTCTTAAATGTACTTTTTGTGTTAGAGGTTGGGACAGCCACCTTCCAAAAGAAAGTAACATATAAATCACTGATGATTTTGCAGGTAAAACATCACATTGTTGTTTTACAGGGTTGAAATGTACATATTTATTTCTCATTCTCTTTCCTGCAGATATGACAAAAAATAAAAACAGATAAAATGTGCACACAGCCTTAAAAGACTAAATGGGTTGTAAATGTTAAAGCCATTATTTTGTTTAACTTCTGTCCTCATGACACAAAGCAGCACAAACAGTAAGAAACAGCTGACAAGCGATGAATAAAACCTGGTTTAAAATGAATGTTAGAAATCACATATTGTCTGAACAAAAGGATTAAAGATGCGTTAAGTGCAAAAGCAGGTCACGCTAAATACGACTACTTTGATTTAAAGAACTGCTTTTTCCTTGAAACTTATTTTTACTGCTGTACATAGTTCTTAACACAGAGACTGAGAAATGCACATAATTATATATAAAGCTAATTATATTAAAGCTTAAGACTTTTGCACAAAACTGTTTTGATGTTATTTATATTTGTGCAAATAAAATATTTAAGCTAATATTCAGTTCCAAATGCCTTAATCGTTTCATTGAAAATCTGTAGATCAGAGGACAAAAATCTGTGTTCAATCTGTGTTAGAGATAATTACCAATATTTAACTTCCTTTGTGTTAATTCTGTCATTTTACATTACATATCCATTGTTACGGACTTCACTTTTAAGAAGAAAAAATATCGATCATGATTAATCACAGCAAATGTGTGATTAATTGGTTAATTTGTTGTATTGATCAACAGTCCTACTTAATTCACATGTAGATGTTAAGTATTAAAAGGAACAGGCTAATTTAAGTGGAGCAGACTCAAAGCATTGTACGGTGTTCCAGTGAAGAACACTGTCTAGTATAATGGCAGCAGCAGAGCTTTAGTGTATTGGTTTTAGTCTTTAAATAGTATTTGTTGACAATAAAAGAAACACTCATGCTTGTCCTTGAATATTCTATAGCATCCACGTCAAATTGTTTTGGCTTATAATGTATTTTACATTTGGCTCAAACATAGGCAGAGTGGTTATTTCTTGCCTCCTTGACTGATCTGTCCTTCAAACTCCCACCCTAATGGACAAAATGTTTTCTGACACTTTTTCAATGTAAGTGTTTCCGTTCTCCCATTGGCAAACCTAAGGGGCCCTGAGGCACTTAAATGAAGCCCATTGACAACGTGTGATGGTCCTTTCATTTATCTCTCACTGTTGCCTCGCTCATTTTCTTCCTCTCCCTCCCTCTCTCTCTGCATGTTCTTTGAGGGCTGTCTTAAAGGTGAAGGTCAGAAGGACCTCGGGAAGATATTGATTTGCACCTGTAAGGGTGTGTGTTAGATTAGCAGTGCCGTACATCTATCTCGCTCTTGTTTTCCCTTTTGACTTGAACACTCTGGCTCCTCCTTTAGTCTTTGTTTCTCTCATCTCCAGGAACCAAAATGAACCTAATTGATTTACTGTATTGGTGCATTTTCTTGATGTTTTCATGAGCAGAATTGTGTTTTTATTATGTAGGCGCAATTCCTGAATGCAGCACTCATCCAATTGATAGTTGATGCGTTCTCATTTTCATAAAAATGTAGTGTCCCTCAGTAAACCAATACAAAGAAACTGTTACTTTCTCCTTATTACTGAAATTGTAAATTACAATATATAAACATTACGCTTTTGTTTCCGTGAATCAATAGTAAGAACCAAAGACATTTACGCGTAATTACCATCAGTCACTCCTCTCCCCCCACACACACACACACACACACTTGTACAGAACCTTGTCTTAGGCTTGATGGTCAGATAAAATGAAATATTGATTAGGATCAGTACAGCTATGGAGTGAAGTAAAGTGTGGTCCCTCTAATCAATATGTGAGAGAAGCAGATGTTGTTGGTTTCCTTCAGGGTGACAATTAATACACAAGGCCACCCACACGCAGCGGCTCAACACTAAGTCAAAGCCAACCATTTTATAGAAATCATTAAAACATTTCCAAGATATAAAGTCTAGCCAGTGGCCAAAAACAAAACACAATTTGTTTGTATTTGGAACAAATTGAATATAATTTGTGTATAATAATTATTTTGACAGAAATAATCTATTGATGGAATATAATGTCCTCTTACTTTTAAGACTCACACAACCTTAATGAAACCAAACTGTACAAAAAGTTGTTGTGTTACATAAAGGAAAAAAAGGTAGGATATTGTCTTTGATCCAGGAAAATCACAGTAAATTACTCAGTTTTAATAACTAGAACACTTAAGCTTTAAACACACAGTTTGATGATAATTCATTTAAGCACTGGAAAGACTAATGGCTTTGTGATAATTAGGTTCGATTTTACAAATTTGAAAAAGAAAATGTGATGAAAGTCATATGTTACTTTAAAACTGTCACCAATTCATCACCAGTTTTTCAGTAATAGCTTAAGTATTATGAATTCGTCCACCTCAAACACTTCCTTCATTGTGAACATGTTCAAAGTGTACTCCACTGCAATCACCCCATTTATTTACACATTGAGCCCAAACCTAAACCACTTGGGTTTTTTTTTAGAATTCCACACATTCATTTAATTTCATTCATTTGTTTATTCGAACAGGTAAAACAAAGTAAACAAGTAAAACATACAAAGTATTTAAGCAGAAATGAAAACGACACCTCTTTAGCATTCTAGATAAATATACCTTGTTCAAAAAGGTATAGGATGAAGTTAACAAAACATATCTAGTCCTACCCCTTTGTATTATGTGTAATGGCTCCATTGTTTCTTCCTATTGCAGATGTTTGTATTACTACAACTACCCCTTTGTATTACTCAGTCAGAGCATGTATATACAACCAAAAAAGAAAAGAAAGCGCATCAGAAAAGGGGATACCTGTTTCTTTTTTCTTTTGTTTTTGCTTGTATATACATGCTCTGACTGAGTAATACAAAGGGGTAGTTGTAGTAATACAAACATCTGCAATAGGAAGAAACAATGGAGCCATTTCCATTTTTGTTGCCACTATGTCTATACTGTGACTGCATGGAATTCTGAAAAAATCCAAGGGACAATTGTGTTTGTGAAAGAGTACACTTTGACGTTGTTCACCGTGAGGGAAGTGATTCAAGTGGACAGATTCCTGATACTTGGGTTATCACTCTGGTTTTACACATTTGTTGAAAAATTGGTGATGAAAATCATGTACAGCTTCAAGGGTTAAGGTCATAATATAGATATTCAGAAATGTTTGAGGAAATTCAACAATGTTTTTTAAGTGTATCATGACTGTGATCTGACATTTTAACCTCAATAAAATTTAATGTACTACAAGGAAAATTGTACAAGGTCAATTTTTGTGCGCTTTTGTTGGAGGCATTAAGGCATGCATTGCAGTATAAACACTGCTTAACATTCTGTGTGTCATGATCTTAAGCTAACAGTGCAAACAAAATATGAATAAATTAGGTCAGAATCATGCAAACCTTAATTCTGGCAGATCTGCACCACCTACAACTTCAGAATTTAAGGAATTAAATCACCACCCACATGAAGCGTATGTGTCACCCTCACAGCACTGATAAGGATGTCAACTCTGCCAGAGACTGTGGTTCATTTATAAGCTGAGTAAAGTGCACCCAGCCTGGATGTGCATTTAAGGAAAGAGATTGGAGGTGATGGCAGGTGGGAAGCCATGATACTATCATTTCCAGGCAGTTCCAGTTCCTGCTCAGACGTTCAGCCACGCAATTACCTTATCGACTCACTATGATGGAACAGTATTTTTGTGCTTCTGTTCTTTCTGTTCTCCACAAAATCCAAGTCTTTTTTCTTACAGCCTGCCCTGTTTATCCAGAACTCACCTTGAACCACTAGACGTCCCTGAGCAGTCCTGCGAACACGGGTCCCTGGTTTATTAGCAGCACACACATACACCCCTGAGTGCTGCACACCCACATCGGAGATCATCAGGTTTCCTGTGCCGAGTACCTGGATTCCCTCCACACCGATTGGACGGCCATCTAGTCAAGAGGAGATAAAAAAAAAACAGTTGACAGATTGGAAATAAATTATGTAGGACAACAGGGAATATCCACATGTGCACATGGATGGTATACAATACATGTATATATATATATATATATATATATATATATATATATGTATATATATATATATATATATATATATGTATGAATGTATGTATGTACGTACGTATGTATGTATGTTTGTATGTATGTATGTATGTATGTATGTATGTATGTATGTATGTATGTATGTATGTACATACGTACGTATGACAAATGAATGGGTGAAGCACACAGTAAACTGGATACATTCACAAGCCAAGAAATAAATAAAGCTTTGCAATTGGCTGCTTCTGAACAGCTACACAGGACATGGTCCATTGATCTTTGGGGATCAGAAACTATAACAGAAACTTCTAATCTTATATCTCACCACACAGTCCCTAACTCCCTTGTCCACCATCTGGCTGGATGTACATGATAAGCTCACACCTTCTTGTGCTTCCTAACTGTGGTCTCAACCCCTACAATGACTTGGGTCTGCTTTTGATATTAGCTATGGGGCCAGGGGCCAATTTAATCTCATCTATGACTTCCATCTGCAGTGTGTAAGCCTGTATGGTCCCCTTTTGACGTGTTAAAAGGCCAGACAGAAAGCAGAGAGATAGGAAGTGTATTGGACACAAGCAGTGGCTTCATATCCTCAGTGCTGATACATTAATGTACTGTAAATTTATTTATCTTGCACCTCTTAAAAATGGGAAGCATTTGAAGGGAAAAACAGGACCTTCTACAGTATTGAATTAACAACAGAACCAATAAATCAGTCATAACTAACATATAGCACAGGCAGTAAATCAGTCAAATCTAATGGAGTTATTTAGTTACACAAAATCATTTAAAATATATCTAATATAAAGCAGTCAGAGATAGCAGACCTCCACCAAGGCATGATATGGCGTCATATGACATCAAAATGTGACATGATCGAGCCATAGGTGTTGACCCATCTGATGTCCAAAGGTGAGACGATGTGAATGAAAAAAATGCCACATTCTATCTTGCCTGAATCCTGAGATATTACCACTGATGTGTTTTAAGTTTTGACCTTTAGTGTGACCTTGACCCTTGACCTTCATTACTCAAAATCTAATGGGTTCTTCCTTGACCCATTATCTATCATTCCTGAAAGTTTCATCAAAATCTGTTCAGAACCTTTTGCGTAATCCTGCTGACAGTCACACAGACAAACAAACAAACAAACAAACAAACAAACAAACAAACAAACAACCAGACTCAAATTAAATTTAATACCTCCTTCATGGAGGTAATAAGAATCAAAAGCCATTGTCTAAGGTTTTTGCCTGTATCAGAGCTTTTTTCATGGTAGATGAAAACAAACTAATCAGTAAATATATTACAAGTCATCATAAATAAATAAACAAATACACAAATAAATAAAGCTGAGTGACTGTTGAAAATCCAACTGCCAGCCAGTGGAGAGAAGCCAAGATGAGAAGTGGGTTCTCCAGTGTTTGTGAGAAATATTACTGATTCATTAGGCAAGATGTACTCTTTAATGGCTTATGAAGAGAACAATATTTATAATTAATCATGACACATTATTGAGATGAAATAAATCACTTCTTCTTGCCCGCAACTACGTGTCATTTAGTGTGTTTTATTGCTATTTATGCATTTTCCATTATCAGTGACACTAAGTCACTGGGCTGAGAAGCAACAGCCCAGTGAGCCCTTTGTCTGAACAAAGTGGTTTTGTTCTTGCCTGTTGCCTCTTTCTACAATATTTCCTCCTCCCTCTCTGGCTCTCTCCATCAGTTTCTCTCTGTCAGGCAGTAATTAACTTAGTGTCAGAAGAGAAAGAGCACAAGCTAGCAGGCTGTGGTGCTGTTCAATGAATAGCAGCAAACAAACTCTGGCATTAAGGAGTGACTGATGTGAAACTATCAGATTCATTATGCAGCTTATCCCGGCCTCCCTGCTGTAATCTAATACATACAAATCCCATTGTGTTAGCATTTCATTCTAGCAACATTGTGTAAGGCAATACGCTCAATCTGATTATGCCCAGCTGCTAGCAGGGAGGGGTAGCAATTTACATTCAGAGCAGCAAATAAGATTGGATAATAGGTAAAGAAAATAGATACCGGATTGAAAAATTGGTCACGACAGACTTTGAGTGATAGTCAAGAAAATAAATGCACAGGAAGGAGGAGAATCTTGTCGTATCTGTCTTCACAGCTCATAGCAATTACTCTCTGGAGCTTCGATGGAGGTTCAACTTCATGAGCAGATGAAGCATGAATTTATCAACACAGAGTCAAACATAATGTTTAGCCCTCAGGCCTAATGTTGAATCCCACTGCTTCTTGTATACACATTTGAAGTTCTGCCATATCAAATGTACAGTATTTTGAGCACATATATGCATTACTGTAAACAATGCGGCTCAAATTTGTGTTGCTAAGAGCATACAAATGCATGTGGCTACGAAGCTCATCTGACCCTGAATGAAAATGAGATTTCGCATGCATGAATGCGCACTTTGGCTATACATGATGATACATACCATCCATTAATCAAACATGTCATATGTACTAAATGAAAAATTCATATGACACTTACAGTCTTGGCATCTTTTTTCGTTGTTTTAACTGATTAGGATTTACTCTCACCTAGTCTGCTCCAAGACACAATGGGCCGAGGGTATCCAGTAGCAACACACTCCAAGATGGCAGTTTGGTGAACAGTGAGTGTGAGGTTTTCCGGACCGACCAGGATCATAGGCTCTTTGTAAACAGAAGACTGAGAGCCTGGAAAAGGAGAATAGGGGAGCATATGAGTAGAAAGACTTTGATGGATGGCATGCATTAATTGGCAGGGGAACAATAGATTTGGAAAATGTTGTTGTAGATAAACAGCAAAAAAAAAGGGCTTTGGCGGTGACAGAGAGAACAAAAGAACAGTACAACAGATGCAAAGCTTATTTACACATGCCCCCTTCATGAAAAGTTAATGCGTGCTCATAGCTCTGCATGCAGACAAATATAACAACCTGAAATAGTAAGGAGTGCCTCAGCGCTATGCTTTACTCCTGCGCTATTGTGAGCCACACAGCAAAACTTTCCGCGGTCCTCCTCACGCACTCCTGTAATCTGCAGAACACCTGTAGGCAGCAGAGTGAATCTACAGGAGGAGAAAAGACACACAGATGAAGGACAGTTAGAACATGTAAGGCGGTGCTGTGTTGTCTTGGGCTGTGCTGCCGGTTGATCCAACCTCTTGTCCTTAGTGTCCACCGGACGGCCATCTTTCTCCCAGCTGATGACGGGCTCTGGCAGACCGTGGATCTGGCACTGGAACCTGGCCACACCGGACTCCTCAGCATGCACCGACTCTGGCTGGACATGGAAGTCTGCCATGGCTGGAACAGGAGAGACATTATTAGGTCATAAAATCCCAACCCAGTGACCCTGAAGCCTGGCTGCTTACGCGAAAGGACTATGTGATGTTTAACCCTGTGATGCCAAACGTATCATGCTTGATATATGAGTTTTGAAGCTCTCGACATGATCATTGTGCGATTTTTTTTCTTGAAAAACCTGATGTATACAATGAGATCCATGGAATACACACATAGTCGAACAGGGGGGAGGAATTTGTTCAGCAGAGGCCTTTCCAGTGACATTACAAAACTCATTAATGAAGATAGAGGCAGAAGTTTGGAAAGTTTGGAAAATAACTTTTGAAAATGAATGACCATTTTTGTGTTATATTATGTTTTTGTTCATTTAAAAAGCAATGAGACTCAATATATTAAACACAATACAAAACTGAAACGTGTACATGGAAATTAATATTTGAAAAATATTTGTGATAGTTCAGGCGTTACAGGGTTAAGGCCAAGTGAACATGTAAAAAGTGAATTCTTCAGTGATGTATTAGTTTAGTCTGTGGGGGTGAAGTAAAACAGCTTCACTTCAGCACAGTGTGACATTCATTAATATGCGCTATAGGAAAAAAAAATCACGATAAGGGATGATGATTCACAGCATGCGAATACTGACTGGCTAAAATGAGATCAGTTAAGGACTGTTGTATAGAGGGTACAGAGGACTCAAGCAGGGCTCTGGTAATAGTTCTTGAAACAGAGCGTTATAGTGATCTCTGGAAGAGAGTAAAGGTGCACACTGCTCTCTGAACACGACACTCAGCAGATAAACGAGTTTATACAGGATACTGGAAATGAGAAACACGGGTGCAGTTATTGGCTGAAATATAAAATAAAATGACTTTCCGTAAATGAAACTTTCCTGACTAAGACATCTTGTGGGTCAAAAGGTTATGCTGCTTTTGTAACACATTTAGATCTTTTTGGCAATCGAATCTCCACATAAAATAGAAAGTGGAAGTATTTGCACTTGTGTGGGTATTTGTGTTTTGGTTGAAGTTGAAGCAAAATATGTGCTACAGGGTTTTACAATGTTTGTGGCTCTGTGGTTGTGGAGTGTCAATTCAATTTGATTTTATTTACAGAGTTCAATATCACATCAAAGTAACCTCACAGGGTTTTACAGGAATTGTTGAATGTTGAGTTTGAAGTTCTAACCAAGAAAATGTACATACAGCTGATCTGGAAGTGTGCGATTTCACATAATTTTAGAATGGCATTACAATATTTATTACATTTAGCTTAGATACTGTGAAAAAAATCGTGCTGTGTGTCTAAGTATAATAATGACAGGAGTGAAACTTTGATTAAACCCAATAAACAGCTCCAACTGTTGATTCCGCTCATGTACAATGAAGCCACATGCTGCTGGCATCTACATAAACAGAAGTAGTTACACATTAGGAAGACAGATAAAAGTATTAGGTGGTTATAGTAATTGATTACTCAGTCAGGAATGGTTTCAAGTTTCAGTTTTAACTACTCAACCAAAAACTCTTCTGCTTTCTTTTCTTTTTGGCTACTATTACCAATGTTAATAACTCTATAGGAATAGGAATTTATGATATTTTCAGAGATTGATATCATTTCATGTGACAATCTCACACTGTTAAAACCCTTATCCCACCCTTTAGTATTTAGTGCTTTTGAGAATACATGTAAAAGCATAACTGAAGATTGTCAGAGATTTGCATCTCAAGAAACGATGTCAGTCTGTTGTTGCAAACATCTCAGCCTCGGATGCCGAAGGATGATGATGATGATGATGATGATGATGAACAGATATTAACACATATATTGTCAAAAAGTAAAACTGGTATCAGCATCTGTATAAAGCATCTTATAGAGGTGCACTTCACATATCTACTTCCTTCAGAATAAAGGTGACACTGAAGGTGGAGTCAGTGACAAACTCAATTAGAGGGAGACTCTCTTCTTCTATAGTTCTTCCACCTCTTTCAGCACAAGTGTGCTCATTTAAATGTCAACCATAATTAACTTGGACGAATGAGGACTTATCTGAACACTTAGCATAACAAGAGGGATGGACCTCTTATTATTTCATATCGTCCTGTTCCTCCCAGCCTGCATTAATTCATTACATACAAGACAGGCAACGCAACTCAGAATCTTATTTATGTCCTAAACATACTTGTTTGTCCTTGCTTTGTCTTCTGACCCTTTAATGATCAGATTGTTTGTCTTGCTCCAGTATCTTCTTGTTGCCATTAAATTTATTTCTAGACATACTTACTCTTTCCACTTTCCATCTTTTATTTTTGAGCTGTCAGTGATTATTATGAGTTTGTCTTGCATAATTCATTGTAAAAAAAGTCAATAAAGAGATACAGTGACGTCTAAAGTGTCTAGATTTAGATCAAATTGAACATCACAAGACATATTCCATATGTCTTGACCAGTGGAGCTGCATCAGTGGTCTAGGACTGATTATTTCATTTCAGAGCTTAATGAGAAGTGTGGCATTCTCCAACATGACTTGACCTTAGATCTCTGATTGGATATATAGGCTGTAGAGCGCCGATGAAATTTTAACCATTCTAATTTACTATTCTTCCAGTGATGACAGTCCATTCTCTCCATGCTGTGAGTTTTATGTGAAAAGCGATTTTACATCCAATGTTTCCATCAGTTTTAATAAAGATATAAACATGTAGAAAATCTTTCTTGCTGTTCTTCTATTACTGAGTTCATGGGCACGCACATATTCTTTGTTCTTTGCTTCTCTACTATAAGGCCATACTTAAACAGCTGTACATCTCAATGGAGCAATTCAGTTTAAGTGCCTATCTCAAGGGCCCAACTGCAATTTTTCCACCTGGGACTCACAATCTTGCCATAAAGGGTTTTAGGCCAACCTCACATCTTAAATAGTGGGCTTAAATGTTACAAAGTGAATCAGTAATATTTTATAACAACCACTATATGGTAAAGTATTACAAATACTGCTCTTTGCATATTTTCATGCAATAAATTCTTCTGAATTGAAACCCATAAACCTCACATAAAACAAAAGCATTTTATTCTTTCTAATAAAGAAGAAGACACTGACGGCAAAGTAACAAAAAATTCTATTTTCATTTGACAGAATAACAGCCTTCGAGAACATTTTTATGCATTCCTCTCTTTTGCAGCAGGTCTCAGCAAAAGCCATCAACTATACTTTGCGATACAGAGCCTGAGGCAGACACTAGCAGAGTGTAGTATTGAACTAAAGCCCTAAAGGCTCTGCCACTTTCTCAGCAGAAAGGTTAGTTAGGAATCCTTTATAGCAAAAACTACAGGACCAGAGGCTCAGAGTGGCTAATCATCATCAAAGCAGCATGCTGTCTTAGAATGCCGTCTTAAATTAAGACACACACAAGCATGAATGCCCACATGCATGCATACGCACACTGCTGTTTGTAAAGTCTGTGTGTATCGCAATGAAAGGAACACTGGGGACATGGAGAAAGAAGCAAAATTGCACTTGAATGCTGAAGAACAAAGAACTTAAAAAGAGGACCAGTATCTATAGGAGGTTTCTTATGCATCCCTGCCAAGTAGTCATGGTGTCCATCGACTCAACCCCCCTAACGGGCCCCACCCTTGGCACTCATGCATAAAACATGGGTTCTCTAAGAGGCCCACACCCCTGCCACTATCGGCATACGCACAGAAACAGACAGAAATGGGAAAAAAAAATAACAATGAGTTGCATTATGCAGATAAACACATAGAGAAGCAGTGAAACTTGTTAGGCATCGGTACTGAATGTGAGGGAAAAAAGCCATTAGTCGTTCACATTGTGCATGTGCTTTGTGTTGCTGGAGAGGCTGTAGAGTCTTAAGTGATACAGCCCAATACACACATACAAGCATATGCAAAAAGCTGCTTCAACAGAAAGACACAACTATATTGATCCAACATGCTGCTGTAGGAAAAAGGCAGGCACACATGATCCAATGAGGCGCTATCACTCATTCCTACAGCGAGCTGCAACAGACCAGTTTCTCTATTGTTTTTCACTCTTCCTTTGGTTGGTGTTGACAGACACTCACACATGATTAAAGACTGTCCACTACCAGCATGACGCTGCTGGCTTAAATGGAGCAGGCCTAATTACTGCAATAAGGCAGAGAATGGTTGGGGTTCATACTAAAAAGAAATCCATACACAAGTGCACAGGGAGGAGATTGCTGCTTGAGCATATGTTTGATGGTTCCTCGGTGACAACCACAAAAGAAGAATGAGCAATACAATAATATAAGGGAAGGTCAGAGACAGGAAATGTGATGTGTGGTGATTTAGACAGGGAGGGAAGCTGTAAATCAGATGCTGTCAGAACTCTGGTCATTTAATAATAGCCAACAAGTGAGTAACACTTCAGTCTTGGCAAGTAAAAAATAATATTAAATAACTATGAACAAAAATAAAATCCAATACAAATCTCACTAAGACATACAAAGGTTGAAACATTAATGCAAGCCCACATTTACAACTACTGATTATTGGATTTGAGGGCCGATGACAGGCTAAAAGGCCAGTCAATACTGATGAATTTCCCCATTTTTCAATTCCACACTACTAGTCATGTAGGGCAAAAAAAGAAAAAAAAATCAAGCTTGTGGACTGTCTCGTTTTTTATGAGCAACTCAAACGCGTCTAATGAAGAAATGTAGATTAAATGGCGATTATTTGAATGACCCTTCTCTCAATTATTTTTTGCCTAATGTCTCCAAAGTAATGATCCTTTTCTTTATTGCTTTGTTAAACACTCTCCCACACACACATGCAGACTAGAGAATAATTAACAATCAAGATAATCTGTGCGACAACTCTCTCTTCGCAGATGAAATCAGCCAACTGGTGAGATATTTCAGCTTTTTTTTTTTCTCCCCCCTGAATGTGCAATCACATGTGGATGTTTTTCTCTGCGCTGAGGATGATTCATTGATATGACAGAGGTAATGATGCCATCCTACAGCGCCATTCAAACCTGCAGCTATTGCGTAAAGCTTCAGTGAACCCCCATGTTATAATGTCATTGCCCTCCCACACCTCTCCCTTTGCCTCGGGCCCCACCCCACCCACTCCCACCACATACATTTGAAGCATTTGCTCGGCTCCTCGTTGCACCCCTGGCCCCACCCCCCATGAGTCCTCTCCAGCTTGTGACATCATTAAGCACATGTTGTTCAAGCTGCAGTGATGATTGCTGTACCCACCCCCACTCTCACCCCAGTAAACCAGTAAAATAGAGATGGGACCTATAAATAATGGAAATGGTGTACGATGCTATTCCAGCATGGAGAACCCACACTTCAACAGCCTTTAAACAGGCATCCCTAAAATAGCAGTCTATGTGTTAGAGGCTCTAGAGGTGTCATTTTAACGCAGATGTGATATTTTATTGGCCTCCTTGCCTCTACAGACCCCACCCCTTCACCTACACCGCACCACACACCCAAGCGTGGGCACTCCCATGATCAATCAGCTGGTCGGTGGTGCGTGATGCTTATTACCTGCGAAGAAATGGCCGCACATGTATGGGTTGTACTCCGTCTTCCCCTGACATACTCATTCCCCTCTTTTAATGTTTTGGCACATCAACGCCTTCCTACGTCACTACCTTGGATGAGCAACAGCATCAGTTGCACTGCACATCTGGCACTTGGACTCAGATGGCAGATGTACAGATGTAAATGAGAGCAGCAGAGCCTGTGAAGTAGCTCTACTCACAATTTATGTTAAAGTAAAGGTCGACGGATAGTGGGTTTCGAAAGGATAAGAAAGAAAAGATGAAAGCTATTTAATCATTCAACAACCAATCCTTAAAAATGGATTGTTACTGAGCTTAAATTCTATGGAAAAATAATAAATACCTAGAGAAATAGACATCTAGAATTGAACATCAAACTGTAAATTAAAGCAGCTATTTTTCCTTGAAGCGTGCTATTCCACTAGTTGTCTAATATGAGTCACTGTTGTGGAACGCGCTGGTAATATTGATATTCTGCACTGATCAAACATTCATATAAACATATGTTATCAAACCATACATCTTATCGTATCTTATCTTCATCTTAAATGATCTGTAAGGCCTCCATAATACAACTAAGAAGTAGATAAAGCAGTGAGATGCAAACTTCCTCAGTACAGTATATGTTTTGCAAGCATTGACTGGCTGTTATAATAAAACTTTTGACCTTGATATTCCCAAGATTCTCAATCAATAAAAAACAGTAAGTGCACAATATAAGAGCTCCCTGCTTGAAAATATACACTTTTAAACATAATACTGTGGGAGGAGAGCATTACTAACAACGCATAATGAATTCATAGAAAATCCTGCACACACAAAACAGTGTAATAACAAATGGTACAGCACCCCACACAGATCATCTAAATGTCAACCAAAGGACACACACATTCTGTCGACTTCAATTACTGCTCTAGTTTTTCTTTGAATGATTTCTCACTCTTTTCTGTAGTCTTGTCTTTAGTGATTCGTCCCTCTTTGATTTCCTATGCCCCATTGCTTAGAATGACAGATTTCCTTACTTAAGTGAATTTTTCACATTAGAATATTGTTTTGACTGGAATTTAATTGCCTTTTCTGCTCACGTTGCAAACTAGTTTGCATTAGGCTTTCCTGCAATGTGATTGTCCTTAGTCTGTTGGGTTGATCAATACTGTGGAGCTTGTGTGCACTAAGTTAAATATAGTAAGATAGATGGCTGCTATTAAGGATCTCTGTAGGAGGTGGGGGAGTTATGCTACAACAGTTATCACTCAGAAAAATGCTTTACATTTCCTCTTCATTTACAAAGAAACCTCAAGAACGACAGAGCTGCTAATGATCAGGCAAATAGAGACCACTATTTATTGTATTGCAATTAACCACTGCCCTTTTGCAATAAATAACACCCGAATGAATTCAGTTGTTTTCTAGCGCATATGGCAAACCAATAATTTGTTGGTGCTGTCAGACTACTGTGAGCAATGTTTTTTTTTTTTTTTTGTTGGAATGCGTTGCTGAGTGATACAGTTCATTTGCAAAATCTATATTTCTGAATGAATGTATGCATTCCGTGAGTACATATTAAGGTGCACTCAATAAATACAAACATCCAAGTAAAGTGGGAATTACATATGCAGAGATTTCACCAGAGCTCAGCCAAATGCAAAGGAAAAAAAAAACTATGCTGAGTGTTCAGTATCATGATTGGCTTGTCGTCTACACACCAAATCATTTTTGATAAATCATTATTATTTAGTCATTATTATTTCTAATGGCATCAATACAATCATCGTGTCCTCCATGAAAATATATTTCTCCATTTTCTTAGTAATTTATAATTAGACACTGTGTGTTTATTATATCTTATATTTATAAAATGCTCAGTTTTAGTCAAATAAGATGAAATCCCCTTAAAGCCCATGAGGATGACTGCAACCTCAGCAATACTCCTCCTAGAAACAAAGGAAAAACATAGATATAGTATATTTATAATAGCCATAAATCCCATGGCGGCTTGATAACACTACATTTTTGGCTATATGCTAACATTATTATAGTACCTACCAAAACAACAGATGATGAATACTTAACATAATTAGATTAATGACTCTTATATTGTTAAGTTACCACCTCCTCAGTGAGTAGAAACGTACTTAAGACACAAAGATAAACACTTCTTATACACAAAGACAATGTGATGCTCTTTGTGTACGACTCCAGCACCACCACACCACACCACCACCACCCGAATTGTGCCCCTCCTACTCCAGCAACCCCCCCCCCCCCCCCCCCACACACACACACACACACACACACCTACTCCCCCTCCTCCCAGCATCCCCTGCACTCCTGTCCTGCCCCAGCAGCCCCAAATCTCTGCACTAAGCCTCCAACACTCACTTCAGCATGCAGACCCTAATTAAAGAGAGACCCATTAAAGCACAACAGATGCTGAAAATTAAGGGATTATTCAAATCACTCCCAGCCTCGGCTTGGGTAAGATTAGAGACAAGCGCGAGAGAGAAAAGAGAAAGTGAGAGCACCAGGGGAGGACAAAAGAAACAGAAGGCTTAAAATAACATACAAATCAGTACCTAGAAATTTGCTTTATTGCAGTAGTTTTATTTGGAATTGGCTACCATTGTAACTTTACATGTGAAACTTGTTGACGTGTGTTATATATGGAGACTCAAACAACAATGAACTGACTTAAAGTATGGAAACAAAAAGAAGAGGAGCTTTCATAAGGAAGGACTAACTTGCTGTAAACCTGCATACTCATTAAACCACTTCAAACATGCTCCTGATCATCAGACAGATGGCTCAAATAGGTTTAAATGGGCTTGAAAAGGACTTCTCTCCAAAGACCTCACCTACTTTGACAGAGTTTTCTAAACTGTCCATTTGATCATTTAGTTCACCCTAGAACACATGTCTTTTTGTTAGCATGTGTGACCAGAGTTTGAAGTGGTTGGAGAGCATGCTTTGGGATTTGCACCATCTAGTCTCTCACAGGGGTTGATACTGTGCTCGCTATGCATCCTGTATGACACATCCACAGGCATCTGTACAATGAGAAGAACATAGCTGTAATATTAGCACTGTAAACACCTACAAGTGCTAACAGAAAGGAAGCCTGAGAGACCACTTGACAGAGACCACACAGAAACCAATTGCAAGTCACACTGAGTGAGTGTACTCTACTTCAGCCAAAAATGGGACTTCAGCTCCACTTGCACTTGTCTTAGTTGCTCTGCCAAATTACCACCAACACTGCATGTGACGAAGCTGCAAAAGGCTGAAGTGCTGTTGCATTTTTCAGCTTTTCTCTACTTGCCATGTATATTTTCTCAGATGTTTGCCATTTCTTTTTCTCAAAAGAGTGACAGAAGAAACAAGTGCTGCACCATTAATGGAATTGTAATTGCAATGGGAGGCTGTACAGTTCTGCATATAAGACTCTTTCTCTTTTTTGAATGAAAATCTTTATCAGGATTTTGACTTTTTATCTCATGATTTTGACTTTTTATCTCACAATTTTCACTTTTTATCTTATAATTTTCCACTTTGTATCTCATAATTTTCACATTTTATCACATAATTTTGTTTTTCTCATAATTTGGACTTTTTACCTCATGTTTATGACTTTCCATTTCATGATTTTGACTTTTTATCTCATAATTGTAACTTTTTATCTCATAATTTTTACTTATTCACTCAACTAGATGTTTTTATGTGTGACCGATTGAGGAGGAAATTTTGAGTTGATTCAATGTTTTACTTTTTTCAGTGTTCCATTATGTAATCTGTGCAAAAAAAAAAAGAAAAGAAAAAAAAAAAAAAGAAAATCTTTATCAGGTGTGTTGGAAGAGGGATACATCTCAAACATTTAGGACACCGGACCTTGAGGATCAGGATTTGATGCCCCTGTCCAAGAGGAGCTGGAGGAGGGACAAGCTCCGTTGGTAGCAAAAAAATACGACTTCCAATATGTCAATAGTTTGGATTCACGTACGACGACACTGAACGTTGCTATGTCCTGCAGCAATATGACTAATCTATATCAACACTTGAAACACTACAAAGTGTACAACATTCCAAATGTATACATTTAATAATTAATTTAACTCATTGTTGTATTGAGTTTATAGCAGCCCGAAAAGTTCTGCTCCTGCTTCTCACCAGGAGTGCAAATATTCACATGCACACTGTGATCAAGTTGGTCAGCTGTGCATGCATGACAGGAAGAGATGGAACAAACTTTTAGGAAGGAACTCACATTTATGCACATGCTTGAAGACACTGTAGAACAGCTGGACATATAGTACAGGAGATGGTGAAAACTGACATCAGTGTTACTTCAGATATAAAACACCATTTGGAACATCAGCTTAAGGTCTGTGCACCTGCTCCAACAGTAAACCCAGAAGGATGCATCTATTAAAGGTGTGTATGTATGTATTAAAACGTGTGCAAATCCATTGCACAGGAAATAAAATATACAAACTGATTTGCTAAAAGTGTGTATCAAGGGTTGTGTCTTACAAATGTGAAAAATAGCATCTGCATCCAGTTACTTTTGCCACAATGAATAAGTAATATGAGAAATGCACACATTGTGGGAGGGGAAAAATGTAAATATATAACATTTAATCCACACACTAAGTGATTTATCAAACCCAAAAACAATTCTGCTGCTATAAATTCCATTTCTATTTAAGCCCCCCAACACACACACACACACACACACACACACACACACACATACACACATAAATCTGCAATGGAAAGATGTTTTTCCCAAACTAGAGTCACAGGAATGAAAAAAAAATGTAAAAAATCGTATGTTGACTTGACTTACAACAAGTGAAGAAGAAGAGTTTTAAATGACGTGGACACATCAGGAAACTATAGATATTATATAAGAATAATTAATATTTACATTCATCACCATGTTTATGGAAGGACTACGATACTAGGATTTTTCTTCATCAAGTAATGATGCTGCACAAACTGAAATTTAATGTAGAGTAAATTTGAAAATAAGCGCTTAAGAATAACCAAACACAAATAAACTCAATAGCCTTGAAAACTACACCAGTTACATGAATGCAGTAAATCCACTGGTTGGTGCAGCACTTATGTGTAATTCTCAGTGTAAAAATATGTTAACTACAGAGATAAACAGGCCGTTAAATGAAGACATTGGCTGACGAGGAATGTTTTGACAGGGCTGTTATTCATTTGTTCAAGGACGCATTCTGTACAAGCCTTCTGAACAACAGATCATGTGACAAATTAAAATTGATCGCAGTCTAAAATCATGAGGCATCACAAGGGAGCAATACATTTATCTATTGGTCATGAAATGTTTTTAGAATGGGAACAAATTCAACTACTGCTCAACACAACAAATAAACATAATTTAATCTGAAATAGAATAGAACAGACTGTTACAAAAAAAAAGCAGGAAGTCATAACTGACCTATATAGTAATAGATAAAATAATAATTTGATCAATATCAAAGGATGTTTTTGTTTATTTTCTTATTTGTTCTTCTTCTTGTACGAGGGAAACAAAGAGACCTTTCGCGTCTTCATCACATTCCGTTTGAATGAGCACAAAGTCAATCACAAATGTATGAAGCAGCCTTGAATATTACAGAAGAGATATGCATCATCCACTGCCACTGGTGAATATCATTTATTTTCATCACATTTTCCAACAGGTCAGTGACAATGTGCAGCTGGTAGAACAGTACATCCTTAACAAAAGCAGAACTACAATTGAACATTTGCTGAGTCCTGCCGTCAAACTACCACTGAACAATCATATGTTAACAATGATAAGTAAGAGATGAGCACCTGGTAAGAATTCACATCTGGAGCAAAATACCCAAGTGGTGTGTGTATGGGACTTGCAAGTTCAATGAAAGCTATCCAGAATTTTTGAGTAATTTTGACCTTCTCAAAACCAAAAATGTCATTATCAGTTTAGTTCAGTTTATTTCGAGTACATAAAATCATCAAAAGATCAATCATGATGGTAAAAAACCCCCCCAAAAAACAAAAAAACATATTTCATGCACTCGAAAAGGTGTGGGAAGAAGTAAAACTTATGAACTCCTACCCCCTTTTTTACAAAATAATAATTCAGCAGCTTCTGCATTCTATGATTTAACACACTTTTTTTTATATCTATTTATCCTTTACGCAAAACATCTACAATTATTTATATACACATTGTTTTATAAGTCACCTCACACAATGCAATTTGTATAATGAACTATAAGTATAATTATATTCACTTTATATTTACTACAAATACAGTATTTATTATATCTCCTAATCATGATAATCTATATTAATTTATCACTATAAAATCTTATTTTGTACATCCTTCTACATTATAACTGTAATATAATATCAGTCTTCTGCATGGCTTGGTGATATGCTTATCATTGACTCAGGTGTGTTGGAAGAGGGACACATTTAAAACATAACATAACATTTTTAAGCTTGAAAAGTTAAAGCTGGTTTGTATCTGTAAATTATATTTATTCTTATTATTTTGTTGTTCGTCATTTATCTAATTCTGTAAGTTATTGTATTATGTTTTGATTGTCATATATGTGTGTCTGGACCCCAGGAAGAACAGTTCTTACCAAGGTAAGGACTAATGGGGATCCATAATAAAGAATACAAAGAATACAGTATAGTAACCATAGTAGAATATTGATTAAAAATTACTAATGTTTCAACATTGAGTTAGGTTGTTGTGTATTACTTGAGGCTGAACCCATGATGGTGCTCTATTAACAGAAGGAAAATAAAGGAATATTACAGTATGACTTACCCTTCCTATATACATATGTTCTGAATATGAATCGTCAAGATGTTAAGAAATCCTGTTTACATGCCAGTGGGAATGAACTGAAAGAGAAAGCTTGCCAGGTCTAACAATGGGAGTGGGACTTAGTTCCAGGGAATAGGCACTTTTCCCAATAGTTCTAGGAACTTAGTTCTAAGATCGTTTGGGTTTGCACTCCCACTCCTATGACACTATCATCCATGGTGCTTATGTTCGGTACAGTGGGAATGTTAATTTTGGTCAAATACAGCATCTAATGTCAGGAATGGCGGAGGAGGTTCAGGTTCTTCATTTCAGGTGACATTCAGTTTAGATTATTTGTTTCCTTTTTCTTGTTGTTCTCTTTTTTGTAATACTTCATTCGGTCAAACATGATAATTACTTTTAACAATTGCTTTGTGAGTCATCACATTTTTTTCTCACCCTGTGTGTGAAAGAAAAACAAAAGGAAAATGAATGAAATAAATAAATAACATAATAGTAACAGTGGTAGTAATAACGTCAATAATAATTATCATTATTATTGTTATCACCACCTTTAAGTTAACAAATCGACAATCAATCAGGTAGAATTATGTTTGTATACATACTCCATACCTTTTTGTTCTTACTCCTTTTGGGGAAGGAACCTCTTTCCAGTCTCGACTTTGTTTGAATTTCCCTCCATACAGTTAGCATTTATAATCTCCCCTCTTCCTCATCAGTGATGTCATTTCCTCATTACCGACTTCCTGCTACAACATCATTACATTTATTTATTTATTTTTTTAATACAACAGGAAGGTTGTCTTTTCTGTAGAATCAACAATATCTGTAGCACAAGGAGAAATTCAAGTGCTATTGAAATGCTTCCTCTGCTACGTATGTATTCATAGTTTACAGGAAATCAACCTCCGTAAGAGAAGGCAACACAAAAAATACATTGTCCTTATTGTGATCTATTTTGACAGTCTTCTTTTTCACACCTGAGGCTTTAGACTCACAATGTCATGCTCTATTTCCCCAGAGGTCACATATCTAATTAATTTCACCTATACATCAGCATGCAAGTGTCTGCATTATAATTCTAATGAGATTCCTCTCCCATCGTCGTACCAGTGCATGTGAGCTCATATAAACATGAATTATGTGCTGTCTTTTATTCAGTTTGTTCACTGTACACTGGGTGCACAAAGGCAAACGGCTCTCCTGTCTTGTCCTTTTTGGCCGTTTCACAGTTTGAAATATTTTTAACGCTTACAGACATCTGGGCTCAGAAAAATGTTTATATTCAAATGGAAATGCCGCTAAATACTGCCTTGACTGGTCTCCGCCTCTTGTTTTGTGAAGCCAAAAAAAATAAGCGAGGCCCACTGACAGCAGTGGCTCTGAATAACAACCTGGATGGACATTTGGCATCACAATTCTCCTCAGACCAACACTCATTACTTCCCCTTCATTAAAGGACAACTGTTAATCTACGAGGGCATGTTCAGGAGGCCATGATGGATCTGGACCAAAACAGGTTTCTTTATAATGCTGTTTTGTGATTATACTTAGGTGGTGGATTTTTCTTTATTTTATTATTGAGAAATGATATATACATTTAATGTATGCATGTTCTTCTCTGGAACTGTCCAATGCTCTGTTGACTGTGATTCTGATAGTGGCTTTGAGTGAGACTAGTATGAACCAGGGCTAGATGGATGACCCCACATCTGGCACTCCCATGGGACATTTGAAAGACGTAGGGCGGGACGAGCCTGTGCGCTCCACTGCATCTCACAGCACCCTGAAAACCGGGCTCCCCAAATGTCTGAAACGGCTGTGTAAATCTCGCTGATTCCTCAGCCCATCCCACACACACACACACACACACACACACACACACACAAGCAAAGCCCCTGTTGGTTGTGAGAGGGCGGTCCTCTGAGCCTCAGCTGTGACATTCCCACTGAGCATTTTGTCATTTGTGCCGGATTAAGCAGACCTTACATCAGTTTAAAAAATGCCATCCTGCTAGAGTTTACATAAACATGCATGCATTTGTTTGGTGCTGAAATAAGAAATATGGCAAAAAATTACATGCACATACATTTTTTATATATGTATTTTTACATAGATTAGGTACTGTAATTCTGTATCATGTAGAGCACAAGTCACATTATTTTCATCACACAATTCTTTCCCTCATTCTTTTGATCTTATGAGTAGTTCAAGAAGCCTAAAATAAGGTCAGTTTAAAGCTTGACATTTAACAGTTGACAGTTTAATAGTTTACAATGGAGAGTATCCACGTGACTTCACTGAAAGCATATAGTGCCCTAATACATGACCTATACGTTAAGGATTAAATCTGTGTAATAAAACATTTTACCGGCAAAAATAGGAGGCCACAGTGAGTTTTTCAAAGTGAAGTCAAAGAAACGTGGTCTGAAATTCTTTCCACCTTCTAAATACTTCATACATCCATTAAAACAACACTAATGGCAGCTGTTATTGTTCATCTTTGTAGCGCATATCTCTGGCTTCCCAATTTTTGCAAGCCTTGCATTGCTGTTATCTGAAACAGCCAGGCACACTGTTTATTTGGCAAGGAGCAAGATAATACTTTGTCAAATATCATAGTGTTATATAACATTCAATGTATTGTGTAAAAGATTTTGCATTAAGTATAGCAATTAGATTTATCTATCTTTAAACCAAGCAGTAAAACCAAAAGCCTTTATGTAGATTTTCTGCTTCATACATGTGTATGTCCTCAAATATTCATTTTGGCAGTGGTGAATGGAGATAAGAATCTCTGTGTGAATAACACACTTCTCAGCTTATCTGTTTTATGCAGGCCAATTGTCATTTTACACCGCTTTCTCTTTGTCCTTTCATTGCATCATTTGATCCTAATCTTAAATAAGCATAGAGAGGCAATTATGGCTTTAAAAATCAAAATGTGTCCATTATTGCACCAAGAATAGTCTTTTGCACAAGTTTAATAAAAATGAATAGTTCTCACCTCAATACCTGGTCTATTTACTTTGGCAAAGATAAGAGGCAGTTTATCTGTGAAAGTGTAAAGAAATAGACTAGAATTCTGTTTGTATGTTATAAACATATGTGACAGGCTATAAAAGAGTGTGACCGCAGTCATGAATGGACTTCATAGGTTATCTGTTAAAGCAAATGTTTGTGTGTGAGGTGCTGACAGAATCAGGTTTATTCATTTCTTCAAAATTATCCATGTCACTTGGATACCAGCCCTTGGAAATAGTCTTCGCTTAGAACACGTGGGCACACTTATTCACGCTTGATGGCTTATATATGGCAAAGGTGGACAGACCTGTGCACACTTACTGACATGCACAAAAATTAGTTTCTCAGTGTCTTTCTCGTGTGCGCACACACACACACAGATACACGGACAATCACTCACAGCGCTCTCTGCTCCGTCAGGTCTACTGACAGCAGTAATGAGTTTCTTCTCTGTGTAAGCCAACTGGCACCCACTCAAGGGAATTTTTCAGGCTGAATTGCGGCCATTAATCACAATCTCGGGCAACACTGTGCCATCACATGTGTGGCAAACAGACATGCGTTCACGGGGGGCAATGGGGATACAACATAGCAAAGGAGGAGCTAGCGATTGTCTTGAAGACAGCAAAGAATGAGGCAAACCATAAAAATCTAATAATGCTTAATAAACCATCTTACTATGGGTGAATGTGGGTCCTGGCTCATACTGAGGTAGATGACGGATAAAGACAGAAAGCAGCTAAAGAGCAGATGCTTCAATCTGTAAATATGAGCTCAATTACAGCAGAGAGACATACCATAACATCAATCATAACCAACAAGAGATACTTGTGGCAGCCAATCTACACCTCTAACAACTTGTAACAGAAAGTGACTGATGTTTTTTTTTTTTGTTGTTAGTGCTGATGCCGATTGGTGGTTATAAGAGACTTCTAACTGGTGTTTGGAGTTTAAAAGGATTTGTCGTAAAATTATCACCTTGGTGTGAGCTTTCATGATAATCTAACACCAACAGAAATATTGGTTGAAATGCTTTTAACTAGGGCTGCACAATATATAAAAAAAAATAATATTGTTATTGCCATAACAGAGTGTGCAATCATTTATTTTCTTTTTTTTTTTTTCATTCACTTTGCGTTTCACACACCATGCAGTACCAGAGTGATTTTCTCTATTTGACCATTTTTGTGTCTGAAGGTCTACAGTTGAAGGTCTACATTTGAGGGTCTACAGTTGAGGGTCTACAGTTGAAGGTCTACAGTTGAAGGTCTATAGTTGAAGGTCTATAGTTGAAGGTCTACAGTTGAAGGTCTACAGTTGAAGGTCTACAGTTGAGGGTCTACAGTTGAAGGTCTGCAGTTGAGGGTCTGCAGTTGAAGGTCTACAGTTGAAGGTCTACAGTTGAAGGTCTACAGTTGAGGGTCTATAGTCGAAGGTCTACAGTTGAGGGTCTACAGCTGAGGGTCTACAGCTGAGGGTCAACAGTTGAGGGTCTACAGTTGAGGGTCTACAGTTGAAGGTCTGCAGTTGAGGGTCTGCAGTTGAAGGTCTGCAGTTGAAGGTCTACAGTTGAGGGTCTACAGCTGAGGGTCTACAGTTGAGGGTCTGCAGTTGAAGGTCTACAGTTGAAGGTCTACAGTTGAAGGTCTACAGTCGAAGGTCTACAGTTGAGGGTCTACAGTTGAAGGTCTACAGTTGAAGGTCTACAGTTGTAGCATCACCATGTTCTTGGACAGAATTGTGTAACTGATTATAATAGAACAGTATTTTGTCTTCATTTATAAATAATTGATATACAAACAATTGGCTCATTTTAACATTGTTGAGGAACATTTTTCTTGGTAGATGAAATTGGATTAAGTGAACAAGAAATACTGCAAAATTATCGTTATCGTAATGCTGAACATCACAAATTTTGCCAATATTAACCTTTGCCTTAGGTTAAGAGTCACTTTTTCAATTTCAAATGTATATCGAAAAAAAATATATTTAAACCACAAAAACATTACAGCCAAACCTCAAATCCACTTAGAGCTGACAGCCACATGCAGCCTGGTGCTGGTAATTATGTGGCCAGGTGCTTCAGTCTAGCAAGGGGATTAAATTCAACTTGCATCATGGAAGGAGATGGAAGAAAATACAAGGCTAGCCAAGCTCTGAATGTTTTTTTTTTGTTTTTTTTTTGAGAAGTGGAGGAATGGGAAGATGGAGGACATCATACCGACTCCGACTAACAATAATCCAAAGAAGAGGACGCTGTTGAAATAATTAATTCGGAAGACAGAGAAGAATTGGAGGCCTCGGACAAGGATGCTGCAAAAATGGTAGTGGTGTCTGAAACTGAAGCTGTGGCTGAAGTGGCTCATGTCAAAAGATTCAAGTCCAAAAATGGCAACATATAAATGTACTAAACCTGATGGCTGGAGTTACAAGGTTTGCTTTGACCAGAGTCAGTGACATTAAGACATGTTTTGACTTATTTATGCCACTGTTGCTGAAGAAAATTATGATTGAAATTACTAATATTGAAGGAAAAAAAAGTCCACGGTGACATGTGGAAAGACATTAATGATGAATTACTGGATGCTTTTATTAGCGTTCTTCTGCGAGCGGGCATGTGCAATGAGGGCCTGGACAGTCTATGGAACACCTAAAAAAAAGCAGAAGTATTTTCCAGGCAACTCTAGCTGCCTTTTCCATTACAGTTTTTCGCAAAACAATAGCGTTATTCCTAAAATTTCGACAAAGTATAATTGCACTTTGAATGTGTTTCCATTGACAGTTGTTCTAGGCAGGAGCGTCGTAACTCTCATGAAATATCATCCCACGAGATTTCACAGCTGTCGTCTTCAGAGCTTCAGATTGGCCATCAACGTGTTAGCATTAGCATGAATGAATCGGCTAATTCTCTCATCAGTAAAAGTCCCTGGTGAACTCTTTAAAGTCACTAACATGTCAAACAAACCAGCTGGCTCACATTATAAGTGTCTGTACATGTGGTCCCTACATTGTCAGGTCAAAATATTAAGTGTAAATATGCTCAATACTTAACAACAACAACAAATTATACATGTATGTGGTGTTTGCACTTGACACTTTACAGAACAGATATATTTATCTGTAAAAAACAAAAAAAACAACTTAAATATTCAAAAACTAATGAACTAATGAAACCTTCAATGTGCCTACTGTAGGAATCACCCTGAACACTACTCCAAGACGGCAGCCATAGTACTCCCCAGCAGCCAATGGTTGTTATGGTTACAGTGACTGCAGCTGCCATTTTCACTCCGAGAGAAGTAATCAATGTGATCATGTACGTCACATCCTGTGCCATGTAATTACGGAAAAAGTGTTTCCATTGCGCATTTGCAATATATTAGAATATCGAAATGTCTGAAAAACCACCTCATGAAAGCGTGAAAATGTTTTATCGATATTTGAGTGGGGTTTTTTTCGAAATTCCGGTGTTTCCATTACCAGTTTTTTATAACGATATTTACATTTTGCAAATTTCCAAGGGTAATGGAAAGTCACCTAATTTCACTTCAAACATTTCACAATATCACTTGTCACAATTTTTTTTTTACCAGCTATGACCTTGGAGAAGAGCTTCTGAAGTAGAAACGTACCATGGTGGGATCAGTAAAGAAAAACAAACCAAAGTTGCCTTTAGAACTTTTGAATTTAAGGGGCTGAGCTCCACTTTTCTTCAAGTTTGCTTTTGCAGACACTACCACTGTTATCTCATATTGTCAGAAAAGAAACCAGAATGTGCTACTTATTTCTACTCTTCACAGAGATGCAGCTATTTCAGCAGGAGTTAACTGCAAGCCCATAGTTCTTCTAGACTATAACAAAATCAAAGGAGGAGTGGACAACCTGGACAAGCTCACAGCCACATACACATGCCAGAGGATGACCAGGAGATGATGATGGTTGTGTTTTACAACATGTTTGATGTGTAAGCATATAATGCATTTGTGTTGTGGCGCCACATCCACCCAGCATGGAACTCAACCAAAAAACACAGACGGCGACTGTTTATTGAAGAGTTTGGAAGCTCACTTGTCAAGGCACACATTGAAAGAAGGGAACATTTTCCACAAGACCCAGATGCTGCAGCGCTGGTCAGACAGCTGCGGACAGACACAACACAGAGAGGATCTGCACCAGGTTCGTCGTCAGCCAGTCCTGCCTCGACACCTGGAAGAGCAGCCCCAACCCCAGCCAGGAAACCCGATTCAAAAAGAAAGAGATGTCAAGTCTGCCCACGCAGTACGAACAGAAAGACTCATGTATTGTGTTTCAGCTGCAAGAAATTTAACTGCACTGAACACAGAAAAAATTTCCCTTTGTCCCACACATGTGCCTAAACGCACACATACACAAGCGTATTCTTCCACACAAACGCTTGTACTCTGATGTTGCAGTTTTTAGTAAAGTTCTATTGCTGGAAGGAAATGTTTTTGCATTTTCTTGGTGTATATATGAGTCTACAGTGACCCAAACACTGTAAGTGTCATTTCTATATTATATGGATTTACTTTGACCCAAAACACGATAGATTTTTCTTTTCTAATTAATACTAAAATGAAAAAAAGCCCACACCAAAAGTGTTAAAACCAATATTTTAATTGAAATTCGGTGGTAACTTATTGTTTTTGGTGTATTTTATAGCTAGTTTAATACACATGTCAAAACATAAGATACCAGAAAGCTTAACACAAGACAAAGATTAAAAGTGACTGAAGAGAGGAAAATATGATATTCCCAGAAAATGTATTGTGGGTTATTACAGTGAACCGGAGGAATTCTGAATAATAAGCACAAATAAAGAAATATATATTCCTCATTTCATTGCTGAGGGGCTATTACTCAAGACATGCAATCAATCAGATGGATACAGACAGTGAGGAGGACATTTTAAATTTATATGTGCGATATATAAAAAAAAAAAACCCTAACATCAACAATGATGAAAATATGAATATTAGATCCACCAACTGGAAATGGGAATGGACTTCTATTTGTAAAATAAACATATCAGTCCATAGACAGCAAGTACTTGGCTTAGGGTGTTGAACAAACCCACATAAATGCATAATAAGGACAAAGGAAGACTAGAATAATAAAGGACAATTCCAGGGCAGCTATAGTATGGCCTTAGAAGGTGATGTCATTAAATGATATAAGGGGAGCAGCAGCTGTAAATAAAAAAAATGAAATGAAATAAAATAAAAAATAAAAAAAGAGGAAACCTCATTTTGTGAGAAGATATCGTCACTGTGATATCTTGTCTTTAGACAGCTGGAAGCTCAAGTCTACATCGTATTCTTTTCCTTTCTTTTCCCTCCCTCCCTCTGTCCATTCAGACTGCCAGCTGACTGCGGTCACAAGGGATATTACTGCCCCTTACTGATGTGAGGAACTAAGCCTCCCATTCGCCTCCAATTTATGGTAATGTGCAGTCAGTAACCCCCCGCTCCTTTGTACGCACATGTGCGACTCTGCCACGCCCACTGCATGGAGTCGTCTCACTCACACGAATCCAAGAGGAAAATAAACCAGGAGCAACAAGCAGAGGAGATAGGAAAGGCAAGTGCAGGGCTTGTCATAACCACTTAGTGTTACATGACAGTGGGTGAGAAATGAAAGCCCTTTGTCTCTGCCTTTACCTACGTATATAGTGTATGTGCGGACAAAGACTGCACATCCACTGCTGCAATGGCATATCTACTCCATCAGATAATGATATACGATTTCAAGGATTTGAGTAAACAAAAAGCATCTCTGGATAAATATAAATTCAGGAATATAAATTCATTGTCTAAAGGGAAAGAAAACAAAGCTTTGAATAAACAATTCAAATCCAGGGTTTGTTTATGCAATTCTTTGCTGGGAGGTAAATAACCCACTATGTAGAAACTACGATTACTTACTCATAAACAGCTTTGGTTTTGTTTTGTTTCTCTGTTTTTTGTTCTTTTTTGTTAATATATTTGTTTTTTCTATTATTTGGTGTATTAGTGAGTGCCTTTGAATTGCAAGTAATCGTTTTCATTGTAGATTCAAATGCATGTAATTTAAAAGTCACATACAGTATTGAACTCTAAACCACAAAGTTAATTGGTCTTCTATCATAATACACAAAATAGGAGCAGGGAATTCCCATTTGAGGAGTTAGAACACCATGTTTGCAATTTTCATTTGAAAAATGACTAATCGCATATCAAAATAAGAGTCCCATTAAAGTCCTGCTAATCTACTCATTAATTTTAAGTGTTGCAACTCCAGAAGGTTTACTGCATTTTATAAAGACATGAATACAATATATCAATTCGTATTTCAACCACTGATGAAATGATAATGTTTGCCATTAGATTTCTTTGTGATAAGAGAAACAAGGCTTGATCAGTGACATTGACTGAGAGCACAAATACAACCTGTAGTGGAGGTTCCACAACACTGCCCTGTCTATTTTTTTTCCCCTGCAGTGGATGGGAGGAGCAGAACCATAAGCTGTCAGACATAAGCACATATCATAGGCTCCTACAACCTGCCATCAGCCAGCTAACCCTCTAAACCTGTCTTCCTACTCACAAATAATGCCTACGCTGGCAAATGGAGAGGGCTATTACACTACTAGCATCATGTTTCATCTTTTCACACTGAGGCAATGAAATGGTCCACCTTATGACTTACTAACACACTACACGAAACCACTTCTATAAAATATATATATATGTATATATATATATATATATATATATATATATATATATATATATATATAAAAACATTCATAAAAATGATTAAGGACTGTAGTTACATGGACGATACCTTTTTTTTTCTTTTTCAAATAAACACATCTCATCCTCTTATCGGCGTTAGAAAGAAGGCTGTTAGAAGCATCCTTTATGATGGATACTACAATTGTCACTACATCATTTTAAGTGGGAATTAAATTAAACATTTACACCGTGCTTTAAGTGGGAGAATAGTCTCAGTAACATATGTACATGCTAAAGTAATGTGCATTACTCTATAGATGCTGTTTTTCACCAGTACTGGTCCTGGATATGTACAATCACTGACCAGGAGCTTGTGCCAAAGAGTGCACATGTCCATGTCAGTGCGTTTATTTGATGTTAAGCATAGGTAATGTTCATGTTACAGTGATGAATTACGAGTGTGGGGTCAGGGGAGCAGTTTTCTGGCATGTTCTAATAGCAGAGGCGTGCTTCTTCAAGCTAAGCAAGTCTGCCGGTATTTCTTTGAATCTTGCTGCCTGTCGAAAGCTGCCCTTGAAACAAAGCTGGCGGGGTCAAGAGGTCATGGCACAGCATCGGAATGGAATGTTCCTTCCTGGTTCAAGGTCCAGCCTCTAGAGCCAGAGGGGCCCAGAGATCATATGAGACCACCGACACATGCTCCATATCTCCACGTTCATCCCTGCCTGGTTTACTGATGGCAGCTTACTTTCCTGTGGCTTCAGCTACCACGCTAAGTGCTCAAATCACCGCTGCGCTAGGTCACCTACATTTACCCCTTCTTGTAAAATAGTAGTTGCTGTAATTCCCTTCGCTGTCAGTACAGAAAGGCATTCACTGGCAAAGTAGGTGATGTAACTATGTCATAACATTGTGTATTTGACAGTATCTGGTGTATTAGAAGTTGACAATGTACAGTAGATTTTCTTCATGCACAGTGGTTACATAACATTGAGTTGTTTGTTATTAAATTACATGTTTACTAATAAAGGATAAATTACATTTAACATGCTCTAATTACTTAAAAAATAATTGAAATGTTTGAATGAGTGATAATATATGTCAGATTTCTATATTTATATTTTTCTATACTGCTAAGTCTGCAAATGCTGAATATGTAGGTGTGCTCTTATGCTACTTCCTGTCTCAGTTTGTATCTTTTCATTAGAGCTGAAATGACTGAAAACATATTAAAATATTCCACTTCCTTTTTTTGCTGGAAAATACAGATCAGACTAGTTTTAATTTTACACTAAATTTACATGAAATATTATAGATTTCTATTAGTGTACATAATTATCCAAAAAACTAGCCTTGGGTCATTTCACTTACTGTACATTAATTTCCTCAAATGTGTACATTTTTAACAAAACTGTGATGTCATAATGAAACCACATTTTTTTTAATAAAACCACTTCCATACAACATCATCATGTACTGAATCCAAACCCTATCATTCTTACTGAATCACCAGACTCTTGTTTTAGCACCATTAGCCTCCTAAAAGTGAGACATGCTAACAGAACTCTAGATATTGCTCACAGGTTGTTGGGAGGAAACTGGCCATCTCAGAAATCTTTTTTCCAATACCAGCAGCTACCCCTTGTAATTGGTTCCTGTGGAATTTATTTTGTCCCTGAAGGCTCCAGACACACACAAACAGACTGGTAACACTTGCTGTATGATAACTATTGGGCAAAAGGAAGCCATCATTGATTTTAACTTAAAGTATTGATATCAGTGTTTTTTGTAGTAAATCCCTAATGAAGAATTTGAAGAAAAGTGTTTGTAAATATTGGAATAAACTAAACCAAACTTTTGGCACCTCACACTGATCATGATTCATAGCCATAAAACATTCCTCGTTTATATTTGATTTGATATTGCTGCTACCGTGTGCTTACAGTTGAAATATATACCTACAATAGCTGACTTTTATTCACGGAACAGTTAAGCCTGCACGGCAAAACATAAACCCGATGAAATACATCCCAGTTGACAGAGACAAATACATGTCCTTTCTGAGCGAGTGAAAATGTGCTTATTTTGCGCTTGCTCTTCCAAGCTGCTGCGTTGCCTGTTTGGAAAGGGCAGGGTTAGAGCTATGATGCTGTGGCAGGTTTCGGCTACCTTATTTCACTGTGAAAGCCAAGGTCACTGCCATTGCCCTGGGGCCATCACACAGGGGGATGGGGTCCCACTAAGGAAAGGAGCAGGAGGCTGAGCGTTGGAGGAGGGGGATCAGTATGGGAGGAGAATAAAAAAGGGGAGGGGTATTCTGCCCTAGTGCACACAAAAAGGTCACCGTTTCCCAGATAAAAAACCCTCTCCATCGTTGAGCCCCTCATGACCTCTGACCCCGCTATTTCTAAGTCAGTGGTGAAACAGAGGGAGGACGAGGGGGAGGGATAGTGCAACGGGAAACACGCCCACCCAGAGTCAGCGGTGACAAAAGGGGGCCTCAGCCACCGTGAGATGAGTTGGTCAGGAGAACAAACGCTCAGGCCACCATCACAAAACAGAGCCACCAGAGGCTGCACATCTCCACAGCCTCTGCCTGTTCCCAGCCACTCCACTGCCCTGCATTTCACAACTAACAATAGATGCTGCTCAGCTCCGAGAGGTACCCCGGTACGCACAAATACACACAGAGCGGAGAGGGGAGAGGTGACTGAGGCCCAAAGGAGAGCTACTGCCTGCCCATCACTGACTGGTCTTTGTCTCTGACTCTTCTGCTTATTGGCCACCAGAGAAAGATTTCTTGATCCCTGCTTAAACAAAATGGAAAACTGGACACCCACACAGGGGCCCTGTGTGTGCCTGTGAATAACTTAGGGCTGTCGATAACATAGAAAATTCCTGTTTTCACTGCAACTACTAGTGGCAGGAAGTACTCATCACCTTTGGTTTCACCTTCTGTGCAACTTGGTTTAGACTTTAAACTTTTGCACACGTAACACAAAATGTCTGCCTCAGGAGAAGACAGGAAGTAGGAGTTTTGGTGTTTTTATTGGTGGATGGTGCAGACCCCGTAAAGGCTTTTAACTGCACAATCTGGTCATAAAGGCTCTGTTAAGTGTAGTGAAGCGCGGTGACGGGGCAGCAGCAAGCGCTAGCCAAGTCCCTAGTGAAGCTTGAAATCACAGGAACACCAACGTACACACAATACACACTAATGTCCTCATCATTTGGGAAAGGCTCCACTGCTTAAACTCATTTCTTTCTGCCTAACCTTCACCTTAACCTCTAAATAAAACACCTATATAGATGCTTAAAGGAGAGAAAAACCCATGTGTAATGATCTTGAACTCAAAAATATACACATATAAGAATCAACCAGGTCAATACTTGTCTTAAGTCTAAATGTTAAAGATTAATGCACTGTTATAACAGGGAATAGACTTGGAATGGAGCCCACATAGGATGTGTCTGCATCAAAGCAGGTTAATGAAAAAGCTCTGCATATAAAGTGTAAAGCCAGACTCCAGCATTTGGAGACTGGTTCGCTCTGTCCCACCTTTGGCCTGGCCTCTGCTCCCTTTCCGTTCACCTTTCCCCTCTATTACTGAAGAATTCCTCCCATGAGCCTTAAAAGCAGGCAGAAGGAATTTTTTGGCCCCCTTTTCATTTGTTTGCTTGAGAATAGCTTGGATGGTCCAGGGACATCCAGAGACCAAAACACACTTCATTAACAAAAGTCTCACTTTGTGCAGCGTTGTAATACAGGCTCACCCACTGGGGGACAAATGCACACACACCCACACTGAACCCTGTACCTGTAATCCTCAAAATGAACAGGATGGCAATGAGATTTTGAAGCCTCTTTAATTGACTTGAACAAACCAATGTGTTTGGGCTGCTTAAGTCCAATCTGTTCATGGTTAAGCAAAAAGCCGCTAGATATCTGAATTATCTTCAGCGTACACAGCTTACATGAGCCGCAGCTGAAAAAGTTGACACAATAGCCCGAGGGTTGGTTGTTCTGTGATAACATCAAAGTCTGCAAATACTGTTTTCACTGTTTTGGATACCAGTGTTCAATATGAAATAAAAAAAAAAAGATGTCAAAAGGGATTTTTATATATATATATATATATATATATATATATATATATATATATACAACTACATTCTACAATATTGCAAACCAGGACTCCTCCATCCCTCCACAAAGAAATAACAGTATTTTTTTCATGAATCTCCCTGCTTTATCTGAAAAGATAATTCATTTTAAATAGTTTTGGTTTCAGCACCAATTTGTTGCTAGAGAAACATAAACTTCTTTATTTATTGCACTATTTCCACTGACTGATAATATTTATTCTGTTCCATATCATTTATTTCTACACTTCAGTGCGTTTACTACAGTTACCATTCATTTGTGGATGAATTCTTTCTAGTTTTACATATTCATTCATACACTATATATATATGTTTTTGACACATAATGGGTACATTACGTACAATCATGCCTATAATAATCTTGGCAGTGACACAAAATGTGTAATTTTGCTTCTATACGCCAGCACAATGGATATGAAATGAAATGAGATGTGAATTAAAAAGTGTGAATTGGCAAAAATATCACATTAACATTTATGACTTACAACTGTTCAGGAAATAGTTGGCTCCATTTCAGAGACTCAAGGATAACTGGACAATTGACTTACAAGCATTTTCATGTCCACATAAAGCAGTAACATATTGATTACATCACTTCAACTCTATTGTGATAGTGCACATAAAAAAATAAAAAATACAAATGACAATTCTCTCACTGAACTGGCTGGATCAAGGAACTTTCATAATTATGTAAAACATTTGGCCATGCACATAATTCTTGTATAAACCTCTGTGTGAACATGAAGTCTCTAAATGCCACTTGTTATTTCACCACTAGACATAAATAGGATTATAACCATGTCATGTCGTTTATTTATCCTGGATTCATTGACAAACTAAAATCTCTTGTACATGTTAAACACGAAGGCAGAGGACCTGGAGGAACGGCCAACAAAGCTGCTTCCCCTCTCCTCCGTATATCTTTCTCTAGTTTTGTAGCTTGATTTGCCAAGTGATGGTGTTTACAGTCAGATATTTTTAGAGCATAATGGTGTCCGTTCTGCTCCAAGCAGTAGCATATCATCTTAAGAGGCAGCTCCTCTCTCACCAAAGGCTGTTAAAGGTCTATATGCATGTTTGTGCACCATGCATGTCTGAGGTCCTGTCAACATACCTGAAGATTTAAGCACGTAGGCAGCCGGTGTGCCCTTGATTTTTGCTGTATTAGCTATTCATTCTTGACATTTAAATGCGCACTGCCTGTAATTCTGAAGTCATGGAGCATTTAGGTTTTGTCTTGGTGTATTTACAGCATTATCACTTTTATTAATATTATAAGGTAATGTAAAGATAGATTTATTAACATGTATTTAATTAATTAATGACAAAATTTCATATTACTGGCTGCTAATTACTCTCGTTGTCATGTGATTTATCAATACATATTTAACAAAATCCACAGTCCTCCATTGTTTAACAGTAATCAAAGACAATGTGTCACACTGTAGGTATTTCCCTGCTGACTTTCACTGTTTCAAGGTCAAATACAGGTCAACATAAGGAGAAACAGAGATTGACAGTGCCACTTTTCTGCAGCATGGACAAGCTTATATATTTGTCAATGCAAATACATGTTTTCATTAGGGACACTCACAGTCGCAGTTTATTCAGCTCCTTAAGCAGCCCATGGAATACAAACAATATCATTACTGACATATGCAAAGGCAAAGAGAAATAGAGACAGTGGGAGGACATGAACAGTGACGTCTCCTCCTTCTTTCCTTGAAAGAACGTCACACAGAATACTGTATAAAAAAGAAGAAAGTACGACAATTCTTCTGTATCGGTGTCCCTCTAAATAAACCCATGCATCATCAGACAATGAGATCTGAGTATTTACTGTGCAGGTGTACAACAATAAATAAATCAGTCCCTGGAGTAATTACACAGCACATCATCCCATCGACCCATCTCATCAGTACGTTAAAAAGCCCCTTCTTGGTAAATCTCTGCAACACACTGGTGGACAGATGGAGGGGGGCTGATGACACAACAGGAGGCAAACTACAGTATACCAATAAAACTATACCATGACACTATGGGACAAAAATAAACACTCTTCCTCAAAATACTATGATGGATGACATGCTTAACACACACAAAACAAACATGTACTATGTTTTTCTTACGAGAACGCATCATGGTTTTTCAAGAACTACAAGAAAACAATAAGAGATTCCATGCTTAAATGTCAAAATGTGATGACTTGCATCGCTGTAACGGAGCAGAGCTAAAGAGGGTAGGAGGGGGACAGAATGAGGGCGGGGTTTGGCTCAGAGACAAAGGATGTAGGAGATGTAAGGATGGCGCTTCAGCATTCACCCAGGCATGAGGCCATGAAAGGGGCGGAGACAGAGAGGTCAGAGGGTGATAGATAGCCAATCCTGACCCTCCAACAAATGCACGCGCACAAACACTCACACAAGCTAATGTGAAGTCCTCATAAATAACTCTGACCACAGTCTGAGTCTGGGTACATGCAACTGGCAGACCCCTCACAACTGCTTGTTAAAGTAGTTTGTTTCATCCTTTGCAAGGAGGAGTTTTTATCATACCCTCTATCCCACTGGTTGAAGAATCAGCCTATAAGCCACACTAATTTACATTTAGACCCCTCAGAGGAGTTCAATTCACACAAATGGGAAGCATGAGTATAAACTGAGGCACTTTTACAGGCATACTCTGTCTTCTCCTGTTTCATCCATTACAGCCCCCTGGGTTCCTCTGTTTCATTAAAGTCTCATTCAGAAGCCCACTATTATAACGCCATACAATTCACCGTGACAATTTGAAGACTAAACAAGGTGGAAATCATCATTCATCAGCCACAGGCTCTATACAAATACTGCCCCAGTCCAAGTAAATAAAGCTTAATACGTATGGTCATAACATTTATTGTATTGTTTTTTCACTACTGTTGCTCACTGCTCTCATGTTTACACTGACTTTGCCTTTTCTTAGCACACTTCATATTCTGTTTGCAAATCGCTTTCCTGAGGTCAAATACACTCTCTCTTTATGAATGAGACTGGGAAAAAAAATAAATTATTTCCTAACAAAGCATCAACTCTTTCCAATTAATTCCACACAATAAGACAAAGGCAAGTCATTTCAATTGATCCTAAAAGCTATTTTGTAACAGGGGGCTTTTGTGGTGTGTTGCTTGGCGACGCTGGTGTGCCGTTGGGGGAGGGGTAAGGACCCTTGCCGGGTCCACTGTTGCAGTCTTGTCATTCATCCAGATGATGAAAAGCTTCCTGAACCTAAGCTAATAAGGAGATCCTAGAGAAACTGAGGAGAGAGTGAGAGAGAGAGAGAGACAAGAACCATCAAAGAGATCATATTTGGGAGAAAAAAGGGGGTTTCCTGGACTGACCGCCGATTTAGAGGGGCAACAGGGAGTCCGTCCTATACCAGCCCCCAACCGTGAGCTCACACAAATGGTTGTCAAACAAATGAAAAGTGAAATTTATGGAGGGAGGTAGTGTGGAGACTAAGAAGAAGGCTCTGTCCACTGGGAGAGCAATAAAGAAGCTTCAGTAATCACACCACCCATCGCATCACAGTGGTACAAGTCAGATCTCTGTTGTCAGAGAGACTATAACGCAGCAAAAACGACCTCAAAGATACAAAGAAAGCATCAAGGTTGACAAACACTGGGGAAACTGGAAGAAACAAACACCAGTTAAATAATCTCTGAAAGGCTACGATTTACTTGTAGTTTTGGGTAATTTCTCTTAATGGGCAGAATGAGAATACTTGGTCATGAATAAATAATGACCTGTGCAGAAGTCTGAACCCCACTGGTGAGCACAACGATGATGAAACAGACCATAAACTGCCCAACACTGTAGTTAACCACAAAAATTAAGCTCCTGAAAGGACTATTACAAGTATTTGACTTATATCAAAGATGAAGTGTAATTAACAGGGCACCTGAAGGTACTGAATCAAAACCTGAGCAGGGTGTGAGTCAGATTCTTCTGCCTCTTCAGATTGTACAGCGTAGATGGACCCAGAGCTTTTTGATTACGATGCAAGACATTATTCCCACAATAGAGACACTAAAACATCCCTGCGTCCCATCATTACCCACCAAGCACATCTAAGCGTGCAATGAAAGCCTTGTTAATTGTCTTCAATAAGCCCAGGGGCAAATTTCACAATGAGTGTGAAATGATCACCCTCCCTCCCAAAAAGTTGTCATATTAAAAGTAAAATCACATCAGTGCTATTTAATGGATCCTCTTCCAACTAGTGTGCTGTTAGTGGGATTTTTAGCGGCATTTATGGGTAATATGGGGACATTTTACAGTCAGAAGTTCATATCTCACGTGTCCCTTTGAAGCGTCTCTGGAGGATTATTTCACAGTGATAGCTTCTAGCTGCCGTGATAGAACAGAGACTCCATTAAGAAGGAACAGAGTCTCATTACAGCAAGGACTTCCACATTCAATGCCCCTCCAAAGGACTGCTTAACATGCTCAAAAGGTCAGAGGACACGGGTCAAGTTGTGACTTACAGTAATACTTTGGTCCTTTCCTGATCAATATGAGTCAAGCAGCTGGAAAATATCTACAGGAAAGAAAAGCTCATGCAACCAACACAGAATCAATGAAATATGAACGATTTCATCTTGAGCTGTGATTCAAACACATGTATTCCAGCAGGGAGGATTGTTCCAGCGGCTCATATTAAAGTCATGAATTAAAAAACACTAACCCATGAAGCACAAACTTAAAGTACACTGCACTATTTTAAAACTTACAAAGTGCTGTTGTGATCGGCTAACATAAAGTAAATAGAAAGGAGTCATCTGCATACAAAAAAGCCATTATATATATTTACAAAATGTGCATTTAGTCAAATTGATACTTAAATATGCTTTTTATTTACAATATAAAACTGCATTATTTTTAAACTGACACAAATTGACAATTTAGCAGTTGCATTCATTTATTTTAAAGCTAAATGTAAAAATGAAAGGAGCCTGAGTGCAATCACTACAGAATGATGCTGAGAATGTCAGTGCTACAAGTTATGACAACTTGTGGATCACTCAGAAAAGACTGAGTGAGCTCATGCAAAAACAAAAAATAAATAAAAACCTTAATACAGTATGTTTGCAATTTGTCTCACACTTTGTGTACTAGTATGCCAAGATGAACTTCAATGGACGGCCTCCCAGGATCAGTGTAGTAATAAATAATCTAATCTAAAGCAGCACTTAAAAACACATATATTAAGCAAAAGCTAATAAAACAACAAGTGTCAATATGTTGGGTAAAGTGCAGAACACTTTTCATGTCATGAATTCATGTTCACAATCCTCATAGCCTTGGGAAAGAAGCCATATTTAGTCCTATGTACCACCATATCTCATTGTTAAAAAGAATGATGAAAAACCCCAGAGCCCTCCTCTTTTTATTCACCAAGTTTCATGAAAATTATTACTGTCATTTTTACAGTGACTGACAGGCAGACAGATAGAAGCACCCACAAGTGACAATATCAACTCTATAGTAGAGGTAACACTGTGCAAAAACAATGACTACATGTTGACCTTTTAAAGAAAAGCCCTTTAGGGTGCTTTAAAAGGTTGTTTGTGTTTGACAGTGCCAGCCACTGAGCAGAAGTGACTTTTCCCGTCGGTCAGAGACATCCATGCAAACCTCTGTTTCCCACTGAGTGGAAAAGCTGTATTGCCTACAACAGCACAGCAGTATGCTGTCTACACACAACCCAGGAATCAACAGGCTTCTGTGAGCCTTTGTCCATCCCTGTGTTACAAAACATATATAACAGAGCCTTCACAAAGTCTTAACTAAGCACTGTGTGCTACGGTAAAATATCAATAAAGCCAGTACTGCAGCATCTCAGCATGTCCACAGAGGAATGTGCACATCCATGATGCATTTAATTTAAAGAAAGCTGAGACATGCACTGTATGTGTGAGAGAGACCACAAAGAAAAGCACTAAAGCAGAAAGCAGGCAGACAGATTGTCTCCCTATGATATGAGAAGCATGGTTTAAATGAGCTTTCGGAACAATGATGAGAATTTAATGCTAAGGTAGAAAAAAAAAAAAAAAAAAAAAAAAGACAGAGATTGTGGTGGTCAAACCAGAGAAAATTTATCATGACGCCTTTGAGTGGGCTGCTGGGTTACTCTGAGTTTAATGCCCTCTTACAAAACAGCTCAGAGATTCTCAGCATGTGCGCTTGTTAATGCTAAACTCAAAGGATTTCATTTCTAAGCAGCACTGTAGATGAGCATCACAAGTTCATTCCACCCAAACAATGATATTAAAATATTCAAATGTCTCCACAGCCAAGGTTATTAAGAACATTTACTGAGCATGCAGAGTAACCCACTAATGAGAATGACTACGATGGGGTATACTAACGTGGTGTTTTTTCATTACAGTGTTTACATTTAAGTGTGCAGTTGTGAGTGTGGTTCCTTCTTGTTTCATGTAAGCATTTCCTAAACATCATTTTGTGACACAAGGGAATTATGCACTAACAACCAGAAAAAAACACAATATGTTTCAGTTTTTAAGTTTCAGATAGAAATAAAATAAATGATTCCTATATGATAATGACGGTGTAGTAACTAGAACCATGTAGCATATTATATATTAGACACATTATTTGTGAGTTACACAAGTGCTTTAAAAAACAAAGGAAAAATATGATAGAACAGGAGAGTAAAAACACAACTAGGTCAAATAAAGACATCCAAAAATAAACACATCCAATACCAATCTAAAGTATACAACTGTCAGATAAATAAAGAGACTTACTTGCTGCTTGAACGCGGGCCTTACGGCTCACCACCCGTCCAAATGAATTCTGGGCCATACACTCATAGTCCCCCTCATCAGACAAACCATCAGGTCTAGTCTTCAGGAAGTGGCCGATCAGGAGTGACCCATTGATAAAGGTGGTATGGTGCTGGCCCTGAGTTAAAAGCATGCCATTATGCCTCCACTGTGTTGTAATTGGGGGGATGCCGACCACCTGGCAATGAAGCATGAGGGGCTGCTCCTGCACGGCAATGATATCACTGGGCTCCAGTGTGAAGGAGAGCTCGGCTTCACACGTCACACCTGAAGGGACAAAAATACAGCAACATTAAGCTTACATTACAGACTGATGGACATTGGTTAGTTACTACAGTATTTCTGTCTTATTGAGTTCCATTAATACACAAAGTACACCTGATTCATATGATTCAGTGATCCCAACTGAACTTTGAGGATTGAACCTTAAACCTTAAACCTGGCCCAGAAAACATGATCTAACTTCGGCTCATATCTATTGTACAAATATTTTACATAGTTTAGGTTTCTGGGACAAATGCACAAAGGAAATGAATGGCAAATGATCAGACATTTTTTTAATAAACCATTGAAAAAAAAAAAAGTAGATTTGGAACGACGTTTCCAAATTCTACATATCATAGAATATCAACGTCATAATCACACTATCAACGAAATAATCAGTGGTAACAATATCGATACTACAATTCATGCAATGTGCTTGAATTGCACTATGAAACCAAAATAAGATGTTAAAAAAAACACTGGCGATCTGACATTATCATATCATGTAATGTCTGTGATGCCACTTGTTTTCTTCATTGTTATGACACTGGTTAATATAGCTCTACTCACTCTAGTGCTAAACATTACATAGTGATTTTAATGTCAGTAAAATGTCATGAAAAAGATTATGCAAAACAAAATGAATTTATACTCAGCAGGCCACATTTTTACTTGGATATATGGGCCATGCATTCACGTGTTGAAGTTGTAGCTAACCATTAAATTAAGCTGAGTCAATTTGGTGATGACTATGAGCTTAGTTTGTTCACATCAAATTATCGTGATATTTAGCTGCAGATTCTCTCAGTTTTCATGTAATTCGATAATTAATTCACTCACCTATTTTCCACATCTGTTCTATGATAGTTGTGGCCTTTTCATGCCCTTATACAACTTAAAGAATGCTCCTTCTGTCATATCACTGAGCAGTGCCTGCCAGACCTAACAGCTATGGAATAAAAAGCCCTGACTGAGCTACCTCCAGGCTATAGTCACAGGGGAATTCAAAGGCTAGGATCGAGTCCACCTAAAGCATGTGCACTCATGTACTGTATACATACAATACACACATGTATGGCATTGTATGTGCCTCGCCGGTTAACCAGTGGCAGAAAGTCGTTCTCTGGGATCAGCTCTGATCTTTTTTTTTTTTTTTCATACAAAGCGGAGACTAAAAGTCCCTAAAGTCCCTAATCAGCTATGGATGAAATGATACTTTCCTCTTTGGGAGATCTGATTTTCCGTATTTGCGGTTTCTGGGGGTAAAGAGGGTAGACTGGGAGAACAATAAATAAAGGATGTAAACAGCCTGACCTGACTTGGTACTATAAAAGAGGAGCTTAGTGGGCTCTCTCGGTATCATGTTTCAGCTGCTGATGGACTAAGCACTACCAGTCTCTGCCCCAGGCCCTGGAATCTGGTGGAAGGGGGGCTAGGGGAGGGCAATGGAGGGTGGGCAAAGCACAGGGGTCAAAAAAAGAGAACCTCCGGCTTCATCCCTCAAATTCCAGCCGAGAAACACTTCCCCTTAGGTGCAGACAAGGAATTCATTGACACATTCCTGCATGAAGATCACATATGGAGGATAATGCAATGAAACATTTCCCTTTACTCTCATCTTCATCTGTATCCTTTCATTATAGACCCCCTCCCCTTTTTTCAGTCGACAAGCAAGGAAAGTAAAATAGCCATCGGACCGTAGAGCCATCAGTGCTACCACTTGTGCAAAACAAAAGGGGGGTGGGAGGTGTGGGGGGAATATTTAACCCTTAGCTGGCAGGCAGTGATCCTACTGCCCGGGCTGCTCTCCAAAAAATGATGCTCGTCACAGACCTCGGTCTCTTTTTGTCCGACAAAGATCACATGTTTTCACAGAGGAAGCAGACAGCAGAAAGAAAACAGCATGCAAAGTGCCAGCGGCCACACATGCAGGAGTCACGCGTCATGTTTGGATCAACACAAGAATGGTTCTGAAAGTGAATAATTACTTTGTCCTATAAAAAAATACTCCTTAAAAATGTCAACAGTTATATAGTAAGAAAATATTGGAGATGTGACATATTCAGCTTCTATCACTGTCACCTTATAAGGCTAGAAAACTGGATGCTAATATTTCAGAGTCACTGATCTGAACTCTATTAATCAGGTTCATTGATGATGCACAGTTGCCAGTGATTTATTCAGTCAGTGCTTTCATGAACCTGGACAATGCAGACGTCCCTGGCTTTGACTTTCCTCATAGCACTACTACTACTGTAACCGGCTGATGCAATTCTGAACTCAAGCTGGGGTCAGAAATAATTATTCTGAACCCCTAATAATAAAGCTATTCCAAGTTGATAAGAATCCTAAAGAGAGTGGGCTTACACAGCTTTTTACCTGTATATGATATAGGTTAAGGTCATGTGTGAATGCTGAGCCTCTAGAGGGATCGCAGAGTGAAAGGACAGCACAGCTGGAAGAAAATGAAAATGGAAAAAAAAAAAAAAAACACGCCTAGCTGCATGAACACATGGTCACAGGCATGAATCTGTACATTGCAAGGATTTTCATGGTTAGAAAAAGACACTTGCATGTAGGATTACCAAGTGAGACCAGGGACAAGTGTTGGCTAAGTGTGCCTCATGCTCTGGCTTACTATTGACAGATAAGTGTGGCTGGCTGGCACAAAGGTTTACTGCTGCAATAGTAAAGCAGGGATCACACATTAGCTACTGACAGACAGATGTTGTTAGCAGACACAAGCACCACTGACAGAGCTAAGTGAGCTTAGGACACCTGACAGGCCTAGTCCCAGCACAAGCATAAGGATATAATGGGCCCCTGACACAACATTATGTCATGGGACAGCTCTGTGGAAACACTCTTAAAATAGTTAAATTGCCTAGATAGACTTAAAATGATTGACACGTCTGCATGAATATGAATGGAACAATACCTAGATGAAGAATCGATTTAGGGAAGGGTTAGGGTCAAATATATTATCATGATGAAAACATTTAAATTGATCAATGATTACCATGAAAAACTATTAAATCATTATTTGCAGGCTGAAGAACAAATTTTGGCCAAAGAAACCATAAAGTTATTCATGTTTTTTTGTTTTTGTTTCATTTTTTAATAAGTGTTACTGCTGTGAGTCTTGACAGGACATGTAATCCAATTCAATTACAATTCACTAATCAATAGCTCAAATGTTGATGTGTTCATATGTACAGTATGATTATTTCTTGCTTATAAAACACTTTCAGGCACCATCTATCTGTAATATATACAACTGCATCTTTTCAGTACTGGTGACTATGAAGCCTTTAATATGTAAACAGTATAAAAACACAACACAAGTCCTTCTGGGGGCAGTATAAGTAGAGATGTGATGATTCACACACTTCAGGATTCCATTTGATGCTGACATCTGAATCCAGATGTATCTTTGAAATGAAGGATTTCCACACTTCTGGTGTTCAGACTGAAAAACTGCACAGTGAATACTCACATTCACTCATATCTTCTACTTCTTGGAAAGCCACAAATAGAAGATAAAAAATAAAAATAAAAATGGCTTGCAATGTCAAAACTATGAATGAGTAAATGAGTAAAACACAGAATCATTTAAAGTTTTATCTGATGGTCGAACTAAAATAAAACCTAAAGACAAAGGACATGCTAATTATCAAGATGAAATTGATCCAAATATCAAATAAAACTTTCACTAATTATATAAAATTATATTACAATAATTATCACCATTGTTTTATCACCCAGTCATACTTATGGGTTACACTGCCCTTTTATTATCTATCTAACTTTACCTCTTGCAAACTGAAGTAATAAAGAACCTATTCGACATAATTCAATTTAACTAAACGTATTATTGACATATCATAAGTTGGTTTAAAAGATACAGAGTCTGTGCTCAAAATCGCTCATACACCTTTCTATGAAATGAGTTACATTAAACATCAGACTAGACATATGGTATTCAGCTTCTATTTTTCTATTACTTGTAGATGGAGGCTTCAGTAATATCAGTAATAAGTCTTTAAAAAGGACATACTTTAGAGATTATTAAGTGTCCCTTTGGAAGAGTTTTCTAGCATTTCAGCAGCTAAAGTTCTTTATTTTAACTTTAGATCAAGTGTCTGCAAATTGATCCATGGCACCAATATAAATGGGCTGTTGAGTTTCTTTCTTTTTAATCAAGGACATAAGTCTGGCAAGAAGCAATATTTTTTTTTGGTTGGGGAACGATTGCTTGCAGTATTTACACTTATTCACATTTCCTTGATAGATGACTAAAGATGGACCAAGCTGTTCTAATCCAAGGCGCCTTTTTCTCAGATTCAGTGAATATCTCTGCACAGTGCCAAAGCTGTCAGTTAAAATGGAAATGGGTAAATGAGTGAAAAGGAAAAAGCAAAGTGGCTCAGACTGATCCGTTCACCACTGTTCCAGTCAGCCAAGGAAGGCATTCATGCTTATGTGGAGCAGCAACAGAAAGGATAGGAAGATAAAGACAGCAAATAAGAAAAGAGGGTCAGTAGAACTGGCTAATGGTAAGGTGTTCAACTCTAAAAAAAAAAAAAAAAAAAAAAAAAAAAAAGACAGAAATAGGCCAGGCAAATATAATTTTATATATGTACTGTATACCTGTGAACCTTGGGGCAGAGCTTCTTAAAGAGCACAGGAGGAAGGGGTGTGTCTATTTGGTCTTTCTCAGGAATCACTCTATCTTTATTCAATGCTTGTCTGTTTTAGCTGACTTAAACATGTAAGATTGTGTTTCAAGTGCATTGGAATTCAGTCATAATAATATGAGCAGCTTAGTGACGATTATCAGATTAGAGTTGTCTCAACTAGCTTTCAAACCAAAGTGTCAAATGGACTATGTAATGAAACTTCAAAGTATCCACTTGCTTTATTATTCTACTTTCAGACCGTTATGATGGAGTTTAACCCATAAAGACCCAAACATCTACCATTCACCAAACACATCTAATGATCTAAACCAGGGGTGTCAAACATGCGGCCCGGGGGCCAAGACCGGCCCACTAAAGGATCCATTCCGGCCCTTGGGATGAATTTGTGACATTGAAAATGTCACAAAAAGATGTTTATTTCATTTGATGTCAATTCAATCTAAAGTGGATCAGACCAGTAAAATAATATCATAATGACCAATAAATAATAGACAAAGCTATTTTTTCTTTATTTTTGTGTTAAAAAAATAAAAATAAAAAACTGAAATTTACGACAAAAAAAATTGAAAATGTTTTAGGAGAAATATGTGGAATTTTATTAATATTCTGATTGTCATTTAATCATTTAATGTGTGTATTTGTAAATCGACTGTGATCTGTAAGTTGTGTTGCACATGTATAAATTATAAAATAAGTTGTAATATTGTTAAAGTCGCACTTGTTTTTCTTAAGAATTTTCAGATTGTTCATATTTATTTATTTTATGTTAGAGTACAGTTCATAGGTGAAAACATCTTCATTATGGAATTCGATGTTTTCTTTCTCAAACACAGAGAAAACAACTTAGAAGTTGACATCATTTATTTATAAGTTCTTCTCCTATTATTTATATAATTTGACTGGTCCGACCCAGTTTAGATCATATTGGGCTGAATGTGGCTCCTCAACAAAAATGACTCTGACACCCCTGATCTAAACACATCTAATGATCTAAACCAGAGGTGTCAAACATGTGGCTAGGGGGCCAAATCCGGCCCCCCCAAAGGGTCCAGTCTGGCCCCTGGGATGAGTTTGTCAAATGCAAAAATTACACTGAAGATATAAATCATTTTAGTTCAGGTTGCACATCTCAGGATCAGATCAGTAAAATGTTCTCATAATGACATATAAATACTCACAACTTCAAATGTTTCTTTTTATAAATATATATATATATATATATATATATATATATATATATATATATATATATATATATATATATATATATATATATATATATATATATATATATATATATATATATATATATAATATAAGTATATAAATATACAAATGTTCACGTCATTTTATTGTATTTACACTAAAATAATCTTTTTTTTTTTATTGTAAACTCAACAAATATGAAGATTTCTGAAATGTCTGAAGGCCAAGTTTACCAATATTTGACCAATATTATTAAATGTTTTGTTGATCCCAATGTGATCTGAAAATTGTAATTTACATGTGTAAATGATAAACTGAGATATGATATTGTTAAAACTGCAAATAGTTTACTTAAGAAATGTCAGTTCCTTCATATTATTCACATTGTTTTAAAGAATGTAAATATTTTCATCACATAACTTTGCTTTTTTTCACTCGAAAACATACAGAGAAGTTTGGAGTTTTTATATTATTATGTTATTATTTCACTGGTCTGGCCCTCTGCGGATCAAATTTGGTTTAATGTGGCCCTTGAACTGAAATGAGTTTGACACCCCTGATCTAAACTGTTTAATACCTGTTGATCCACTAATACTATAAATACATGGAACTAATTAGTGTAAAATATAGTTTGTCATCTTTCCATGGTCATCAAATATGACCCAATGGACATTCAGAGGCTTCGTAGTTACCATAGAAACACTGTCATCTTCTACAACATTGATTCAAAAGAAAATGACAGTGGAAGGACACACTGTGTTTTTATGTTCCCTTATGGATATCTTTGTTAAAAAAGTCACTTTTTCTTCAACTATCAACTTTAATCTAAGCTTTTATGAAAATCTACATGATCAATAGATTAATATATGGGAAAATACCTGATTTTTTTACAGAAAAAAGGGAATAATGTTATAATAAATCATTCAAAAAGGACAAATGAAGAGAAAAAACATTTGGGTACTGACACAGAAGTAGAGCATTTTGGGTTAATACTTGTTGATCCATTATTCCTATCATTACTTATAAATAACTGGTATAAAATACAGTTTGTCATCTTTGTGGTCATCAGACCCGTTTAGAGGCTCAGATGCTCTGTAGTAAATGTGGAAACAGTAAAAGGAAACACTTGGCTTTATAATATATTAAATTATTGGTGTCTTTGATAAAAAAAAAAAAAGGTGGGGGAGGTTCTTATTTTTTCTCTGTTTCTGATATAACTGTCAACTTTAATCTGAACTTTTATGAACATCTTTATGATCAGCCAATAAAATGCAATAAAATACCTGATTTTCACAGGAAAAATGCACAATAAAGAACATAATATTACAATAAATGATGATAAATCAATTTATAAAGGTTAAATATAGAGGAAAAATTCATCTGGGAGCTGCCATTTAAGTAGCACTGGGACACATTTACTATCTGTGCCAAAGATATGAAAGTTAAAGTACTGACAGAAGAGTATGACTGAAATATCGTTTTAATAAGCTTCGGCTTAATTAGACTGTTACTATCCTTTTTTCAGATGCTTAAACGACCAACAACAAAGTCAAAGTAATTGAAAGGAAGATACTCTCAGAACTCTCTCTCTCTCTCTCTCTCTCTCTCTCTCTCTCTCTCTCTCTCTCTCTCTCTCTCTCTCTCTTTATTTTTTACGATCAGCTGTATTTTGCCTCAGACTTCTCCCAGCTCTTCAGTCTAACAGATCTAATAGTGATATCTCTCTTATTGCTTCTTCCACTCTTACCAATACTGCCTTAAATGTCATAAAAGTGGCTTTATCTCAACGGAATCTAATCTCAGAGGAAGACAATCACTTAAAAGAGCTTCTTCTTCTTCCTCTTTTTTTTTTTTTTTTTTTAATTTAACAGTGTGTAGATGGGAATTACATCCATCACAAAGCTGTGTTTCTGAAGTTTTTGTTCCCAGTCCACTGAGTGAACATGTTATGGACCACTGTGTACTACCCTTTATGATTCCAGTGGGGGCCTTTGTGGGTCCCTGTGTGGTATGCTTTGCAAATACTCAATACTCTCTTCTGCCTTTGAATTACCGGGCCTCATACCGAGAGAGAAACTGTCTATCATTGTGAACAAAGGGTCAGAAAAGAACATTTGAAAAGGAGGAGAGGGACAGTCTTGACATTTAATCTGTACAAATATTCTCCCCAGCAGGCAACAACCACAGTCTTTTAATCTATTCTCAGGGCAATAAACACGACTGTCATTTCACAGATACTGGGCTCATACAGCATATGAGTGACCAGCAACAGCTCCAAGCACGTTAGAAGTCTAATCACATTTGAATGAAACCATAAATTCCATAAATATATCCAATAGAATAAGGTGACGAAGAGTAATGCAAGGTTAAACACAGATTCAGATTCCTCTAAATGTTGGGATGATAGTAATGATGAGTGAAAATGTGTAAAAATGACTAAATGTGTCCACAATGTTAAAGCCAGAACCTGCTTTAAAGGACATTTAAACACACACACACACACACACACACACACACACAGGCAACTACAGGACAACAAAGTGTTTCTGCACAATAGAACATCTCTACTAAAACAAGAATGATGAACCCCCCCCCCCCCTCTAAAAAACAAAACAAAAAAACTCTTCTCAGTGGATTGCACGTGGCTACAGTATTTGGAAGATGCTGCAAAAAAGCAACAAAATGACTCCACATGTTAACACATCCACGTGAAGATCCGGATTTGAGAACCACAGTGGGTCCAAATCCTGCAGGAAACATGACGCTGTTAGTTGAGTAACCCGGTGCAACTAAGAACACACATTCCTCGATGCCCCCAGTCTGCTCCAGCAGGCTTTAAACATGCCATTTAGAACCCAAATACTAACGGACACAGCAGAGGGGCCAAGTTCAGGGTTAGTGGTCACCAACGCACTTATCGACTCTTGCAGCATGCACCAAGCTCCCGGAGCGCAGCAGCCTGACAGGGTCGTCCTCTACTCAAAGCTCTCCCACCCTTGCAAGCCTTCCACCCTGCCATACTATAGCCAATAATGACACTTACCAATTAAAGCATTTAGGAGTATTCCCAAAAAGCACGGAACAAGGCGGCGGTACCTTGTGGATGCCATTTAAATACTTAGAAAATATCCCAGCACTTGCGCAAAACAACGTGAGGTGAAACAAGGAGGTGCACACACAGGAAAAATAGATATCCAGCTCCGGCTACTACATTTCAGACCTACAGGGCTACAGTTTGGTGGCTCTCTGGGGTCGAACAAGCTTTCGCCATTTTCACAATCTATCAGGAATCTGTCAGCATCCCGCTCCCTCTCTCTCTCTCTCTCTCTCTCTCTCTCTCTCTCTCTCTCTCTCTCTCTCTCTCTCTCCTTCTGTGTGTTTGTCTCCTCCTCACTCTGCTGTTTCCCCAAATCAACCAACACCACTACCTCTCTCTCTCTCTCCCTCTCCCTCTCCCTCTCTCTCTCTCTCTCTCTCTCTCTCTCTCTCTCTCTCCCTCTCTCTCTCTCTCTCTCCCTCTCATATATAAACACACAGTGGATCTGCTCTATGAACAAAAGAGCCCACTGCTGACTGTTTCGCTCAGGAGAAACCTGCAAAAACTGCAACATTTACACATGTCAATACACCACCTGCCTTTATACGGATGCAGGCCACTGGAGTTGATAATAATAATAATAATAATAATAATAATAATAATAATAATAATAATAATAATAATAATAATAATAATAATAATAATAATAATAATAATAATAATAATATTCATTTTCATCAGTAATAATATACCAATGCTTGTAATAAAAAATGTGTTCTAATGTTTAAATTGTTTTATAAGACAGATTAGCGCGTACAAACTTTACAGTCAATCTCTGCTACATCTATACATTTAATACATCTAATTCCCATGATATTTCCAGGACAAAAGAAAGCATCAATAAACAGGCCATATGTCGACTTAAAGCAAAGGTGGTGTGTAATCAGACTGTTTTTTCTTTCTTTCTTTTTTTAACTGTACAACAGTGTCGTGATGCATGTTGTTATTTAAAGATCATGGTGCAATACAAGTGAACCTGTTATGATAAATAAACAAGAAAGACCTCCAACTCTCAATTACAACAAAGCGCTGCCAGTTCAGCTGTACGAGAGCTCCCTCTATTGGTACAATAACTGTACTGCAGCTATACACATACTGACTTTTTAATTACAAACACCAGAGATGCTGTGTATGTGCGTGTGTTTGTGTGTATGTGTGTGTGTGTGTGTGTGTTTCTATCTTCATGGGGACATTGATGTTTACACAGCCACACTATGGGGACCAAAATTCAGGTCCTCACGAGCGTTCCATATAAATTAAAGTCCCCACGAGTATAATAGAAATTATGTGGCTCTATAAATACATTAATACCTGTTTTCCCCCATAAAGCATGAGGGGAAAACAGGTGCAAAGTGAAACATGTATTTTTCAAAGGTTTGCTGATGTGTTTACTTAAAAAAAAGAAGGATTTATTTTTCTGTATTTTTTTTTATTATTTATTTATTTATTTTCATTTTTATATATAATTTCTTTTAAGAAATATCAATAGTATTTCTTTAGTATTTATTTTGTTTATTTTTAAATGATTTTTTGTTATTTATTCATTTTTATTGATTTACTTATTTTATTTTTCAAATTTTATCATTATTATTTATTCATTTTCATCTTTTTTTTAAGTGCTTACACTCACTACCCTACTTGATTACAAACTTGGTCCTCATGAGACATGGAAATGTGTGTATGTGTGTGCCCGCGCACCTTTATACAAGAGATTTATTCATAAATCTTCTGGTGAAAAGAATTTGTAAAGTGACTGTACTGTTGTGCAGACAGTGTTTTGAGGTTGATTTGGTAGCTCTGAGACAAACCTTTCCTTTTGATTGGTTTTAAGTAAAACCCATTCTTTCAGAAATCTTCACAATTTCAAATTTTGACCTATAAGACTGTATCTTGTAAACTTCATGAAACCAGCAATTATGATTAAGTTATTTTATAGTCATTCAAAATGCTTTCAGTCTGGAGGCATTTTACTTGTAAGCCAGGGTTTGATATAAATCACCAATTCAGAATCATTCACAAATTTTGTGGACACACATAATTTAACTCCACTGTATACTTAGCTCCAAAACATGAATAGATATGTGTATATAAATAGAATAATAAAAGTTAAATATGAATGGTAAAAAGAGTTTTTCCACAAAACTGTAAAACAGTATAAAGACCAGGTAGAAAATGAAAGAGAGTACATAGTCAATAGTACAGGTGTAGAAATAAATGTTATCCTTGCACAGGGGCTGTATTAATTGTTTCTGCTCATGAAAGAAGCCAAAGCCGCGGGGATAAAACACCAGAATGTGAAAATACACACTTTCCTTCTGCAGCTCTCTCCTCTTAGAACAAATCAAAAGACTAAGGTGAGTCAAATGTATTTATTTAGCACATTTCATGTACAGGACAATTCAAGATGTGTTACATAAAACATGTAAGAAAATTAAAATGGTTAAAATACATTAAAAGACAATAAAAATAAGAGACATGAAAATTTTTTTTTTTAAAAAAACGAGTGAGAATTTAAGTAAAAGCTCCAGTAAATAGTAATGTTTTCAGGTCTGACTTAAATGAACTGACAGTTTTTCCCAGACCTCGGGTATTGAGGTAGTTTGGTCCACAGGTGAGGAGCAGAGTAACTGAATGATGCTTGACTAAGCATATGACCTGATGTTATTTCATGCTGTCATGCAGAGGTCTCCAACCCTGGTGCTCAGGGCCCACTGTCCTGCGTGTTTTAGATGCAACCCTGCTCCAACACATCTGATTCAAATGATCAGCTCGTTAACAAGCTCTGCTGAAGCCTGATAACGACCCACTGCTTTGAATCAGGTGTGTTGGAGCAGGGTGACATGCAAAACATGCAGGACAGTGGGAATCTCTGCTATAATGGAAAGCTGAAGCCCCTTTTCCTATACCCTGTGATTCTCCAAAATTGATAGGTCAGGGTTTTTTCTGTAGAGAAAACAGGCATGGAGCAGAAGCAGGAGTTAAATTACCAGAGGTGAGTAACCCCAGGTTCATCAAGTGAAAGTCCTGTCATGTATTGGTTCCTGTTCACTGAACATAGGTGATTCCACTAATGATCCCGTTCACCTGTGCTCATCAAAATGGACTGGTTCAGTGAACAGTTTGGAACCGCCACAGTGACAGTTAGTAAAACAGAGATTAAGAGTATTATTAAACACAAGATTATGCAAAGATGGCAGAAACAGTGGGATGAGGAGAAAACAGGATGGTGGTATTATGGAGTTCAAAGGCAGGTTGGGGATATGAGGAAGTTCAGTGAGAACAGAGGAGAAGAAGAAGAAGCAGTGATATCTCAGTTATGTTTTGGGCACGCTAGGTTGAACAGTATGCAGTATAGCAGTGTTTCCCAACCCTGGTCCTTGAGGCACATTATCTTGCATGCTTTAGATGTTTCTCTCTCTAACCACAGCTGATTCAAATAATCAGTCTGTCCTCTAGCTCTGCAGAACACTGATGATGACTGTCAGGTGTGTTCAAAGACGGAAACATCTAAAACATGCAGGATAGTGTGCCTTGAGGACCAGGGTTGGGAAACACTGCTGTATAAGATAGGGAAACATCATGATGGGAGGTGTGAGGAAACAATAAAACCCTCCATTCACTTCCATATTTTAGACACTGTATCATGACATGTTCTGAGTATGAACCTAAAGAAAAAGGAGTTAGAAGTTGAAGGAGATATTACAAAAATAAACAAGGGAAGAATCGTGTAAGTTTCTCATTAGATTTTTCAGGAAGACAACACTAATTAAAAGAATGAGTTAGATAAATATTAGATATGGGTGAGTGTATGTGAATAGAAGGTAGATTTGGATAGGAGTATTTTTTTTTTTAAGTTGAGATGAGTCATCCTGATTCACACTCAAGAACAGTAGGTGGCGGCAATGCACATTAAAAGTTGTTTGCCAACCGCCCAAAAAAATCCAAAAAAGAACAGTTTGGAACCAATACATAACAGGACTCAGACTTGATGAACCTGGGATTACCCACTTTTGTGAATTACCGTATGCAGACACGTTAATGTGGATCTTTTGCTGGTGGCACTAAAAAAGTATCAAGTAAATTTATGATGAGATACAATCTGAAGCCTATCTACCAAGTTTTTTTTCCCCTGAGTCACTGAATAACCAGGTACTTTTACCAGTAATATTTAAATAATCAGCTCAGAGCAACCTTGTGAAAAGCAGTCAAACTATTGTTCGCTGTAGATAATGCAATTAAGTAGAGTTAACCACATGTCTAACACATGGTAATATTTCTGTGAATGATAGCTTTTATACTGTCAAGAAAGAAAAACTCAAACACTACAAAGAAAACATCAGTGAAAGAATACATACTTAGTTAGATTTTAAAACTGGTAAATTACCAAGATCACAGCTCTCTGTGAAAGAAATCTCAATAGTTTGCTAACTTACTTTCAGTAGGTACGTGGAGACAAAAAGCATATGGAGTATTTTATACAGTTAAGGGGGAAAACTTATTACAATGAGTAGAATTTGACATGCAGTAGTGCTTTCTGCAAGTGTCCCTGTGGTCATGTGTTCCTGAGCTCTTGCAGTGATTTCCATTACAGAATCAAGCCTAGGATTACTGAATTTCCATCTGAGGGACCAAAGATCACAGACCTCCAATAATGATTGTCCCCTGTGTACAGACTGCACAGTTATCCAGATTATTGGACATTTTTGATCATATTCTGTTCTGTAGGTGTTGGAATGTATAAGTTCTTTATAAACATTATTTTTGACATTATTTTGGAGATGCTTTTGCAGATTGGTGAAAATGTACCCATCTTTACTTCAGAGAGACTCCACCTCTTAGATGCTCTTCTTATGTCCACCCATGTTACTGACCCACTGACAATTCACATCATTATATGCAGCATGTTCCTCAAGCTGCTTTCTTGCTGCAACTCCTATTTATTCTAAGAATGGTGCATATTCTCAGTTAATCATTAGTATGTTTTATTTATATATATATATATATATATATATATATATATATATATATATATATATATATATATATATATATATATATATATATATATATATGCCTATGTGAGCAGGCCTGCCAATACCTTATTTAAGTGAACTAAATATATTTAACAGTAATAAGTGAACTGAAGAAGGGTTGTCCATTGAACATAACATTATGTAGCCTTTACAGTATTCCACAAATATACAAATATTATGATAGACACATGCTATCTGTTAGAATAATAATAATTGTGTGGATTGTGAATACATAGATACTTAGCTTAGTAGTTAACATTTGACACATGGATCTGACACCGGTAGACGGTCGCAGTTCCGTCTGTGTTGCCATGGTAATAGTAGGCGTGCTGCACATACAGATAATGGCTAGGCTAAGTCGCGCCCTTCTACTTCCGGTCCATGGCTGCTTAACTTGTAAAAAATGGAATGGTCTGAATGGAGCGAGTCAATCTAAATTCTGATTCCGTTTGGCAAGTGCTCTGAAATTCACACATGATAGCGGTTAATAAGAAGTATTTGATGTGGCATAGGCGGACTACCCGTTTTTGATAGAAAGCAAACGTAACGTTACGTTTTATGTGGGTTTAGTAAGAGACTACAATGCGTCGCGTATGTGACGTCACACTCCACTCAGCTGCGGTGTGGTGTCTGTGGTGACGTCACATATGCGCCAGGTGTGTAGTCCAAACTATTAACTGGTTTTACTCACAAATGAATCAGCCGTTGGTTAACAGAAGGAGTTGAAACGCACATCAATAATTATCATTTATTATGAGGTAAAACATGTGTGTGATTCAGGGCACATGGCAAACCAGATACGATTTTAGCATTTTATTTCCCATTGAATACCATTTATTAATTTTCAGATCTCATGCCCCATGAGCCTCCCGGAAGGGGCGGCGACTTCAGTTCCCCTAAGCAGCTACCATAGACGCCTCATAGGCTGTCGAGAGGCGTCCCACGGCGCTGCCATTTTGAATCGGGGCCAGTGGAGACAGTGAAGCATAGACATCTACGAAGGAAAGAGGTACTGATGAATTTGAATGTGGAATTATTCGCTTGATTTTAAACCGATTGCCAAACAGTTTTTTTTTTTAAATGTGTAGCTACTATACAAGGTGCTCGGATATTTTTTTTTACAATGCTGGTTTTGCCACTAAACACTTAAGATATACACTACTCCAGCATAGTTTAAACAGCAGAAGAGCTTCACCAAAAATCCCGGACTTTGTTCAGCCTATGGATGCTCTAATGAGTAAGCACACAATAGCCCGTAGGATTACTTTTCACAGATAAGATGCATGTAAAGAATAATATATTGTTAGCGGGTTGTCATAGTAAAAGTTAAATAAACGCCGACAAGAAGGATAGAACCTCATCATTAATTTCTGTAATTCACGTCTCCATAAGAAATTGGAAGCTACTTAATGTCACACTTCTAAAACGTTTCTTTTCTGAAGTGAAAAACGTCCTTAAAATATTTGTTTCTTACGTTTTAGCAAGTACAACCAAAGAAAACAAATGTAAAGCTGTAAATACAAAGTCAATAAAAACCTGAGCACATTTGAACGTTTTTTTTTATATTTATATCTGTCTGTCTATCAAGTCTGGCGTTTGTTACAAACGATACAATATTGCTTGAGAATTGAACGATTTTATGACAACTGTATTTGTTTAAGTACAATTAAAATTAATTCCTCTATGGAAGTAATCAGGGGCGCAGATAGGTTTGTGAAACTGGGGGGGACGAAGATGCCAGCTAACACCCCCCGGCCCCACCATTCTGATTGGGGGGGAGTTATTACTCCTCAAAGACGAAAAATGCATTATCTTTCCTAATTGTGATGTCTGATGTTCTCAAGTAATATACCACTGACGTGACAGGATGATCAATATGGGTGTTTGTGTGTGTGTGTGTGCGTGTGTGTGTGTGTGTGTGTGTGTGTGTGTGTGCTACATGACTGCTCACTGTTTGTGTATATTTGGACTGTCAAACTTAATTACCCATCATTGGAAGAAATTATTTATTATATAAGTATTAGATAAATTATTATTATTTAATAAAGTTTATTAATGCTGATACTAATTCAAATCACTCACTAAACATACCATATGCTGTTTGCAAAACTGTTTTATTTTAACACTGACTTTCAGCACACTGATTCTTTCATAAATTTCACAGGAGTGTAAAAAACATATAATGTAATTAAAACTTCTAACACACTAACAACAAACACAAAATAGGACACAGCCTCCATATACAAATTAAATTGTAAATAAGATCTCTCCATGAGAGTTTTCAATAATGGTCTCAAAACTGATTAAGTGAAGGATCCAAAAACCTCTCTCCTCCGATCCTTGCTCTGAATATATGTCTGGGGCATGTACAGGTGGAGGCAGAAGAAGGTGACAGTTTGGCTCTGGCCAGCTTTGTACGGTTCCTACTCTCACGGCGACATTGCTTTGAACAGAAATTGCAAGGTGATTAACTTTTTTCATCACCAGCCAATGTGGCTAGTAGATTTTTTATCTTACTCCCCCTATCAGAAATTCAACTAGCCATTTTTCCCCTGACCAAATTTCATTAAATTATTTTATTTAACCTTTTCCTCTTGAAATAATTCATTTCTTTAAACATATGATCTTTTTTTTTTACATTTTCACATTTAACTCTTAAAACTTCTTGCTTTTACATTTTCTCACCTTTCACTGTTAACACTTCTTTACTGTTCTCACCTATATTACAATTTATACAATACATACACTCACATCGTGTTGCTCTTACATTTTCTCAATTGGTCCCCATATCATTTCTTCAAACATATGATCACATTTTTTTTTTTTTTTTTGCATTTTCACATTTAACTCCTAACTTCTTTACTTTTTATCTCCACTGTCCCCACTGTAAACATACACTCAAATTACATCTTGGTGTTGTTATAAACTTTCTTAAACCATCTCATTTCCTTAGCCTATTTGTGGACTCACCAACTGACCAAAGATAACACCAAATCCTCATATAAGCCCGTTATGATCAATTCATTTGAGCTTATTAGCATTCCTGTCAAACACACAAGTAGGCTGTAGGCGCACTGGCGCGCGCAATGGCACGCGTGCTAGTACGCGTGCCATTGCGCGCGCCAGTGCGCTGCCAGAACGCGTTCTGTAACACGTGATATAATAAACACAACGCGTGGCTATGTGAACACTTTGGCTTTGCCATAGGGGCGCTGCCTGGGCCGAAGCAAGCAAGACAGGAAACAAAAGACAGGGGAAAAAATAGGACGGTCATATGCTGGTGCCCCATAGAGGATTGCTACAACCGGGTCTGCACTCGCCAACAGCCAAAGTGGCTAGTAAGTTGTTTTTTTACCCGCCAAAATGGATTTTCACCCGCATTTGGCGGGTTGGTGGGTGTTAATTTAGAGCCCTGGTGATAACGTAAAGTAGCAGTTTACTTACAGCTGTTGCTCTTTGAAAAAAAAAACCACATGATCGTTTTCTGCTTTTTAGCTCGCCTCATTATTCCATGCCGTGTTGGGGTCCTCCTGAACGTGCACCCTGGCTGTCCAAGTAATGCCTGTCACACTGTTTGTAACCGTGGCAACCAAAGTTAACGACGATGCCGCTGCACAGCGCAATAACCGAGTCACGTTATTATGTATGTTAATTCATATTTTGGTTTCTTCGTGATGCTTGACTAAGTAAGAAGTAAGTAGTAAAAGTAAAAAAAAAAAAGTAAAAAGAAGTAACATGTTTTTTTCTTAAATAAAAGTGGGTGGGATGGATCTAAGGGCATTCAAAACTGGGTGTGTCATGACACACCTGACACCCCCGCTATCTGCGCGCCTGGAAGTAATGTACTCTAAGAGCGAGTGACCCCGATCCAAGATGGCCGCCCGGCAGGACCGCTGCTCCACTACAGTCAATGAGGCATCTATGTATGTAACTATGGCAGCTACAAACTAACACTCCCGACACCGTTGTATATATGTCATCAATATCAATAACTGGTAAAAACAAACTAAATTTGTGCCGCTAAGCTAACACTAACAGTACAAGTACTATTTTACTTATTTATTTTTATGCATTTATTTTACAAAGAGACAGATAGGAGTTTCGTCTTTTTGCTGTTTTCTGATCAGAACTTATATGACTACTTCTGATGTCGATTCATCATTTTGTTTTACATTGAAATTATTCTGACTGGAAACAAAATGGTTCAGGGTTTAAATTACTTTAAATAAACCTACAAATGACATATAATATTAAATGTATGAATTCCTATTACTTGCTTATCATGTAAGCTATTTGTCCTCAGGAAGTCATACAAAAAAGCAATGATTGTCAGAGCAATCATTATTAATGTGATGCAATAGGACCAAAAAGATTACTGTATTGTACTGTATCAGGGCCCCCATCAGTTCACCAATAAAGCTTCAGTGCTCCTGTACCAGCATGCAATATCCTCTTTTCATCTGGAAATGTTTACTTGTAGTCATCTGCTGAGTGCAGCATTAAAAACCAGAAAATAAACTGTCATTAACCTCTGCTAATTGGAGCAGTGTGGCTTCTTAGTTGCTGAAGTAGAGGATGTATTCTCAAAGGTCTACTGAGAGATATTACTGAGGTCACAGGTTACAAATGATAATAATGGTTGTTCAAAGTGATAGTGCAAAGACAATGTAATGTACTGTATTTGCACGTAGATGCATTAGGAACATAAGAAACAGGCAAACAGGCCTAAAGTTAAATAATGGCTGGATCAATCATTGTATAGTTTTACTGAATTGGCCTGAACAGCCTGTAGTTAAATGTCAAAATATATATAATTTTAGGTGAAAAGTTGGAGGATTGTGGTCTCCAGCCATGGAGGGTGGAATTATTGATTTTAATATTCCTTTTTTTCTTTTCTATTTGACTGTAATCAGTATGTGCGCAACATATATATATATATATATAATTTTTTTTTTTTTCCTGGTGAACTACACAATCATGCAACGTATTCAAGGAAAACCATTTGCACTTTTCTACAGTCGCCTTTTCTTTCCATAACATATCGTATTGTTCATGGACTGGAGATTACAAGTGATGATGCAAACTCTTGTTCCATTGATCCTGTGAATAAGTCCTGAGGTACGCAGCCATCTGGGATCTTTGTTCCTCCTTGTTATGTTTCAAGATTCATCACATTCTGCGTTGGGGAAAGATTGGGATCAGTTCGACGCCTCGGGTACCTTCTTTCTCAGCCAGGCCTTTGTAATGTGGTTTTGTATCGTCTTCCTGAAATATGCATGGGCATCCCTGGAAAAATGTTATCTTAAAAGGAAATGTTTTGTGTGGTTAGTGGTTTTCTGAGCTCACTGCTGGTCACAGTCTGTGTGGAGCATATTACTTTTGTTCCTTACAAGAAATAATATCTGGAATATGGTTTAGTCTCAGTACAATCCAGATATTGATTTAATGGTGCTGAAAATGAGGCTGTGGAGCTGAACAAATCATTGAATAGCAATCATATTATCAGCCTATATATATATATATATATATATATATATATATATATATATATATATACAACTGTAGAAAAAAATAAAAGGCCACTGCAAAATTATCTCTTTAATTTTATGACTTATAGGTATGTGTTTGAGTAAAATGAACATTTGTTTTAATCTCTAAACCAGTGTTACCAACCCTGGTCCTCAAGGCACACTATCTGGCATGTTTTAGATGTTTCCCTCTTTGAACACACCTGATGGTCATTATCATTCTTCTGCAGAGCTGGATGATAGGCTGATCACTTGAATCAGGTGTGGTTGGAGAGAGAAACATCTAAAACATGTAGGATAGTGTGCCTCGAGGACCAGGGTTGGGAAACGCTGCAATGACCAACAACATTTCTCCCAAATTTCAAATAAAAAATCATATATTTAGAGCATGTATTTGCAGAACACATTATATAGTCAAAATAAGAAAAGGGAAAAAATGCAGGTGTTTTCACACCTCAAATAATGGAATGAAACCCAGTTCAGAACGACACAATACTAATGTTGTAACTAGGGAAAACTTCAGAAATCAACATTTGGTGGAATAACCCTGATTTTCAATGACAGCTTTCGTGTCTCCTGGCTCTCCACTTTTGTTGCTGGATGACTTCATGCAGCTCCTGGCATAGAAATTCAAAATGCTGAGCAATGTTTGATGGCTTATGACAGGGATGCTCAATTCTAGTCCTCGAGAGCTACTATCCTGCATGTTTTAGATGTATCACTCTTCCAACACACCTGATTCAAATGACAAACCTCTCATCAAACTCTGCAGAAGCCTGATAATGACTGTCAGGTGTGTTGGAAGGGATATATATATATATATATATATTTACACCACAGTCAAATGAATTGGTCACAATAGTCAACAATTTATTTTTTCTTCACAAGTCATGTAACACTACAGCACATTTAACCTTGCCTGTGGCTGTGTTTGTACCACTTTTTGATTACAGCCGCCTAGTTTTTCATCATTTTCCTCATTATTAGCCATATATTGACCGTGTGCACAGTTTTTCTTGACTGTATGATTGAATGTACTGTGCCTTTACTAATGAAATCCATTTAGAAACACAGTACACTGTCATGCTTCCTCATACTGTCTACAGTTAAAGTCCATTTTAATACCCCTGCTTTTCCAGGCCTATCCCCACCTTATTTTATATTTGTATAAAAGACCTATATTTGCCTGAGATTGTGGATCGACTAAATACCATGTAGGGTGAATGTTTCAATATGAGAAGTGATGTAGGTCCTGATAAATGTTTCACCTGTTCATGATTCGAAGAGCCATAGGGAGGTTGGTTTGTCTTAATAAGAAATGAGCTCCACTAAAAACATAGCAGGGGTCTCTGAAAAATTCACAGCAAGAAAAATAATTTTTCTGGATCTTCATCACATATAACATATGAACTTGGTTATTATTGTATGTCCAGATCCATGGTGTGATAAATAAAAGCTAGATTAAGTCCCTAGAATCCATTTGGCTGCAAGATGAAAAAATGCATTGATTTCAAACAATGTTGACACCCTCTCTGTGGTGTTAAACAATGAGAACAAATGCAGACAAAAAAAAAAATAGAAGCCATGTGGACTGAATGTGTCAGTTTTGACCATGTTTTTAGAAAAATAAATGTGAAGAATGAACAGTGATATTTCTTAATTCCATAAATGGACAGGGATATGTTCCATTGCCTGGTTGTACATGCTATATAGCTGCAACATTTATAACATTTACAACATTTCAGAAGAGAAAAAAGCAATTCTGGTTGAGGACATTTTCTGCTAGTTGTAAAATATAGCTAAGTTTTACAATAAATGTTACAGAAATGTCATTTTTATATCTCCTCCCTGGACACACAGCAGACAGCAGTTAATAATGTCCGTCTTATTTTGATCATATTTAAAATCAAGAATTAACCCCCTGAGACCCAGGAAAGTGACAGCTCCTGCTTTTTTTTTTTTTTTTTTTTTTTTTTTTTACATTAAACAGTTGTCCTAATTGGGAAAAGAACAATGCAATTGTATTTTTTTCAGATGGATTTTGAAATGTCTTTGTATGTATTTATTTATTTTTAATGGAATACCATTTGCATTCTACAATATTTCTTAAAACTGTGAAAGTTTTGTCCCCTAGAGAGGACAAAAATGCATTGCTGGGTGGTTAAGAATTATTTAAATATGACATTTAGTGTCACCACATCTGGAGATACTACCTTAGTGAGGAGAAAAAAAGGTTCTTTTGAGTTGTACATATAAGTATATCACTTTTTTAAAACATTTTATAGACTGGCTTTTATGTGATGTTGTCTCTGTTAACCTTTTAATTTTGAAATGTTTTTTTTTTTGTTTTGGTTGAGGTACATGATGCTGTTTTATTCCATTCCTTCATTTTGCATGGATTTTATCCTGAGACCCAGCAATGTATTTCTATTCTCTGTAGGGAACAAGACTTTCACTGCCTTATTGAATGGAAAAAGAACAAAACAAAAGTTCTCAACTGCAAATGACATTCCATAAAATTTTTAAAAATGCATCTGAAAAAAATGTTGCATTGTACTGTTATCAAAAGGGGAAAAAAAAGGCCAAACTTGTACTTTTTGGGTCTCAGGAGGATATAGTTATTACATCAAATAGTTTCTTGACAACAGTATTTAAGTGAAGTTACTTACTCTAAATGCATTGCACTAATTAAAGTGTCCTCATTTCAGGGAAGAGTAAATAAATACATGAATGAAGTACCTCGTAAATGTTATCAAAGTGAAATGCGAGCTCTCCTGGCAGTTTTGTACACTGCATCATGTTGAAAGATTAAACTCCATGCAGTCACAAGATTCCAATTTTTGTATGCAGTACTACACTTGACCACCAGGTGTCGTCGTTGCATCAACTCCTGCCGTTTTCTTTCTTCTCAGTTCTGTGTTACAGGTACGCTTATCCACTTTAACATGAGAAGAATCACCACTTCTGCTTTCCATTCTTTTAAACAATGGACACGATTAATTGAAAACGACATAGTCTCGGTATTCATGTTTATGTGTGTGTGTCCTCTGTCTCCAAACACGTCGTTTTGCCGACGCAAAAGCCGTGGCCCCTCCCCTTTACCCGTGCCTGCCTGGTGTTCTCGGGTATCGCCGGGCAGCTCTTCAGTGTACAGTTACATATCCTCGGCTGTATTGTCCATAGAATGTATAAACTGTCGTCAGACCTGGACTCATGATCGATCATCCCTCTGGTCCCTCGTGGCGGACTCTTCATCGGCCTGACCAGCCTTCATCATCCTCAGTGCCATCCTCACAGCGTCTGAAAAGGTGAAGGTCTGTCTCACCCCGTGGGCCGAGATGAGAAGAATAACGGGAAAAGCGGAGGATGAAACTTTGATCGAGCTGCAAAACACCGCGGATTTACAAACAGGAGGTAATGAATGAAAGATCAAAGGAGAGTCGAGGGTCGTGGGAAGGTTTATTGTGTTGAATCATCATGGGAACGTGTCAGTGCGTCGCCTTTATGCGCGTGGAACCAAACAACCCACTGATCCTAATCCAGCAGAAGTAAACTCCAAATTATTCCAATGAATTATTAAAACTGTCTGTTGTTACAGTTTATTCTAAGGGCGTTTACATAATTCAAATTAACAGTGATATTTTCAGGTTATTTACAGTAAATGAAAACTTCCATATAAAGTTTATTATTACAACGAGGGTGCGTGTGATGACGCCACCCACAGGGATAAGAAGCCAGGAGTAGAGGATTTGGGTTAATTAGGGTCATCTCAGTCAGGGACCAGAAGGATGGAAAACCCACAATGTAAAAAAAAAAAAGAAAAAAAAAAGCTCAACCCAACATAGTGTCGTTTATTTAGACTTGTGTGTTTGTTATTTCATAGTAAGTTAGTGAAGATATCCCATGACACCTAAGGGTGGCAACAAACAAGATTAGTGTTTTTGTAGTGTTCATGTCATCTATTTTTACTTAGTTCAATGTGGCTATGATAAGTTTATTTACTGAAATATAAATATGATATGCAAGTACATCTAATGGAAATCCTGTTTTTATTTAGTTGTTTGTTTGTTTTTTACTCCACTTTGAGTTACTTTTACTTTCACAGCTGTAGTGACTCATATCAAATTTAAGGATGATGAATTTAAGCTGGTGGTTCTCAAATCCGGGGGGCGGGGGTGTTAAGATCTTACCCACCAACTAAATAAATACAGTACATTTAAACACCTGTGGGCCATCAGCTTTTTTGGTCGTTGTTTTTCACATTTTTAAATGAAGAGACTGAGAAGTTTCCTTCCCACAATGCAACTCTGTTTAATGGAGAGAAAATGTATTGCAAACGAGTACATATTAATGTACATATTTAATACTGAATTAATATTAACACATAAATAAAATAGCAGAATGGCATCTCAGGGTTATAATACTTTGGGATTTTTCATTATAATTTTAGTTTGGACTTTTTTCTCTAATTTAGTTAGTTTTATTTATTTTTTTGAGCAAGTTTGCTAGTTTTTATTAGTCATATTTTTTTCCTGAATGCTTAGTTTTAGTTTAGTTGAAGTATTAGTTTTCTCATATCATTTATCTTCCTCATAATCCTATTTAAAGAAATAAGTGGATCAGCTGGGTCAGGTTGAGGTGGGTCATTGACTGAGCAGACACAAACATATGGACAGGTTGGGGTTTTGATGGGGGTCGTGGTTCAGTTCTAGCCATTTTTGCCAAACATAGATAAACTGGCCAACCAGCAGGTGGTCAGTTGTTCACTCGGTTCAGGTCGTTCAGATCATAGATGAACAGGAAGAACATGAAACCCAGTTTGACATCCTGGCATTCCTGCTATTTGGTCAACACAACTGGGACTTTTTGGAATGAAAACACCCAACCAAGGGCCACAGGTTTTTTTCTATTTCTTTACGGTAACACTGTACCCCCATTTTTATTTGTTTTTTTAACAAAATTCTTTTAAAAACTCTACTCAAAATATTCAATATCTCTGTCACACTCTACCATATTGATGGTTTTATTTACGTGCTGGGTAGTCCTGGCCTGGACCAGCCTTCCTTGTGACCAGCAAGATGCTGAATTAGCTTAAAGTCATAATATCGTAACTCTGGGTCTTTATGTGTGTTGTCAATCATAGGAGTAACTGAAAAAGTTGGATAAATGTGGCATGGCCGTTTAGATTGAAAATATCAGATACGTATCAGATTTAATACCATGTATGAAGGTGGCCTGGGTCGGATTTAAAGGAGTCATTCCATTGTCATTTCATTAATATTACTGTGTTCTTTATTGTTATTGAATACATTGTGTGTTAGTTCTATTTTTAAAAAAACATTAGGATTGCTTTGTTTCAATCTGTTTTTTCACAGTAGAAAAATGACTTGAGGTGGAACAACAGACTTTACCAGTACTTCCGCATACATGTCCATGATGCGGTGATGAGACGTCTCTGATAGGCTCAGAGAATGAATGCATGAAGGAACACTCCCCCCTCCCCTCTCACTTTGTGTATATTTACCTTCCCAGAGTAGCATCCAGGTAGGTTTCGTGCCGTCGCTTGTTTTGAAAACATGCAGGGGAAAAAAAACGAGGCTTTATTTCCACAGAGAGCATATGAACCCTTTTTTTTTCAAGGTTGTGCAGCTACTGTGGTGCTGTCTTCTCTTGTAGATGCTAATGCTACTTCAGATTCGCTGCAATGGAGACGGGCTTAAACCCACGTGCGTGACGCTAAAGTCCATCTGACGTCACGTGGATCGGCTTTTTCTGGGTCCCTCGTTCCTCTTGTTGTTTTCTGTGAATGCAGTATGCAACCAGTGGAGGTGACAAACCACTTTCAAAGGCAGCATGTGTTGGTAACTCGGGGTGACCCATCAGATTCCAAAAGGAGCGTGGAAGAATCAATCACTAAAGTACATACAAAAAAATGCAGTGAAGGACTCATGAACACCAAGTCATAGGGAAAAATATAGATGATACAACCATTGGTCTGAGAGTCCAAACATAAGGATGTCGATCCACTTCTCCATTGGTTTAGATATTCAAAACATTGTGATGCATGGGTTTTTGGTGACCCCCTTTGCCACGCACCCTATGGTCTGATCTTCCTCAAAGGCAACAGGACGCTCTGGCCCTGAACTGCATGGGAGACTAGCAGATAAAGAAGACATGGTAGACATATCCTAGGTGGATGTGTCTAGATCTACTTACAGGATATGTCCATGATTCATGCTCTGAACACCTGGTATTTACGGAGAATAGTCTACAATATATTTAACACTAACTTTAACCCACAAACCCACCTGTTAAGTCACGTGTAAAACATTATAACATTAAATGTTTGCTTTTAATTATTACTTTTTAGTTTAAAAAAAGCAAATGGTTATTTCAACATTTAAACAGCACCACATTGTCAGTTAACAGTTTTATTTTCTCAAAACAATAGAAATGCATCGTTTCTACATGGTTTTATTAGCGTACTCTTTCTGTAAAAACTAAAGCTATATTTGGTTTAAACATTAATACAAAAAGCTTTTAAAATAAACAACTTTGCATTGTATTTTCACTTAGTTTTTCTATGTTGTAGTTTTGCTCTGTATTGGTGTTAATCCTACTGTCTTTTTTTTTTTTTTACAGTGCAGTGAATATTTTTTATATCCGACCAGTTTATTCCTCTTCACATCAGTCACTTTCATGTGAAGAACTAAAATGTCCAATTTATGTCCTTGTTCACACAATAAAGTCAGTGTCAGTTATGTTTTAGAAGTACACTAGCTGAATTGGATTAACCCTTTAAACTTCCAATGGTTCACATACATTATAGGCCAGAAGTAGTATAGTAATATTAGTAGTAGTAATATTTAGCAAACTACTCAAACCTATCCCAAATGTCACATGACCTAATGTAGTTTGACAATGGAGATTCTCACACATTGCAAGATATATGCCACTTTCAAATAAAGTAACCACAGCAGGTACAATTACAATTAAAATAGAAATGACAAACAGCTGATCTGAACCTTTAGGTCTCATAATTATCCACAGAGGAACCATATTCGAATCAACGCAGTTATAGTCCAACAAAAACATCTAAAACTAACCAAAATGTGATCCAAATATAGTCCAAAACATCAATAAATATCCAAAAATGTTTTATCTATTGAATCTTTAACATTACCCACCTCCAATATCCCAGTTTTCATCTTAATATTTTCATTTATAATATAAGCAAACACCAACTGCATGTTATTAAAATGGTTTAAGACCAGCTTTCAATTGATTTTATTAAAAAATTTTGGCAAAATTAAGTGGAAGTTTAAAGGGTTAATGCATGAAAAGCTAAGTCAGAAACTGTATCTAAATTACAAATATGAGGCAACATTATGATTCAGACCAAGTTAGAAATCCACAGACATGCAGGACAATATTCACTGATCCTTTATATGTAGAAGGAGGGTGACATGATGATAGATATGTTCCTATTTCCTGTTTGCAAGATCAGAAGATCTGCCTTTTACATTAGGAAGGCCTGGTGTCTGCTGTTACCATAAATGAATCTCTGATTGAATTACATGACTCACTTCCTGAAGTGAAACAGTTGTTAAATATGTGATTCAGTGACAAAGCAAAATGTAAAAGAAAAAAAAAAAAGTTGAAATACTGTATTTACTTTGTGTGTTTCAGTTCAAGCGTGTATATTATATGCGTATAAGTCAGTATTTTTCAACTTTTAGATTGAGACTCCATGTCAGGTCACCTGGAATTCAAATGAAGGTGCCGGGAATTTCTAGTAATTGACTAAAAACAATAAAATAAAATAAAAATAAAACAATAATGATAATATTAAGGACAAAAAAGTACTATTAAAAAATAGATGGTGAGTTGCGAAAGAAAATTCCAATCCATAAAAGACATGACAAACTGTGAGTCTGAAAATGAAGCAATGTGGTACTGTTTATTCATAGTTTGACTTATTGTTTGTTCAGTATTAATTGTCAATGTTGTAAATACAAACAGAACCAACTGTACATATCCTGACCGAGGAAAATAAAATTCACACTTTACATCTGGCTTTTCTGCCTCTGATCATAATAATATACATTATATAGACTAAATGTTATCTAAAATTAGCATTTATTTGTGATATAGTATAGCAAACTATGACCAAAAATAAATTAGGCTAATTTAGGGAAGAAAAAAAAATATTTCTTTTGAATGGGATCACCAGAAATTTGTGATGTTAAAATGGGGTCACGAGCCAAAAAAGGTTGTGAATCACCAGTAGAAGTTTGTGATGGTTATTGTTATTTCATGAACTAGGAAAGCACTCCGAGAGCACAGGCCGAGGCCAACGTAGATAATACCCCCACCCCCATCACCACCAAAATCTAATTAATCATTTCCAGATTTCCCCATTACAAACATACCCTAAAAATTTCATCAAAATCCGTCCATAAGCCCCGCCCCCAGTTTTTGAGTTATCTTGTACACAAACAAACAAACAAACATCCAAACCAACCAATGAACGCCGGCAAAAACATAGGTAACAAGTATTAGAATTTTGGTCTAGTAGTTTTTATTACGGGACTCTGTTTTTAAAAAAAAAAAAAAAAAAAAAAAGTCTAGTCAATTCACATACATGGTCAAAACTCAAAAAATAAGAAAGAAAGAAAGAAAGAAAGAAAGAAAAAGGACAATAAACTTCCTCCAGCAGCTACTCTTTGAGTTGTTGTGATCTCATGATGTAATTTGGAGGTAAATATCACTATCTTTGTTTCAAAGAGCTGCAAACTCCCACTAAAATACCTTATCTAGTGCTAACAAAGTAGCTTGAGAAGACCCTGAAATAGATTAAAACTGCAAAATCCTCTATACTGTATTCTAATAAACGATCTCTAACATACGTCGTTATATCTGTTTATGATTGTGTAGCTCTAAACGGCTCGCTGTGATGACACAAATCAATCCTCCACCTCTAATAATATTTAATCTGTAAAAGACCATAAAGGGAAATAATAGAACCAAAAATATCCTTATCATTCAAGTTTACATTGAGTGAACATAATGAGTTTCTAATCAGACCTTTTATTAATGTCTAATTCTAGACTTGTTTATGGTGTTAATCAATGAGGGTTGTTCATTTAAGATACAACATGTGTTTGTTTATGTAGAGCCAACTGAGCGCTAATAGACTGACCTGTGTGTGGACGGCCTTTGTTAGGGCTGTTATCAGGGCAGACCTTCAGCCACACAGCAAAGGGGAAATATTCAGAGAAGAGGAAAAAGGCTTTCCTCACCTCGTTGTATTGGTGCCAAGTATTGTTCACAGCTGCTCAAAAACTGATTTATAGACAAGACAAGGCTGGCTTCTTACTGCCGAACCAGTCACTGATGTGATGTTGTACACAGTAGACACTTTTGGGACAGCTTTATTTGGCAAAACTTTAATTAGTTTTTAGTTGAGTTTGAGTCATTTTTATTTCGAATATGTCAAACACAAAAAACATTTTATCTTTCAAAAGCTAATAATTGACAAAGTCAATATAGCATGAATAAAAAATAAGAAGACAAGTAACATTCGAAAGGGAGTGTGAAGAAGTAAAACAAAAACAAAAAATTATCTCCCACGCCTATTGTACCAAACGATAATACAATTTGCTGTCTTGTCACTACGTCTTCTTTTAATTGTACTTGATGGTAATGAGTTAATGCGTTTATTTCCATTTAAGGTGATTTCAGTCTGGTCTCTGTAGCCTGAGCTATGAAGTCATCTTCCAGTCAGAGGTGAAGCAGAGCCAGAGGGTTGCTATGGAAACGAGCCCTGTGATTGTATTACCCTTTTTGCGCGGAGCATGATACTAAATAAGAGATGGGGGGGGGAAGGCCTTGGTTGAGATTTTCTAACAGCAAAGTATAAGGAAGAACTAAAGTATAATAATTTGAAATGGGTTTTTTTGTTTAGTTTTGGTTTTTTTTTTTGTTGCTAAATCAAAGTTGATCAAGATCAAATGTTCTGATCTAAATTTAGCTCTAATTTTTCCATGGATTTGCATGTCTGGGATGTGAGATGGGAAGGCAAACACTCTTGCAGTCCATTAAGTGATGTTTTATTGATGTGGTCTGGTTAAAGGACAGCTGAACAGTGCCATGGGTCTTGTTCTGTATCGCTGTACTGTATCTGTTGGTGGAAAATGTCTAATCAGATTATATGGAAACAAAGCCTTTAGAAACACACAGGCGTTTACCCTGTTGCAGCCCCACGTGAATTGCATAAAACCAGAGGTAGTCAAAGTACTCACATTCTATAGTTAAGTAGAAGTATAGCTACTTGTGTGAAAACATGTTCTGGTAAAAGTAGAAGTACTTATTCAACTCCTTTACTGAGGTAAAAGTAAAAAAGTACAACTTCTCAATTGTAATAAAAGAAAAAGTAAAACTGTTTTACTTCTTTTTGCTATGGCTGAAATGATACTTATTTAAGCCGGAAAAAAACTGAACAAAATTATATATATATATATGTCCTTTAAAAGTGATTTACTGTGTAGATGATGTGTTTTATTGGGTCATGGTACTCAGTTTTGTGGGTACACACAGGACATTTAGGAAAAATTAAAAAGTCATAAATAGTAAATTTTTAAAAAAGCATTGTTATGAGATAAATAAAAAAGCATAATTATGAGATAAAAAGTAAAAAAAATTAGATAAAATGTTACAATTATGAGGAAAAAAAATTAGAGATTAAAAAGATTAAAGTCAAAATTATGATATAATAAGTCACAATTTGTGATTTGCTGATTTACAACTTATTTTTCATACTGTTACATCGTTTAGTTTGGAAAAAGTAATTGATCTATTCTGGGAATGTAAAGAGTATAAAGTACAGATATTTATGATATACAAATATGTAGGGAGTAAAAGTAAAAAGTTGCCAGAAAAATAAATACTCAAGTAAAGTACATATACGTAAAAACTGTACTTAATTACAGTAAAGGAAGTATTTCTACTTCACCTCTGCATAAAACTAACCAGGCTGAAGGTCTAATATAATAAAAAAAAACATAAGAAACCTACATTCTGTGTTCAAAGAATCAAAGACTGTCTCCTATAAAGGCTTTTGCTGACAGACCATCATAACCACATGTGATTTATCTTTGATTATATGGATGAAATTGTTTTTTTAAAATGATAATGTTTCTTCTTCAGCCTGGCTGTATGCCTCATGTATGCATTAGTGGTATTTTTGAACTGCTCAGACCTTCCGGGGATTGTCAAAACACCCTCCTCTTTGGGATTACATTGTCCTGAAGAAAAAGGTCATTTACAGTGCCAAAATGCATCTACTTACTTAAGACTTTAAACTCACTACTAACTAGCACTGGGCAATATACAAAAAAAAATCATATCACGATAATTTTTTTCATGTATCACTATCTAAATCTCGTCTCATCATGTGATCCCACTTTATCCTCACTAGGGTCGCGGGGGTCACTGGGGGCCTAATCCAGCTACAATGGGTGAAGGTGGGGTACACCCTGTATGAGTCTCCAGTTCATCTGAGGGCTGAACATATATAGACAAACAATCACTCTCACATTCACACCTATGGACAATTTAGATTAACTAATTAACCTATCAGTGCATGTGTTTGGATGGTGGGAGGAAACCCACGCAGACCAGAGGGGGACATGTAAACTCAAATTGAACCAGGGTCCTTCTTGTTGTGAGGCATGAGTGTTGACAACTGCACCACTGTGTCACCCACTGTCTAAATCAAATCCCTATTTTTGTCAGTCTTAAATCTTCTGTTAGTCATGAATTGTGAGGACATCAGGATATTATTTTTGATTTAAATATGATTTATTGAACATGACAGATACACCTGTTTCAGATAAATAACAGGTACATATATTTAAAATTAAATTAAAACTCTGAGCTGAAGGATTTTCATGAAACAATACTGGCAGTATATATGTGAGGGTGTGTTCTGTAACTGCTGGAACTACCATAACTGCCATGAACCAAAAATGACACTTAACATGCTTTGAAGTTTGTATTAGTTTTGGAGGAAATTGTGCAAATGTAAGTTTGAAAGGGGAGTGTTTGCATTTTTCATATAAGCTACACGTATTCTTTCAGAACATCTCATTATGTTATTGAAGGTCCTGAATCTAAACACTCTGCATCCTGCTTTCTAGTAACCTGGTCGCTGAAGTTCTTGGTCACATTCTTGGAACAGTCATTATCCCTCGCTGCAGCCTAAACATTAGCGTGTGTGCTGCAGCTGCTCTTGAGTTAGTGTTGCTTTCATCGACGAAAATTTTTTACTAAATATTGTCATCAAGAAACCTTTTTATGTGACAAAAATAAGACGAGACTAGACATAAATGTTGGTTTTGTGATAATAACTATAATTAAATATATAATGCAATATAGGGACGAATAAAAAAGAGATGAAATGGGGGTTAAGAAATAAAAATGTTGCTAAAATGTCTGAGCTTTTGTTGACTTTTTGTTGTCAGGCCAATCTGTACTTGCCATTAGATCATGTCACATAGTCACATGACATGGCACACCCAATTGTGTTTCCCGTATTAGAATTTGGGATCACGCATTGCATTGTGGGATATGGCAGACCTGTTGGGAGCATCACAATTGTCAACATTGTGAACGTATCCTTTCTACATTGCACTTTATGATGTATTTTTTTCATATGTATATTTTCAATTGTTTTATTCTTGATTCCTTGTAAGCTGCTGGAACCATGATTTCCCTGAGGGAGTCTTCCCAAAGGATCAATAAAGTTCTATCTAATCTAATCTCACCTAACTTAACGTGACTGTATAGTTATTGGTTTGGTGCAGCACTACTTAATTATAATTGTCAAAACTTGGCCAAATTCTTTTGAAACTGTATTGAGCATGTCTCATCAGTTATTTTGCATTATTTATAGTTATTGTTTTATCGTCCAACCTTTGATCCACTCGGTAAATAAATACTGTATGTTCTCACCTTATGTGGTTTATATGGGTCAGTTAGAGTGGTGATGCTATAAATAGCATTTTTATTTTTATCCCCTTAGAGCTTATAACAAAATTCACTTTGGTGTATGTACCGTTTTTGCAGCCTGTGAGGAGACTTGACAGGAAATGTGTGGAGTAAGATACAGTAGAAGTGACGGCATGTCAACGTATAAGATTGGTTTGAAGTCAGGATGTTGTGGTCACACAGTGCTGACATGGTGAACACTATGCCTACTCAGCACCCGACTATCCAAAAATGTTTTCTTCCAAACCTATCGTTAATTTATATTTGTTGACAACAGCTTGAAAGTATCTGTACATGTGGGTGAATCACCTGAGTGTCAACATGGTGAAAAAGCCACACTGTTAAATGGTTAATTTTTGAGTCAGTCGGTGCCATGAACGGGAGACGCCAACGCAGCCTGTCTGAGTCATCATAACTTTTGCTGTTTATGAATCAGATGTGCACAGTTTGTTTTCAGGTCAGCACTTTTAACTGAATATAAGCCGTTATACAGATGAAAAATATACAACATCAAATGCACTGCTGAGTTCTGGTTGGATAGTCCCTGGACTTTTAAAGCTGTCATTCCATGGTTATTTCATTAATATTACTGTGTTCTCCATTGTTATTGAATATATTACGTATTGGTTCCATTTAAAAAAAAAAACCATCCAGATTGCTTTGTTTCCAGGTGTTTTTGCACAATAGAAAAATAACTTGAGTTCGAACAACAGAGTTTACTGGTACTTCTTCATACATGTCCATGACGCTGTGATGAGGCTTCTCTGATTGGATCAGAATGCGTGAAGGAACACTCCCCCCTCCCCTCTCTGTATGTATTTACCTTTACCAGAGTAACACCAGCTAGGTTTTGTGCCGTTGCTTGTTCTGAAAACATACAGGGAAAAAAACGAGGCTTTATTTCCATAGAGAGCACATGAACCAGTTTGATCCGCCATTTTTTTCAAGTGTAGATGCTAATGCTAATGCTACTTCATATTTGCTGCAATGGAAGACGGGCTTAACCCCACGTGGGTGATGCTAATGTCCAGATGGATGTCAGATGGACCGGCTTTTTCTGGGTCCCTCGTTCCTCCCATTGTTTTCCGTGAATGCGGTATGCAGCCAGCGGAGGTGATAAACCACTTTCAAAGGCAGCATGTGTTGGTAAGTCGGGGTGACACATCACATTCCAAAAAGAGCGTGGAAAAGTGTTTTTTAATGGAATGACACCTTTAAAGGAAGTGAACAAACGTACTGTAACATCAACTCTTCTGCAGTTAACTCACATCTGTCTGTGTGTCCTTTAAAGATGGTCCTGCAGTGCTGACCGCATTCAGGATAAACCTGAGCTCAGGTACGGGCAGATCAGAGGCTTTATGCCACACCTGTCTGTCTGTCCGTCCGTCCATCCTCTCATCATCATGCTTTTGCATTTCTCTTTTAATCTAACGTCCTCAGCAGCAGACCATGGTTCTGTTTCTGTTCTGCCTGTTAATTCTAAACCGCCTTCCGTTTATTCTGTTAATCCACCCCAGATGTGTATGTGTGCTTGTCTAGTCTTTTAGGCTGCTGCTCATCTCTGATTGTATCTGCAGAGCTTGGCTTTTAATAATTAAGTGTTCTCTGTTTTGTAGTCTGAAGTGTGATCTGTGCTGTGATGCATGAACACACAGTTGAACGTACATCGGGGAATTCAACCATACATCATCTGCCGCTAAATCATGCAGATTTGTCAACGAGTTACAGATTTTCTCACTCTTGCTGTTAGCTGTCACTTTAACATGTGTGGTATTCTTAGGAGATAGTTGTGGTGTTTGAGATAAAGCAAGTCCCTCACAGATTATAAGGTTAGTGGTTCAACGCCGCCTCCGTCGATGATTAAGTGTCCTTTGGCAAGACACTGAACCCTGAGCTTTTGCTAGAGCCTATAAAGAACTTTGACTGTCACGATATAAAAGCACTAGAAGAATACAGGCCTTTTACTATTGATCTTATATCAGTGATCAATTTGTTCAAACCAAAATATCATGTGATGTGTATTATTGATGGTTAATCATGAGTCTCTGTCTTCCTCTCTGGCCTCTGGTATTATAGACAAACTACAGCCAAATTATAATAAATCTTTCTGTTTCTTTTCTTGCTGGAGCTTTAGTGTGTGTGTGTGTGTGTGTGTGTGTGTGTGTGTGTTTTTCTATCTTTATGGGAACATTGATATGTTTACACAATCACACCATGAGGACCTCTGACACTGTGGGGACCACAATTCAGGTCCCCATGAGGGTTAAACATAAATCTAGGTCCCCACTAGTAAAATAGAAATGATGTGGCCCTATAAATACGTTAATTTATTTTTTCAGTAAGTCCCCATAAAGCATGGGGGAGATGGGTGCAAAAGGAAACATATTTTCCAAGGTTTGAATGTGTTTACTTTTTAAAAATGATTTCTTTTTCTGTATTTTTTACAATTATTTATTTGGATTTACTTATCATTAGTTTTTAAAAATATATTATTATTATATTTTATTTATTTATTGTAATTAATGTATTTAATTTTTAAATGATTTGAATTTATTTTAGGTTTTTAGTTTAGTTTTTATTTTATTTTATTTAAAAAAATTAAAAGATGTGTTTACACTTACTGTCCAATGGTAACTTGATTACAAACTTGGCCCTCATGAGACATTTAAGTGTGTGTGTGTGTGTTGGCTTTTTGTTTTTGTCTCACTTGAAAATGCATTTTACATAATTTTTTGCCCTCAGCTGACATCTGGCCAAAGGTGTATTGTAGTCATTTTGTTGTCTGTTTGTCCATCTGTCTGTACATTTAATGAATAATTGCATTATCCGAATAATTCATTGAGTTATTAGAGCTCATATATATATTAAAAAAAGAGTTATACTATGTGCTTGTGGCCCGAGCCTATTGTAGATGTGTTACCATGACCTACTTTTTCAAGGTCAAATGGCCTTGTGTGGTTATAATATCTGAATATGTTCAAATATATATGTAAAAAAAAAATTCCACAAAGACAATCTAATCTAAATTATAGGGCAGTGACTGCCAACAAGATACTGCCCTATAGTTTGCTGAGGGGTGGGGGGTGGGGGGGGTTAAAAGTGCATTATGTTTGATGCGATAGATGCAATTTGCTATCCTGGTAACACCAGTCCACACCTTCCTACATATACTTCATCTGTTTCATTTGCAGTTTTTCCATTACTTACCTAGGATATGACCTCATTTATGCCGCCACAGTTTTATACTGAACCAAAAATGTTGTTACTCTTATGCATGTCTAAAGTGGTTCAGAGGCCAGGTTGGCAGCTCATAGTTCTACAGTTGTTCTGCTGCTTTCTGAAGTCAACATTTCATCTACCATTAAATTATTAGCAGCCACCAAGCAACACATTACACAATCTTCTTTTAATTAAACAACTTTAGCAATCCCTCACATAAGTAAGGCAAATGCAAACTAAAGACTCATCATGATGTTAGACTGTGAAACCGTCCAGCCCTATGTATCAGTGTCATTCATTCAGTATCATTCTGAAATATCAAAAAGGAAAAAAATCTCACGATAAAGAAAAATTAAGTGTATTCTTCAAGGAGCTGAATTGCTCTAGCCACATCTGTGGTTTCCAAATGATGTTGCACAGATCCACGATTGTGACAAAAAATCCAAGCAAAGATGAGACTACCATTTTGGCTTCTGTTGACTTGAATAATGTAAAAATTGGACCGGAAAAACAATGCACAATTGTGAGTATATAATGCTCAACTTGGCAGTGTTCATTCAAACAGAAACATGCAGAAGTCAGTGTTATGCAAACAAACAAACAAACAAACAAATGGAAGGACCAGGGGAATGCTAAAACATTTAATAAATTAGACCTAGGACAGAAAAATAGAAATATCCTTAATTTATTTTATTTTTTTTTTATCTCTAGTGCATCTCAATATATCAAGCATGATATTCTCATTTTGGATTTTATGATATAATATCATCAATTATCTTCTCTATGCTCTGTGCTTTTATCATATTTTACCAAATTGAACTGAATAGCCTATAACTCAATGTATTTGTCACTATATCATTAAAATCTGGTCCTCCACACATGAATATGTAACAAATTAAAAACAATAGCAGTGTGTATTAAATCAGTAAATACATATTTAAAAACAAGATCTATATTTAAAGCCATGAAACTTGTATATTATCTTATATGCAGTAAAAAGCTATGGCTAAATCATCTCTATTATAAATAGATGCTCAGATTTTTGTGACTGTAAATGCATCATTTTATTTACAATACTGTATTTGTGCACACAGCTATGGTTGTGTGGATGTGAAGGATGGTGATTTTCACATGTTTATTTCGAGCGTCTGTTCAGATGATAAATGTAGTGTTTTGGTGATTCACTGATAGATGCATTCACATATTGGCTCCAAAGTAACGGATAAATAGGCAGTTGAATGTCTTCAGTGGAGGTTATCAGTGGATCTAGAGACAGGCAGAGGCTGCTTTTAGAGCCAAGTGCTGATTACAGGAAATGGAAACCTTATCCAGTTGTAGTGGAGTCGATTTTGACATCATTTCACATACTCGCAGACAAAACACCAAATAGTAGCGACCTGCATGAGCAGCACATGTCTGTTAGGATGGATATATTCACACCGTGGCATTCTATTGTGATATATGATTCTATAGGCATGTACAATGTGCCTAGAGTCAGGGAGTTCATCTGACCCTAATTCATTGACCCTGTATTGGACCTCAACCCAATGTACAGAAGAATGAGGGTCAGAGGTCATCTAATATTGTACACAAGACTACTCATTAGAAGAAATGGTTCGAGGCATCTTTCTATCTCCATGGGCACGTTAGAGTTGGGACATGTAGGGTCAATTGTTTGTGGCCTTCACAGCCTTTTCATCTTAGAATACAATAGCCCATCCATCCATCCATCCATCACATTTTTTAAACTGTCTATTCATTTTGTCATGCTTCTCCAATAATTAATACTCCATCTATAATGGAGATATCAAACTGAATGATCTGAAAAGAAGCTATTATCTAGTTGTTTTCAGTAAGAGCCATATTGGGGAGTGTTCATTTTCAGTTCAGTCATTTGGGTCACTACTCCTCTCTGATAGTAGTTAAAAGTGTCCCTTTAAATTAGGGCCTATTAGAGCAAACTGGCATATTTATTTCACTGAGATGACAATCTACTTATGCTCAAAAGAATATCTGAGCTCTTGTAAATAGACAGCTGCTGGACTGTAAGTAGGTTGCTTGATTGAATGTGCTACAAAATGACTGCATCATCAGCAACCATAATGTTTGTTTAGTTTGAATGTAAGGCAGTTATATGTGGTGCATGAACATTTATATGTTTGTCTGTAACTTAGTGAGCATGATGACAAGATTGTGCATTTTTGTTTTGTTGTGGGCAATAATGTATTTGCAACAAACTGAAGAAAAAATATAACAAAAAAAAAAGAAAAATTAAAATCCGTGTATCATTCGGTCATTCATTTTTCAAAGTAAAACCAAAAATAAGACAAGAAAAAAACAAATGGTTTCTTCTTTGTTTCCAAAACCAAAATGAAAAAAATGATTGTTTTCCTGTTTGTCTTTTAATGAATAATAGTAAAATGGATAACGGCCGTTTCCCCGTTTTATCCAATTTTGACCTGAAGCAAATTGAGTAAATGAATCCCAACACCAAAAGAATATTTTTTTCCTATGCTTGATTTACATATACCACGCCCCTAACTAATTTCATTGGTCGCCCAATTCAATAGACTCGCACAGTGTCACTGACTGGATCGTCTAACACCAGGGTGAGCTAAAGTAATACGGAGAATTTAGCTAGTTAAATTGTCAATGTTTTTTTTTATCATTATGCTTTCGTGCCAACACTGCCAGCAGTCAGGAAAGTAAGAAGTCAATCAGTGATGCGTGGGCTGACCCGAAGTGAGCGAGTGCTCGCGGCCACCCGCAGTTATGGGTCATTAAAAAATATTTTCAACTATATTCGGGTTGCGGTCGGACCGGTCGTTTTGAGACTACAGCTAGCTTATTACCGTATTAGCTTCAACAACACAACGGCGCTAAACAGCGTCAAGTTATGCACAGATAAACAACACCATGCTAATATCTATCCGAACTGTAGTGTGTTATTCATGTCACCTTATGATATTTACACACAGTAATGAACCAGGAATATACGAATAAAGAGAAAAAGAAGGCGAGGTTTCAATCTTGCACGGTTACTTAGCAACACAGCGGCTAATTCTAAACACGTTATTACTGCTGCGTTCAATAGCCTGTGATATTCCTGATGTTCCTGAATAAATATAATGAAACAATCACACACACACAATTTAACAATTTGGGCTTTCTAATGGACATTAAAATAACCTGGTAACGTACAACGTCAGCAGTATCCTAGGGTATGGAGGGAACAAGAGAGAAAGTAAAGTTGGGCGAGTTACAAGCTGTGTTACAGGTTACCGACCCAAATGACATCGGATTTTAACACGGAAATAAATGAAGGTATGTGAGTTAAGGTCATTTGATATTCATAAAGGCCATTTATTACATTTTTAAAATGCGGGTCCGTTCTTTTCAAACTAAACCACCCGCGCTCCGAGGTTGAGTTCAAAGAGCGGTAGGTTGCGGGTCGTTTATACATCGATGCATCACTGGAGGAAGTAGAAGCAGGGACAGAAGACTGTTCACTGTTGGAAGTCAGTCAGAATGAATGAAGTTTGACATAATTAGATTAACGTTATATTGTGCTAGCTTAGATCTTGCTAACTAGCTGGTTATAGTTGACACTTTGACATTGTGATAGCTTGAACAGTTTGTCCAGATCCTTTAATTGCCACACTTTGTTTTTATGTAGGCTACGATGTTGTGTAGTTTACTCTTTCAATTGTAAAGCATTCTGTAGCCGCTGGCTGAGATGGACACTATATTAATAATGTTTGATTTAAAGTTCATTCATTCTGACTGACTACCAAAAGTGAACATTCCCCTATCATTTCCTGTCCCAAGATTTAGATTTAGTTGATAACCAACTATGTGTAAGATTAAGCATAAGAAATGTACAGTGACAAGTTTATACATCAGAAGACCATTCCACCTTTAAAAAATAAGAAAGCATGTTTTTACTATACCAATCAATAAAATGTATCTATTTTCATTGATAATCATAATTGGGATGAAGTGGTAAACTTCTAATTAGATATATATAATTATATTGTTTTTAAAATGTTCCACCACCTCACGATTGAAAAACTAAAACTGCTTTGGCAAGCACTTCAGTAGGTACTGCAAACACTGTGTAAAAGCCAGCAATGTTAAACCTGTTGCCATATCTGATTATTTGGATTTGCAATGTTGTAGCTTGCACTATGGACTTTTTTGTGTGCAGCCACATCTGTCCTCATGCCTACAAAGAGATTAAAATGTTCATAGATTGTATATTTTCCTCACTGTGCAATAAGCCACAAACTCAGGCAAAAAAAAACTCAGTCATACAAAAAAAAAGAATCAATAGAAACCTGAAACCACTAGAATCTTTAGCGGTTAGTCTAGTGCTGTAAGGACGTCAGTCTGAGTAGATACAAAATGCTGCTGGCCCTCTGCTTCTATTTGCTTAACTCAGAGTCAGATAACTTTCTATTTAACTTGCAGTGAGACGAAAAAAGAAACAGGGGAAAAAAAACAGCAGCAGAGTTAGTGGTGCTTCCCACAAACCCAGTGGAAAAATTACACAGTGATTTGTCCTTTGAATACCTCAGGGATTCCTATGCTCACACTGATACGGCACATTTCCATTCCTCTTGAGTGAGTCTCTCCAGGCGTGTCATAGCCCCCCCCTCATTAAAATTGCTGTCTCTCATTGGTTTATGACACTGTCTGTCTGATCATTGCTTCTCATCTGAAGTGTCTCTCTGTGCGGATGCCAAAAGAGACATGAGTTCGTCCTTTGTCTGCTGACTGTGTGTCATATGGAGGGGGTAGGACTTCTGCTCCTCCTCCTCCTCCTCATCAATGTCTTAATGCACGTTCCTGCCTCCCCCACAGGAAGTGGCACTTTTCCCACCGTTCAGGAATAAAAGGGAGACAGGCGGTGAGCAGAGCAATGCTACATGAGCACATTCCCTGTGCCAGAGCCTAGCGTACAGAGAAAAAGACTGGAATGGTGTGTGTCATTATACTCCAGACAGAGAAAAGCATGTGTGTGTGTGCTGACAGCTGCCTTTTTCCCTCTTTTGCCCAGTATGGCAAGTGCCTATGTCTGCTGATGAACAGTAGGATTTTCATTGGGCCCTCGTCTCATATCCATGCACAGTCATAACAGTTATTGGCTGGGTCATTACTCTTAAAGGGATAGGCCATTCTGCAGGAACCTGATCACTGAGCCTACAACACATATTCTGCATGGGCATGAACACAGTTTACTTATTAAATTACTGGATATGTGTGGGATGTGTAACAGCTCTCCAGGGTAAGCAGAGTGCCTACTCCATCACTGAGAGTTTCATAGCACAATGCATTCTATTGGTGAATGTATTTTATTTATCCCTATTTGTGTGTGGGTGGATGTAAAGAAGAAATAAAAATGTTTGCTCTTAGGCTGTATTGTTAAGCTAAATTATCAGTAAAAATTACTCAAATATTTACTTAAAAGTGTTTGTTTTATTTCATGAATAGTCAGAAAATACGTTCTGAGACACAAAGAAAAGTGGGAAATCTTCACATTTGAAGCCCCCCCCCCAAAAAAAACAAAAACAAAATACAAATAATAATAATAGACATAATGACATTTATGTGTATTTCTGTTTGTTTTACAGAAGAAAACAATGGAAATGGAGTTAATTCATTGTCTGAAAGACCAGTGCTGCCTGGACATACTGAAGTAAGTTTCAAACTGAAAATTGACTTGATTTTTTTTAAACTGCTGGACAATAACACTTTCTTATAATGTCCATGTGATCACTTCAAGTGCAACAATATTATCCTTACATAAGGCTTTTAGCCACACTGAATAATGGTGGGCTTTCATATGTCTGTAAGATGGTCGACCTTTTGTTCACTTGCCACTCTCATCGCTGAGTCACAAGACATCTTAGTCTCAAGTAACTCATTTTTCTGTAACAGTGAAAAAGATAAAGTGTTGCTGTTAATTAAGAGCAGTTATTAAGTTACGGTTCTGTCATGAACACATTATTATCTGCACTACATCAGATCAAAAACTTTTCTTTTTTTCTTAATATCTTCATTAAGTCAGAATGTGGTATTGCTTAACTGTAAAAATAACACTGCTCAGGGCTTGTGTGGGTCTGATAAACAAAGTGGGTGGAGTTCGGACAAACTGTTAAAGATACTGTGTTATCCATGGTGGATTATAGCCTACATGTAGCCTTTGATAAGAAGAAGAGTATCCTAAATATGCATGACAGACACCATGCAAATGTATGCAATCCAAATAATTTAGTAGTTTACACAATCTGCATGTAATCACTGAGCCTCGCTTTTATATCTGACACAATTTAAGCCTTTGGAAAGAACTCTATTAGTTAGAAAAACATTACAATATAGATGTTTTTTGAGATAAAAAATTACACATTTCTCATGTAACCCGTAAAGACCCAGTGCTATTTTTGTAGTAGTTCCCAGAAAAAACTTTTCTCTTTTTAATATTTCTTAACTGATTATTACCATTTATGATAATATCTTCTGCATCTTAATATTTTTTCTCTGTAAATCATGTACTTTCATATTTTTAATTTGTATTTGATTGAGATATTCATGAAAAAATCAGGGTTAATTCAAAGTTTATTAAATCAAAATGGAAGCAAATGAAGAAAAAGTTAATTTTTTCAGAAAATATATAACATACTGAACATAAACAATGTGTCTCCATCCACTGTCATTGATCTCATGTGTTTTACTGCTGAATGTTGTAGAGGATTACTGTGTTTCCTCGTCCACTATAGAACCTCTGAATGTCCAAATGGGTCATATCTGATGACCATGAAAAGATGACAAACTCTATTTTACACCAATTATTTACATGTATTCATAGGATGAGTGGATCCACAAACATATGTGTGTGTGTGTGTTTATTTATTTACTGGTGGCTTCTATGAAACTGGTCCCTCAAAACCGCACACAAGGTCTAAAAATTTAAACGACATGTAGACTAACATTATGAGGCAAGTCAGGAAGCACTTTGGATCTATTTTATGAAGCAATATTGACTGAGATAAAAATACATAATTTTTCAGATAAAACACATTGTTATATTATTTTCATACAAAACTCCACATGTAACAGTAAAATAGACATGAAAATTCCACACTGCTGTTTTTGAAAATATCTTTTTATTCTCTCACAGGTACATTTTGGGAATCCAGAAATGACCACTTTTGCATAATCACTCGCGACTTATGTTTAAATGGGCAGGTTCTGCATGTAACACAGGTGGACACCATGGGTCACGCACAAAACCTGGATTGAGACTGTTGATTCAGCAAAAAGATGCATATCTGGATTAGAAAAAAAGACTAGAATCCTCAAATTTAACACAGTGTCTTTATTTGTAGCACTATACACAACCATGTCCTGTTTCCTGTCCCAATTCTATTTCTGATCCTAAAATGTTACTAAAAATGTATTAATTTTGGGTCAGAGTATCTTTTTTTTTTTTTTTTTTAAATCTGGGGTCATCATTAGGTCTCGGGAGAAATATGTCTAAATTTCTTATGTATTATTGGGACTAAAAAAAACTGGCTAAGTATCAGTTACCAAAATAAACCTAGTTTCATAGAAGCACCCAAAATTGAGTCATTAGTTTCAATAGGTGACAGTGGATCCCACGTTGTCTAAGCCAAATGTGTCTTATGGGATTAGTTAGTGATGTGGATAAGAAGAAGGATACTGTAAACAGAGGATGGAGGAGGGTTTGGTCAGAGCGGCTGTAATGCTAGAACTAATCTTTGACTTTTTGATGCTACAGTGTCAGTGAATTTCAGGAGAAAAGACAGGAACTGAGATACAGGAATTAATATAGAACATGTCCCTCTGTCTTAGGCTAAATGTAGTTTTGGATAATGAAAGGCTGTAATTGAATAGAATCCAAGACTTGTCTTTTCATGTGGTTTGTTACACCCATATACTGTGCATGGACATTGCATACTAAACATTAAAAAGCTACAATCCCAGCAAGTGAATGTCTCCATCTGGATTTAACAGCAACTACTACAATTAAAACTGAACATTTTGTTATTCTGTCTGTATTGTATATTCTAATGTCTTACAAAATTTCACATACAACTATTAAACTGCATTTTCATGTCTGCCTTTAATCATATCCTTTCTTGATCTGTTGATTTGCTTTAATTTCCCAAACACTTAGACATTTCTTTTGCCATTGCTGTTCCTCCTGCAGATAGAAAAGCTACAGCCAAACAAAGACACGGTGTTCTTCAGGGATGGAGTGCGAAGGATTGACTTTGTTTTGTCTTATGTGGACGACAAAGATGGAGAAAAGAAACAGGTCAGTGTAAAACAAAAACTGCCACTCAGCATTTTTTTGATGTGGTCCATGACTAACTGTTGACACCAGTGGCATTATTACACAACTTATACCCATAATAGGAATAAACAGTGCCATAAAGAGGAAGTGAGAAGAATGTCGAGGTGTTTTTGAAGGGCACAAATCATTAATGAAATCAACAGATTACGTTGTTGAATAGCATATAATGACAACATTTCAACAAATAAAAATCAATGGAAATGTGATGACATTCTTGTAAATATACCACATACAGTTCAGTCCATGTATGTCTAATGTGAGTCAGGATGAATCATCAGTCACATGCATGGAGGGTCAGGGGTGTGTGGAAGCATAAATGTAACTTCATATGGCATGTTTTGCATCTATTTCAACAGATCCAACAGTACATATTCCCTTTATTCTGACTTAGATGAGTTTAAATCATTTTAACTGTACTGTTTGACTTCCTTTATTCTTTTTTTAGTTGGACTTAACTGTTTACATTAGTCATGTGAAGGGAATTCGCAAAGTAATAATTTCATTGCTCAGTATTGCTGTATGTACCGGTAATATAGTGCCTATTGTCTCACTTCATACAGTATTGCTGTATGTAATATACAGCAATACTGAGTAGTATATTATATATAATTATATTACTATACAATTCTAATATTAGTATACATACTAATACTAGTATTGTATTGCATACTAATATTAGCATTGTAAACTAAGTATATAATACTTATATTAGTATACAATACTAATATATGGCAATACATTTCTTGAACTTTGGATCTTTTGCCACCACTGTCTTGATGTTAATGCTTATACCTTAAACTGTACACGACAGCTGGACAGGTACCACGTCATGACAGTAAGTGTGATTAATGCATAATGTCACTGCAGAACAACAACTTTAAAATGAATGATTGATGGATACAGTGCCACAGCTGATGTTTGTGGATCACACTGTGCTGTTAGTTGGTTTCCTGGACAGATGATCATTTGTTACTGTGAAACACAACAGTATGGCCACACATAAATATTCATTATTCTTAATGCATCCTAATACACTACCTTCGTGTTTGCTTTTCCATCTTGTTTTTCTTGCAATTTAATATGTAGCATTGTTATATTTTCTTTTATTAAATTGATCAAGCTGTTCTGTTAAAAACAAACTATAAATATGGTACGTCATTATTACTGGTCTGTTTTCCTCTTGTTTTAACTGAACATCAAGTACTTGAATCTAAATTTGGACATTATATCAGTGCCTATTGTCTCACTTCTCTCTTGCTCCTTATGCCTGTTAGTTTCACTCTATGACTTGTTAAACTTTAATTGATGTAAGTGTTTGACATGTTGTGGAAACTGTAATTGTTAGAAATTAATAAATAGTATCTTACTTTCTATGTGTTCTCTCCCTTTATTTTCATAAGTAAGGAATGAACTGTACGTCTGTGGTTTGATCTGTTGGCGTGTGGTGTGCACATACTTGTGGCTTAAATGTGTTTGTGTGTGTGTTTTTTTTCTCCAGGAAAGGAGGAGGGAGTTTGAAGCCAACCTTGAGAAAGTAGGACTGGAGCTGGAGACTGAGGACAAATCAGTAAGAAACTTAACCACAGAATGCTACCGCCACCTAGTGGACTGTACGCTGCAACACATGAAGTTTGGCAAAAACAGTCTTAAAGGGATGGTCCATTATCTGCACCACATTTACAGTAGCTACAGTTTTAAATAGTTGCAGTAGTTTCCAGCGTATCTTTGCTCAGTTTCAATATTGTTCTTTTACATTTAGTATTTTATATTATCTTTATCTGTCTGTTGCATTTGTTGCCTCCTTTCTCATGTTGTACATTTGAAAATAAAATCTTATCTTATCTTTCAGGACGCAAAAGACCAAAAAACATACTTCTTAAAGATTCATGCTCCATGGGATGTACTGGCCACTTATGCCGACGTCCTGAAGATTAAAGTTCCCTTCAAAGAGAGTGACATCCCGCATGGTCAGGACGTTCCATTGGAGTGGCTTTCACATCCTTTCCGTCTGCCAAAGCACATCATGCACCCAGTTCCTGATTATTTCACCTATCCATTTGATAAGGGCAAGACTGACTTCTTCCTCATAAATGACAGGGACACTTTCTTCCCACCATCCACAAGAAACAGAATAGTGAGTGTTAACATCTCTCATATCTGTCTGTGTAAAATCACTTCTATTTTTGATTTTGTCACAGTTGAAGTAATCCATCTGCCCTCAGATGACTCTGAGGTAATGGCACATTTTAGAGTTACCCTCAAAAGTGCTTTTAAAAATGGCTGCTGAGTAAGTTTATAGTGCAATGAGTTGAAAAGTTCTCATAAATCCAAATCTCGTAATCCCCTGTTAAATCCCTTCTTTGTCAATAGGTGTTCTACATCCTGGCTCGGTGTCCATACTACAAAGAGGGCAGGAACGAAAAAGACAAAACTGGAATCAAGCGACTGCTCAGCAATGGCACTTACACTGCAGCCTTCCCACTTCATGATGTAAGATGCAAATATGACCTCACCACAACCCAAATGTCATTAAAAACCTTTCATAATGAGGATTAGAAAAAAACATTTTCTACATTATATCACTGAATATTTATCTCTAGAAACCCTTACAAATGTTTCTAGGGGTTTCATTTCTATTAATATATCCACTAAAACACATACATGGATATAATTGATCAATTCACATTGTTGTTTTCTATAGATGTATGTTTAATTTGAGGTGAGTTTCTAGATTGACAGAGCTTTTGGTCGGTCCCTGAAGGGAGCATGCCTCCCTTTTCTGAGTTTTAGTGTTTTTTATGTAACAAGGGGGGAGGATTAAAACAATTTATCTAAAATCTTTTAAAAATATTTCTTATTTTAGGGATTGGTTATCTGTTTTTTCTACAGTGCTTTTATGAACAATACAATTTAGCAAAATCAGTCTGCAATCCATATTTCCATTTACACATAGTAAAGGAGTTGAGTACATTCTATACATTTTGATATTCAAAATATATTCAATCCAGTCAGATTATATGAAGTGCCTAAACACTGATTATAAGCAGGAATGGCACATTCTCAGATATGACTCCTTAAGCATAAAGCAAAAGTATAACCACTGGTCACAGCTAACATAAACAGTGTTTTCCATTTATGTCATCTGACTGCATGAGTTAACAGAGAGATTGTGGCGCAACACATTATTTAGAATTTAGTATTTGTCACATGTGAGATAAACAAGTTGTGGCAAAAATATACAGAGAATAGCATTGTTGAAAGTCATATTGATATTACAACTAACATTAAAAATATTGTACATATCTTTTATCATAATTTCACTGTCTTGATGACAGAAGGTGGAAGCAAGGGGTGTTGTTTTTGGTTCGGTTTGTTGGTTTCTGTGATTGTTAACAGTAGCAACAAAACTACTGAATGAATTTATACCAAATTTGGTTTATAGATTACCAGTAACTTAAAATAGATGTTGTTAAATTTTTGGGAAATGTAGGTCTAAGTGCAGTTTTTTTACAAGCCCCCCCCTCCTATTTACTTAGAATGAGCGAAATTTCAAATGTTTATAAAAACATCAATTTGGTTTCAATTTACTTCAAACTATCCTAACATCAGCACATGCGTAGACATAACGGCATCAGCTGGATTAATGCTAAAATACGGTATAATATGTCCGACAGGTGGGATTTGTTGTACCTGTAACCACTTGTTCTCTCAGCTCTTTTGAGGTTGTATGAAAGTTGTGAATGGTTTAACGCTTCGGTTTTTGTTAGACACTATATTTCAACATTGGGGAGGGGGGTGTAACCAGTGTGTCCCAAGCATAAGTCACCCTTTTAAACTATGTAATATAACACTTTATGGACCTATAATTTAACACATAATCATTTAACAGCCTACTTTTATATACCTCAACTCTGTTTTTTTTTTTTACTACTATAGTAAATCATCCTATTGCTGTAATTATTATTATTACTATTATAATATAAATATTCTCCACACTCTTATGCTAAATTCTCTGTCAGAACCATTATATTTTCTAACCGTGGACATAAAATTACTGTAGTTATTTCATATCCCCATTACATTACACCATTACTATTGCCTCTTGTCCTTATTCACGATAAATTCAACAGTGTTGTTAAAACTGAACCTTGAACCAGGTTTATTCTCCAGAGGTCTTTTGTTCAAATTGCATTATCTTGTATTTTTTTTAGTGTCGCTACTGGAAAAGAGCAAGAAACGCAGAATGTGAGAGTGAGCGCTACAACTTGTACAAGCACTGGGCCAGGTTTTTGTGCTTTTACAAAGAGCAGCCTCTCAACCTCATCAGGTAATGCATTCTGCTTGGATTGTGTTGAACGAATCACTCAACATCCACAGTTTGAGTTTGTTGTAGTGCAGTGTTTATACAGTATGTGCATTAGTATAGTTGAGTCCACAGATGGAAGCGGAGTGGGTCTAGGGAAGTCCAGCCAGAACATTGACAAATATAAGATTTTTTTTTTTCCAGAGGTATGGGGGAGATGGTGTGTAAGTGCAGTAATAATCAGTAGTTTATAGGTTCACACTGGTACTCTATTTATATTTTATAGAATAGAATGATTTTTGTTGTCATTATACACAGCACCGTGTACAACAAGATTTAAAAAACAACTTCCAGCAGTGGAGAACACACAAATATAAAAGACAAGATACATTTCAAGTACTTGGTACAAACATAAATAAAGTATATGACTACTAAAAACTATTAAAATGTATAAAAGGTAGTAAAATTGAGAAAAACACAGTAGAGAGAGTGAACAATTTTCTAGTCTACAGAGGGTGTTTTCCAAACTTAGGGTCAGGTCATGATTATTTTTATTAGTTCAACAATCACCAAAGGGAAATACTGAGCAATAATATGATAAGGAAATGTATTTTCCAAATTAAATCTGAGGAATGTTCGATAGAAGAGTTTACAAATGTTGACCTCATCATATCCATATAAGATGAGATATTCTTTATTGATTTCCCTTAAGCAGGAAAGGAGATATATCGGTCGTAAAAAATCTATTACAAGATTAACTCTTGACTTGCATTAACAATAGTTATAGCTATAATTGAATAATAGCTTTCTTCATGTAGCTGTTGATGCAATGACAATGCTTCTTCAATATATATATATATATATATATATATATATAAATGAATTATATTGGAATTTAATATGTAAAGACACAAACAGCCAACAACAACAACCTACTGATGGAAACTGTTTAATGCCTGTTAATCCACTAATCCTATCGATACATGTTTAAAAAAAACAACTTGTAAAAATTTTTCATGGTCAGATATAACCTATTTGGATGTTCAGTCATCTTCTACAATATTGAGTCACCAGTAAAACCTATGGAGTTGGATCAGTGACAGTGGATGGAGACACTTGGTTTATGTTCAGTTAATGATATATTTGCTGAAAATTTACTTTTTCTTCAGTTTTCTCTGTTTTCTTTTAATAACCTTTGAATGTGAACATCTAGATAATCAGTGAATTAAATACAGCAAAAATATGATTTACACTGGGGGAAAAATCGAAATACAGAGGAAAATATTACAATGCATGGAGATACATCACTTAAGAAAGGTTAAAAATAAAGAACAATTATTTCGGAACTACCACAAAAATAGCACTGGGTCTGATGATGCTGCAGAAGTGAAATACAAATATATCATCACACATAAAATAAGACATAATCATCAAAAGAGTAACCTTTCAGTTAGATATAAGAACTTCTTTTTAAACAGACTTTGAAAATCTTATTTCAAAATGTTTACCATTGGCAGATTTTTTTTTTTTCTTAAATGAAGCAAAGAAAAAAAAAGGCTGCTAATGGAACATGTGACAATGTTCTTGGTAAGATTTAGATTTTAGCAGAGGATAACGTAAGTATTCATCATCATATTCTAAGCTGTGACTCTGTCTTGTCTTGTAGTCTCACATCAAAGATTTAAAGAATACATTTGTTGAGAAATGATGTTAACAGTATTTGTTTTCTTGTAGGAAATACTATGGAGAAAAGATTGGGATCTACTTTGCTTGGCTTGGTTTCTACACAGAGATGCTGTTCTTTGCTGCCGTCATGGGCCTTATATGTTTCACCTATGGAGCACTCAGTTATGATGACAACATATCCAGGTCAGTGCCATGAATGACTCCAAATATTCAACCCATGTAGGATGTTCAATGTCTCATAACATCCAGTAATATAATATACACTATATTGTCAAAAGTACAGGGTGTCCCATAAGTCTACATACATAGGAAAAAGAAAAGTTTCTTGACATAATAATAATAATAACAATAATAATAATAATAATAATAATAATAATAATAATAATAATAATAATAATAATAATAATAAATAAATAATATTCTCTATATGACTGTGTGTCCTCCACTGCTGAAGAACATCTGAAATATAAAAAAATACATATATGTTTTGAATGTATTGCGTTTCCTATGCAATTTCAGTTATCTGGATCACACTCACACACTCTACTTACACTCAAAATTAATAAAATTTCACATTGTACATAATTAGTGCAGTTTGGAATTTCACAAAGTTAAAAATAACTGTCTACCACAAAATAGTGTATACAAGACCTGTTCAGTAAACACAAGGAGGGTTATCGTTTAAGAGGGAAACACAACTTTGAAATCAGCAAAATTCACACAAACAGGAAAATATTTTGCATTTCTTTCTGTGGAGTGAGACTGTGGACATTAAAGTATGTTCTTCTGCACTATAATATAATAATTTAAAACAATATAATGCTAATTCTACCTAAAGAACCAAAGAAATAATCCGAAAAATAAGGAAAATGCCCACTCTTCAAGAGGGACAGACCAATTATTGGCTATTATTGGAGCTGTGTTTCACATTTTTAGTATCAGTATTTTTGTCGTACAATGTCTCATAAAAGAGAAAAATTGAATAATGTGAATACTTATACTCTGAAACAAATATGTTTTATGTACTGCTCATTTCTACACTTTCCTATTGACCATAATAACTGCGGGAAAAATTGAAATTACAGTTAAATGTAGTTCAACTATTTTGTGCACAAATTATTCATCAAGCTTTAGCATTTTTACTGCAATTGTACCATATATCAGATATTTATCACTAATAGTCAATATCTGTACCTGATCTGAAAAAAAAAACCTTGATCTATGAAGCATCTATATATAGATACTTTTATATATATATATATATATATATATATATATATATATATATATATATATATATATATATATATATATGAAGTTTGTATATAACTAATCTACTTTCTCTATTAATTTAGCAAAGAAATATGTAATGCCAGTATTGGGGGCAATATCCTGATGTGTCCTCTTTGTGACAAAAAGTGTCCTTTCTGGAAGCTCAACTCTACGTGTCTCTCGTCTTGGGTAAAACACTACATACATTTCACACATTCAACTATGTGCAACTTACTCATGTTAAATACATATCTTGCGACAAATACAATCACTCGTATAATAAAAGAAGTTCAGAACCCCTTTACAACAGTATTTGTCTGTTAGTAATTGACTGCTGTAATGTCAGTGAACCATCCGCATTTAATCAAGACAAATGTTTCCTGCTGATTCGGCAGTATGTCATCCTGTTTGAGCTCAGCGTGCCACTTCCTCAGCCTCTTATCTTTTTCCATATTCTCTCTTCCAGCAATCCCATCTGTTTGATAATGAGGGAACAGTATTCTTTGCCATATTTATGGGGATTTGGGGTAAGTGTCAGTTGGTATTGTATTTATTGTGTTTAACCCATGTAGGAGTTCCAATATACTCAACATGTCAAACAGATTTTCACAGTTAAAGCCTTTTCACACTGATCACTATCAACCCTTGTCTAGACTATTATGGCTCTTATAAAGGTGCCAGGTCTGTTATGTTACACCAAGCAGGTGCTAGTTTGCCTGATAACTGCAGAGTCGACCTTATGCACCTAAAGAATGTCCTCCTGCACTGGGTTAGACAGGAAAGTGAGGGATGTCGACAAGTACTTAGATTTAAGAAGAGTTGGATTTAAAAGAGTGATATTTGCTTTTTTAAATTGAAATACCATTATCTCACTGAAATATCCAGTTTTAATTTCCACAGACCAGAGCACATGCAGAAGTAAGCATGACATCGACTTAATTGATTCTAAATGTAATATATTACAGTTACTTGGGGTGTCCAAATTATTTTTCCTCCAGTGTATTTTCATATTTTACTACTACTGCTTCTAATAATCAATGATGACAGTATTCCTGGCGAAGAAATATTTGTCAGAAGTCTTGACGTTATATGTGCAAATGTCATGACATAACTAGTTTAAAAACTGAACAAATTAAACAGGAATTAAAACTGTTTACAGAAATCTATTTGATTTTTGATTTTTGCTGAGATTAATATAAGGATAGCTTTAAAGCAGCTGGAGGGTTCGAATTCAGACTTTATCAACTATTAGGGTCCAAATACACATTCAACTCGATTTTATTTGGAGAGCCCCAAATCGTGTGCAAAGTTACTGATTCTAATATTATCTATGTTGGAATAAATTCTCTTTGTCTCAGACATGAACATCTGTCTAGTCTGTTTTGTTCTGTTACATCTTCTATGTTATATTCATGAATTGCCATCCAATTTACTAATACGAGTACACATATTTATGTTGAAATGCACAGAAACATGAAACATCTGCTTGCTATACAGGAATGTAGTATTTGCATCACTTTTCACCTCTGGTTTTAACATTTCCCTTGTAGATAAAAGTTGATGAAACACACCCATTGAGGTGTGGAAAAAAGTGTTAGACCATCAAACATCAACAAAAATAATGCTTATGCAAAAAAGGACTCACTCCTGTGTGTGTCATGTGACTAAAACCGAATAAAACATGCAATGTCTAAATGCATTTTAACAGTACAATGACATAGATATTGATAAGAACTGAAGTGTTTTTGGTTATTATCAAGAAAGCATGGAAAATTGCTTGATATCGGCTCTTAAATTAAACTCTTATGAGATTTTTTTAAATTATATTTCTTCGAACAAATGTACCTTTAATTGTACCAGGTATTAAATGAACAAGGAATTGAAGAAATCAAGCAGTGGTCTAATCATTTTTTTCCTGTAGCTGTACAATGATACTGAAGTACTTGTCGATGAACAAACATGTTGGTGTCATTTCTTTGAATGTTTTTGGCAGTCACTCTGTTTTTGGAGTTCTGGAAGCGGCGCCAAGCCCGACTGGAGTACGAGTGGGACTTGGTGGACTTCGAGGAGGAACAGCAACAGCTCCAAATCCGACCAGAGTTTGAGATCCGATGCACTAACAGGAGACTCAACAAGATCACTCAGGTACTTCAGAGCTGCATTTAAGCATTAAACTTAACATGGCAGAAGTTAACCCTATAATAACAGTGGTTTAACTCCTTAGGAAATGGAGCCATATCTCCCCCTCACCAGCAAGTGCGCTCGTTTCTGCCTTTCAGGAGCCACCGTTCTCTTCTGGGTAAATGCTAACTATTACACTCAGTTCTGTCTATGTGTTTGCATTCATTTTCCGATGTCTGTTCATTACTACAAACACAGACTCCTTATTATCATTGCACATGATTATATACATTTTATTTGACAGCAATCCCTGTCATGGCATAAAATAGTATAAAAATGTTTGTGTATATATATATATATATATATATATATATATATATATATATATATATATATATATATATATATAGCTCTGGGAAGATATCAGACACCACTGTAATTACCTCTGAAATTAGTATGTGCACATGTATGACAACCATTTCATTCCTATATTTGTTGAATTCCAACACAAGCACATCTTAGTCTACTGAAGAAACACCTGATCCATGTCTTATTTAAGAAGGAAAAAGTATAAAGATGACTACTGTGGCCATCACTATCTTCTAACAATAGGCAGAAGCAATGCTATTAGTACTGCAAAAGTAATTGAAATCCAAAAATAAATGAAAACTACTGGACTCTGAACATGTTCCCAAACTCTGAGGACTGGGTTTTCTATCAGGACAAAGCTCCTGGCCTGAGCTAGATCAATATATATATATTATGCATGAGATTTATTTATTTATTTATTTTTGGTCAGGCGGTGCTTACATTTTTACTAATTGTTTGTTTGTATTGTCGTGTATCTGTCTAAAAAATACAAAAACGCACTAAGAAAAGGACAGAATGTCTTTAGCTGAATGTGTGAAATGACACTGCAGGTAATATCAGTATCTGTGCTCCTCTGTAGGTTTGTCTGATCGTGGCCTGTATCATTGGGGTCATAGCGTACAGGCTGGCCGTGTACGCTGCCTTTGCGAGTATCATTAAAGACCCAATGAGGAAGATCCAGGTGGTGGGCAGATTTATCACTCCACAGCTAGCAACTTCTGTCACAGCATCCTGCATCAACTTTGTCATCATAATGATCCTCAACTTCTTTTATGAAAAAGTAGCTGTTTGGATCACCGATATGGGTCAGTAGATCACATTAAACCGCCATCAAAACACATGAACTGATCAGTTAATGTTTAAATATCTTTTTCTATACAGTTTCCCATTGAGCTAACTCTAATACGAAGCTGTCTTCATATTTTTTTTCCAACAGAAATCCCCAAGACTCACCTGGAGTATGAAAATCGTCTGACCATGAAGATGTTTTTGTTCCAGTTTGTCAACTACTATTCCTCTTGTTTCTACCTGGCGTTCTTCAAGGGCAAATTCGTGGGATATCCTGGAAAATACTCGTACATGTTTGGAGGGGGGAGCAAACTGAGGAATGAGGAGGCGAGTTGTTTTTTTTTTTTTTTTTTTTTTTTTTTTTTTTTTTTTTGTTAGGTAACCCTTTAACTCCTGAGTCTTTAACAGTTCCAGTCAAAATTAATAAAACACGCAACAAAATGGACAATAACAGCCAAAAATGTGTAATAAACCAACAAAATAATAAGTAACATGAACAAAATAAGACCCAATTGGAACAAAAATGAAGAAAAATAATAAAATACAATATTAAATGTAGAAATGTAAAACAAAATAAGGAGCAAAATTAACAAAAACTAATATTTACAAAATAATAACTTAGTTAAAATGAACTAAAATTAAGTATAAATAAATTAATGAATAATATTGTGAATTGGTTCCAGTAGTTTTAGTTTTGGCTTTTTCTTTTTTTCTAAATCTGTTGCTTTTTGACACCTGTTTATCCCCATATATCAGATCCATGAACAAAACTTAGTAAAAATCAGTTTAAAAAAAAACAGCAATTTTTTCTGAATATTGAAACTAAACCATCTTTTCAAAATGTGTCATCGCTGACGCATAAGGGGTTAAAGGGTTAAATATATCCTTTTTTTAAAAAAAAAAAAAAAAGAGGTTACATCCATCCTAATCAATGTGAGAATTGCCAAGATGTATAGGAAATAAAATGATGTTTTTAAAATTCTGACTTTCTATTGTAACAGTGTGACCCTGGAGGATGTCTGATCGAGCTTTCGACACAACTGGTGATCGTCATGGCAGGAAAACAGCTGTGGGGGAACATTCAGGAGGCGCTGCTACCGTGAGTCTGTGGCACATCATCTTCCATCCAGTTTTTCTGTGTCTTAAAAATCACAAAGCAAGAAAGAATGTTCAAGTTTTGTTTAGTGCAACCGATTTATGTCACAGATCCCACAAGAGTTTCCAATGAGAATAAAATGAGTTTGTGTTTGAGAACATCAATTAAATCTAGTTTTCGCTTCGGAATCTGGTGAAACACACAATTTAATTATTTTTCTTCGATTATAAAAATATATGAATGTCTCTATAAAATACTGCAACATTTACAGTAAAGTAAAGGTGTCAAACAGAGGCCAAATCTCTCTATAAATGCTCAACTCTAAAATTTTCTCTTTGTAAATGTAAATGTCTAAAAATATGAATAACCTGAACAAGTACAAGCATGCTTCAAGTTTGTCAGTGTTCTGCCTGTTATTAAATGTTTTGTGGTTTTTTGATCCACTGTGATCTGTAAGTTGTAATTTACATATGTACATGATAAACGTATACAAAAATTGCACTTAGTTTTCTTGAGAAATTTCAATTTGTTCATTTTACTCACAATGTATTAAAGGATAGTTGGCAGATGCAAACATTTTCATTGCATGTTACTTGTTTCCGCTCTAAAACATAGAGGAAAGTTTGGAGTTAGCATTATTTATATATTATTATGTTGTTATGTCACTGGTGTAATCTACTTCAGATACAAATTTGGCTTAATGGGACCCCTGAAGTAAAATAATTTTGACACCCCTGCAGTAAAGGTTCAGTCAACACAAGGTCTCACTGAGTCTGCAGTCAATTAAAATAGTGAGATAAGATTGAAACATAATCCTGTGGGACATTTGTGGAAGTATGAACTTTTGGAGTACTTTGTTTTAAAGACAGAATTACACTCTTGTGAATGATCTTAATAGTCATTGTGCAGAATTACCAGTTGAGAAACACAGACATCCCAAGTTCCAAAAACTAATTTCAGGCAGATGCTCATCAGCCCCCCCACCCCCTTTTCCGAACTACTGAACGAAAATGTGTAATTCATGAGTAAAAAATTGCTAGAAAATCAATGAAGTGATATAAATTGAATATATGAGGTGTGTTTTTTGTGTGTGCCCAGACCAGGGCTATAAATTAAAGGCCTATTGGAGTCCAGAGGTCACATGACCCACATATTGACCAAAAACGTGTAATTTAAGTAAGCATTTGCTAAAAAAATTAAAACAAACCTATCAGAGTAGAGAGGATTATATTTAGTACAGTTGGAGTGACATGATCTCTGCGCAGGGTTTGCGTTCCATTCACCACCAGAGCCATAATATTTGCTCTGTCTCTGATAGGATACATTTCTTTATTGTCATAATTAATGATGGACCGCTACATCAGCTGGTTGGTATTCCATTTTTTTCATCTATCGGTATCAGCCTGTTGCTGGCTGATATTTTGATCCCTGCCATGATTTATTGACAGGTGAAGTTCATTGCATCTCTCTGTTGCTGTTGTCCACATGAAAGCCATGTGTATGTATATTAATACTTTATAATTAAGTAAGCAAATCTAATCTTGATTTACTCATTCAGTACAAAACCTGAGCCTGTTTAGTTAAACACAAAGCGAACACTCTTGCAGAAATGTACGTAATTTTTCACGGTGCACCTGATGATTTCTCACAGCACACTGATCTAATGAACTGGTGACTTTACAGAGTGATGCGTAACTGGTGGAGTGGCAGGAAGGGACGGCACCATCCAGAGAACCATTACAGCCGCTGGGAGCAAGACAACGTCCTGCTGAACTTCAGCCAGCTGGGTTTGTTCTACGAATATCTGGAGATGGGTGAGGAACTTCACACACTTGACTTGATATCCTTACAGTCGTCATGGTTGGTACGAGATGAAAGACCACAGATCACAATAAGGTCTTTCAATTCTTTGTCTTCTGTCTTTCTATAGTGATCCAGTTTGGCTTCATCACTCTGTTTGTGGCGTCATTCCCCTTGGCTCCCCTCCTGGCTTTGTTCAACAACATCCTGGAGATCAGAGTAGACGCGTGGAAGTTCACCACTCAGTTCAGACGGCCGGTGGCATCCAAGGCCAGAAACATTGGAGCATGGCAGGAAATCCTCAATGCTGTGGCCATTCTGTCTGTTGTAACCAATGTGAGTCTGAATATATATGAATATATGAACCTAAGTTAGTTTGTTTTTAATCCATGCTTTTTCATGTTTACACATATAGGGTCAGATTCACAAAAGGCCTGGGCGGTTTTTGCAGGTGCAATAATGAGACAAAAATGTTAATGGGATGCACAAAGCACCTATACAGGCTAGAATTAAGTACAAACTGCAATGCCAAGCAGATCCACACCCATGCAAATATCATTAATTATAAAACGGCTTCGTTACTCATCCATGTATCCTTATTATCCTGCACTTCAAGAGTGTAGTAGCTGCAGAACATACAACATTAATGAGATCCTGACTGATCTGCTGTAAAAAAAATTAAATTATATATATATATATATATATATATATATATGAAATTGCTGTTGCTGTGATACCAAATGGAATGTTACTGTTAATATTTCTCAAAATTCTCACCAATTTTCAGTGACGCATAGCATCACTTTAAAAGTCAGAAACGAATCAAATATGTGTTAGACCTGTTTGAAATATCTTCATTGGAGCCGATTTGGATATTTTACTAGGTTTTAATAAAAATGTGGAATACTATGAAAGAAAGGTGCCAATATGTCATTTACAATTGATGAGTAGATTGGACAGGTAGCACAGTTGGATCATATCATTCCATTTTTTTAGACGTTAAACATCTGTCGTCTTTATGGCATTTGGAAACTTGATTGACGTACAGGGTGTCCAGTCTGAGCTCTATTTTCCTCTGACACATGGGTCACAGTCAAATGTACAGTCAACTGTGTGAATTACTACAAAACTCTATTAAAGTGTGTCTATAAAAATGAATGAAAGAACTTCCAGGCAGAATTTTACCATGTCATATTCAAAGTGTCTGATCTGTCAGTCTATCATTGATATTCCAAAGAAGGGAAATGTAGAGAGGCATTTTACAACTGTTCATAAAAACTATGGCATTGGCTTACCTCCAAAACGCAAGTGAAAGTGAAAAGTGTCAATTTTTCACATGAAGTCCAAATTTCATTCAATCATTTTGAAGTGAGCTGGTATCAGCAGGTACTGTCAGGACTACACAACCCTGGATGACCCCCACTTTCACATTTTCTGTGTATTATATTTTGACCCAATCTAAGTGCATAAATGTGGAGAAACACCATAAACACTGATACAAAATGGGTATGGCAGTTAATAATAATAATAATAATAATAATAATAATAATAATAACACACTTTATTTATATAGCACCTTTCATACAAAAACTGTAACCCAAAATGCTTCACATTGATTAAAAAAATTTAATAAAATCTTAAGACAAGGGTGAAATAAGAAATACATTAAGATTGGATTGCACAAAATTCTAAAATTACAATAGGACTAAGTTGCAAAACATTACGTAAATATTTTTGTAACAGGTCTTTAAAGCTGAGCCAATTACAAGTTCAAGTAGTTTCCTGTCAAACGATTGGGCCCAATACTTTCTTAGTAGGTTTATCCCATCCAGTATATGAGTTATAATAGTATAGCACAGCCTTAAACACTGCCTTGCATTAAACTTACATATACCTCCTCTAATTCTTCTTTTTATATTAAATGTATTTGTCATTTTCTAACTTCCTGTGTTTTTCTTTTTCCCTAGGCCTTCATCATGGCATTCACCTCAGACATGATTCCCCGTATGGTCTACTTGTACGCCTACAGCGAGCGGTCCAACATGAGGGGCTACGTTAACAACAGCCTGTCCTTTTACAACATCTCACAGATACCTGAGGCCCACATGCCAGAGGAGCACAACAGCTGGATGGATAACTCCACCACCTGCAGGTACCAGAGGGAGATGTTACTTCTATTATGATGTTTTAATTATCAGGATGTTAGATGTGCTATCGTATCAATGACTGCATCACAGCCCTGTGCTTACTGCTTCATACAGATACCGTGACTATCGTTACCCTCCAGGCCATGAGAGGGAATACAAACACACAATGCAGTTCTGGCATATCCTGGCAGCTAAAATGGCCTTTATTATTATTATGGAGGTAAGATATATATATAGTAGTTTTTAACCCAGTCACAATTCATGTTTAATTTTAGAATTAACCCGTCCCACAAAAGGTAGCAACAGATTTTTTTTGTTCAGTTGATTTGCTTGTTAATACTCCAGCAGGCAAAATTGTTAGTTGAATTAATAATACTGTATTGGGTTTATAGACTGTCAGTGACCCAGAATAGATCTTTGGGGAAAATTAGGTCAAAGTTAAAATGTTTTAGGGATTTTGAAAACTTTTTTTCTCCATTTACTTAGAATGAGTAAAATTTCACGTCTATAAAAACGTAAATTGTGATTAAATTTATTTCTAACTTGGCATATATATAGAGGCACTTGGTATGCTGACATCAGCACATGCATAGACGTGATGACACCAGCTGGATCAATGGTGGGGTACCACCTGTTTGATCCGGCCCCTCGAATACATTTGTTAAATACAAGAATGATAGTGAATATACTGATAATTTTATTTCAGGTTCCACATTCAGATCAAAATTGGTCAGATCAGTAAAATATTATCATAATCTATAAATTATTCATTATTTAATATATTATGTTATTATTTTAGTGGTACAGCCCAATTCAGATCAAATTTGGTTTAATGTTTAATTAAAATGAGTTTGACACCCCTAGTCTAAAACATATGAACTTCATACATGTCCTGATTCAGTTGGATAATCATCCAGTCCTGTCTTACTTAACATTCAGCTTTAATTTTAGAATTTATTCCATTATGTATTATGTATACATGTTACATGACACCTTGCTCTTCTTTTTCCGCAGCATGTGGTGTTTGTGGTGAAGTTCTTTGTGGCATGGATGATACCAGACGTCCCGTCAGATGTGAAGGCACGGATTAAACGTGAGCGCTACCTGACGCAAGAGTACTTGCATAACTACGAGGTAGAGAGGCTCAAACTCCAGCTGAGCGCCAGTTTTGTCACTGAACCACAGTCTGAAATGACCTCCCCAACAGACAAGCATGAAATACTGTCGGAGTGCCTGTAACCTCTGCTTCATTCCTGTAAAAAAACAAAAAAAATAAGCAGTTTTCTGGGAGCGAGGACTCATGACTTTGGGATCAAAACGCTATTTTCTTCTCTATCCTTGACTAGGCATTAATGTCTACGTACTCCTATATTAGGAAGTGTACATCAGACATCAGAAAAATATTTGTTTTCTTATGATCTTCAACTCAGCTTCTTGTGTTGGAAGATGCTGCCAAATAATCACACGAAGCAAAATGTTTGTAACTGCTGTATGTAGTGATGCCTTCCTTTGCTAGTGTTTAATTTTTTGACATGCTGATAAAAGTGAGCCACTGCAGTGTTAAATATACAGTATGTGAAATATGGTGTGAGTAGCAATTACCAAGATTTTAAGAAGAGTTGGATATCAGTTTATTCAATTATCTGCATGAGATTCCTATAAAAAGATAACATAAAATGAAGGACTGAAATTATCCATAAAGAAGCTATATGTGAATTTTTAATTGTCTGAATATGCTGGGTTTTTGTGACGCAAAGGTCAGATACATGGTAGAAGTAGATGTCGAACATGCTGATACATTTCCTGTTTAACTATGAATGTAAAAAAAAAAAAAAAGAAAAACAGACTAACAAACCTATAAATACACAAGTTATGACAGATGTAAATGAACAACACTTGCTGGTAGCTATTTAAAGTTTTGTTTCTCTCACTCATTCATAGTTAGACCACAGTAGGTGATCATATCATTTGCTTTATCAGTGTATTATACTTCCACTTGCAGCTATTTTTCAGTGCATTGAAACAAAATGCCTCCATCATACAATTAACAAACAAAAAGGGGCCCATGTTCAATGCATAACAGAGAAGGAAACGGTGATATATATATAGTCTGAAGCTCATGCCCCGTCTTCTTAAAGCATGTTTTCCAACTTCCTGCGGGACCAATTTTGAGATTTATTATTAAAAAAAATTAAATAAAAAATAAAAAAACAGCCAATGTGAGTAAAATGTTTGTAGGATTTTATGTTTTCGTACAATCAGCTTGTATGTGAGCGAGTCAGTTGTGTCTGCTCTGCTGCTCTGTGTTACATATGTGAAGACAAACAACATCTTTTTGCAGATTTAAGATAATATACTGTAGGTTAATACAGCTTTAACACTGGTGTTAGATATACACTAATAAAGGACAGTCATCCCTTTGAACTGGTTATGAAGCGTTGCTGTAAAAGGAAACACATGGGTTGTAGTGACATTAATTTATTGCTGTGCGGCTGGTTTGTAACCCAAATTTTATATATTTGTGGTTAATGCAATTTCCTAATCATCTTTTTTAGATATTTTTTATTAATAAACTTGCAGTGTTGAACTGTATTTTGTATATTTAATCCTCATAAATATCCACAAAACAGTTACAAGACTTAATTTAAAGGTTCTACACACTTTGTTGACTCATGCAGGTGTTTTTACGTACAATGCTTAACACATCTCTTCTCAGGACTGTTGCACGAACTAAGATTGACTGACATCTCTGTTAGTATCCTTGCAGTTATTAGAGCGTGACAGTACAGTTCTGAATGAAACAACCCATTTATTCAGACCAAGTGAAAACACCTGTGTGGACATGCAGAGCCTTTGAAGATCATATTTATGCTCTAAATCAGGGGTGTCAAAGTCATTTTAGTTTAGGAACAAATTCAGCTAAATTTGATCTGAATTGGGCTGAACCAGTGAAGTAATAATATAATAATACATAAATAATGTCAACTCCAAAAATATCTCTATATTTTAGAGTGAAAAAAGTCAAATTAGATCATGAAAATGATTACATTGACAAACTATCTATTCAAATAATGTGAATTACATGAAACTAATGAAAGAATAATCAGTATTTTAACAATATTATGCCTCTGTTTATCATATACACATGTTCGTTATAACTTGCAGATCATATTAAATTAAATACACAAACTTAATATGAGGCAGATTATTAGTAAAATTGCACCGACTTCTCTTGAAATGCTGCAGGTTCTTCAGATTTGTTAAAGATTATTCAAATATTTTTTGAAATTATACTTTTTTTTTGTAAAAATGTGACATTTTTTTTGTAAGAGAAAAAATTGGAGTTGGGATTATTTATAGATTATTATGATATAATTTTACTGGTTCTGACCCACTTTAGATTAAATGGAACTCAATGTAGAACCTGAATTAAAAAGGATTATTAATAACTTAATATCTATTTTTGCATTTCACAAATTCATCAAAAGGGCCAGACTAGACCCTTTGGCGGGTGGGATTTGGCCCCTAGGCCTTATGTTTGACACCTGTGCTCTAAGTGCTAAAAAATTCTGGAGGTGTCAAAAAAACCATTATATGGCTTTACATTAGGTTTCAATCTGATGTAGTGTCTGGTTTGTTTGTTTGTTTGGTTTTTTTTTATCTAAAGCTTATAATATGTTTTTTTCTGTTCATACTGAAAGCTTTGTGATTCCACATATCAGCAATTTGTATTTTACAGTGAAAAGTAGCTTCATGTCATATCTCAGGATTACACATTGTCAACAATATTAGTGCTTAATAATATGCAGAGTTCACATTTTGATCAAGATGAGGGCTTCATATAATCCTACAAAATGCATGACATGTCCCCAACAAACCAATGCCTTAAATGTCTATGTTTACTTGGTTTTGGACAGTTTTGTAATGGGAGTAATTGGATATTTAAACTTAAACTTGTTTCATATTATGTTTTGCAATGTAGTCTCTTTTTTTTTGTCTATTTTTGTTCGAATGGCATGTATTAGTAAGTCTTCATGTACATATTTTGTCAATAATATTCTAATTTTATTGCAGCTCATTGTAAAGAAATGTTAATACTCACACTATATGAAGAATAAAGTATGTCTAAAGCTTCACATACTGCTTTTGTCATACGTTTTATTTGTCTTAATGCCAGACAGAGTTTTGCTGATTGCTGATTTGCTTATATTATAAATGAAAATATTAAGATAAAACGGGGATATTGGAGGCAGGTCCTGTTAAATGATGCAATAGCCATTTGTAGATATTTATTAATGTTTTGATGTGCTTTGGACATATGGCCAGTTTTTTGGTTTGTTTTGGATGTTTTTGTTGGACTATGACTGCGTTTGTTGGAATGTGGTTCCTCTGTTGGTAATTATGAGTGGTTGGGCCTACCACGAAGCCTCAGCAGCATTGCCTTGTACGGGAGGAACAACAAACTTAAACTACCCTTCAGCAGGCTGAAGGAGGAGTTTATGGTTACCCGGACAAGAGGGACTCTAGTGATATCAAAGTCTCCACGGCTGGCATAGTGGTGAGGACTGGCAGGAAGTGGTGTGCCCAAGAGGCAGTCGACCAGGCTGAGTCCCGCTTGCGACACAGTGAGCTGGTGGGAACAGTGGAATGTAGACGGGCAAGACTGAGGAGCAACCTAAGACCTTCCGTCAACAAGGCCAAGGGGAAGGAGAGGTGTCAGCTAATCCAGGAAGAGGTCCGGGCAGGGGTAGAAGAAGTACGCTGCAGTAGGGATGCGGCAGCAGGGAGCGTCGCCTCGATGGGAGGAGGCAACAGACCGGAACATATCATGGATAGAACTCTGGCAATCTGAGCCATACTGGATCAAGTTCCTCATACAGTCGGTCTACGATGTCCTGCCAAGCCCATCCAACCTCCACCGCTGGGGCTTGCCTGAGAACCCAGTGTGCCCTCTCTGCCAAAGACCCAGAAACCTGGAGTACATCCTGAACTGCTGCCCAATAGCACTGGGAGAAGGGCGTTACCGGTGGTGCCATGACCAAGTGCTACGGGTCATTGCTGAGGCCATCAGCACAGGCATCTCCACCAGCAAAAATCAACAGCCAACGAGGCAGTTCATCAAATTTGTTCGGGCTGGGGAGAAGTCACGACAGCTAAGGAGCTGTGCAGGGGGTTTCCTGGCATCAGCCCCGGACTGGAAACTGAAAGTCGACCTAGGGAAACAGCTCAACTTCCCTGAGAACATCGCAGTGACCACACTCAGGCCAGACATCGTCTTGGTGTCGTAAACAACAAGGCAAGTGGTCCTGCTGGAGCTGACTATTCCCTGGGAAGATAGGATGTGTGTGATTCAGGGCACATTCATTAATTTTCCGATCTCAGGCCCCATGAGCCTCCCGGAAGAAGTGGAAACTTAAGCTTTCCATATGACATACTTGTTTGGTGATTGGTAGAGCCGAGACCATGCCTATTTTCACATCTTGCAGAACCGCTGTCTTTAAAACCATAGACAATAGTATACCTAGACCTAGCATTGAACCGTAACGATGACGAGCTGTGGAGCCGCCATATTGGAGTGGAGTGGGGATGTGAGAATTTACACTGTATTTTAGTTGTTGCATGTGGCTCTGTGACCATCAACAAACATACGATTTCAAGCAGTGGCCTTGACTACCAGGACTAGTTTACTGTACTAACTTTTGTTAACTCTAGTTAACTCCAGCGCTCCCTGTAAATTTCCACCCCTCCTTGGAAATTATACGAATATTTTGCCATTGGTCCAGACAGAACAATCTCCCAATCATATCCCACTGGAGTATCCGGATCGGGATATAACATCAAATTAATCATAGTAGCTAATAAGGGAACGGGACGTAAGAATGCAACTACTACTACTATGACTGAAATTGACTAAACTCAGTAGTAGATCAACAGTATTAACAGGCTTCTCCAGATACTTGGTTACTGACTCTAGCATGAGTCCAGTATGATAAACAATAGAAGTGTACCTAAAGAAGAATTTTTATGGAAATACAAAGTTAATTTACGTGGCAGTCAGAGTCAGCAGACCTCCTCCAAGGCTTGATTTTTCATTCACATGTAACGTGATCGAGCCATAGGTGTTGATCCGTCTGATGTAAATGCAAAAAAACGCAACATCCTATCTTGTCTGAATCCTGAGATATTACCACTGATGTGTTTTAGCTGTTGATCTTTAGTATGACCTTTGACCTTCATTGCTCAAAATCTCATCCCATGACCCATTATCTATTAATCAAAATGTGTTCAGAACTTTTTGTGTAATCCTGCTGACAGACAGACAGACTCAAATGTAATACTTCCTTGGTAGAAGTAATAATAATGTTTGACACTAAATCTTTAGGTAAACTTGTAGGGCTATAGAACAACAGAATATTTCTAGTGTGAGTCTCCTCTCATTTACTGCACTAGAAATAAAAAGTGCACACAAACTATATAGTATATCACAGAACTGTTATAGAACATAAAGTAGGAAGTTGTGTACATTTGTTTGGTTGGACAATATGTAGCTAGAGGCACTGGGATTGTTCTCTTTCATTTTCCAATGCACCATAAAATGTACAAAAATAGTAATATAGTCATTCTCTTGAGATTCAACATATTTTTTGTATTTTGACGTTCATTGAAGTTTAAGTGTCTGAGCTGTTTTAAAGAAGCGAAAACTTAACTTATAAATGAAACATCAGTCATTTTTGGGTCAAGAATTAAGTTTTTTTAGATTCACCACTGTGTTTGGACATTTTAAGATAAGAAATTAAAATAAATTTCAAGTTTTCCAAACTACGGAGTATGAAAACTAATGTAAAACAGAACAAAACAGAAGTGTTAAATGAAATGGATGCAATGATATTTATGACCACCAGGTGACGCACGACAACCACAAATGGAAAGAGTCATGAGCTCGTGATGTTTCCTCATGTCTTTTGTCTAATTGCAGAACTGAAATGTTTTTTTTTCTTAATATTAGTAAAAAAAAAAACTGTGAACAACAAATATATTAATAATCACAATAATAAATATTGATTTATTAATGTAGTCTTCAAATGCTATAGATTAATACAACCACTCATATCCCTCACACAACCTTCCAACAAACACACACACACACACACACACACACACACACACACACACACACACACACACACACACACACACACACAAATCCCCCCAAAATATTTTTGTTGTGTGAAAAGGTATGCATGTCTGGTAATTAAAATAGGGGAGCCTCTTGAATTATTGATGTACTCCTAGGTTGGGGAAAAGACCTTGTTGGAGGAGAAACCCACTCCCTCTCATTTGGTTTCCATAGCACCGCCCTCGGGAGAACTGCAGCTTTCATATTTGCCATTCCTAATCTTCTTTTGTATGCCTTTTTAACCCCAAAAAAATCCCACAAAAATATATTCTAAATGAAACTGCAGCATACACAAACATATTTTTGTACGCATCATTAATTAATAACTGAAGTTGAAACATTTTATTTCTATCTTTTCTCCCAAATAGGCCTGTTTTCTTATAACATAGCTCCTAGAATTAGATTTAAAAAAAATGTACACCTTAATGTTGTATATTTAGTCAATGGCCTTTATTTGTGACTAAGCATCTGGCCAGATGTTGGACTAGGATCTGCTGTGGTTGACCTCGGTGCTGAACACGACGTCAGATGAACCTGCGCTCACCACAGGAGACACCATACAGCCTCACTCCCTCTTTGATTTATCCACGCTACTCCAAACACCCACTTCTGCCTGCTATAGTTTGCATTTATTTATTTATTTTGATTGTATTGTACCCTTCATCTGTTCTCCTGTCTTGTAATTTAGTCGATGTAGATCCTGTGATCAGCGACAACGATCAATTTCTCAGCTTTTGCTTTCGCTCGTGATGACACTTGCCTCGGTTACTGTACAACACCAGGCAGGAGATGCGCTGGAGGTGGACGAAGGCGCGCAGTTCGTTTGATTCCCCGTTAAATCGACGGCTTTTCGTTATTGTACTGTGAATATACATACAGTCGTCTGTTGGATCGCCTCCTCCCTGGACTCTCATTTTTATTTTTTTCATAACTTGCTGTGTTGTTTCCCTTGTAGCCGCTGCAGTCGGCCATCCTGTGCCGTAACATGACGATTAAGCAGTAAATATTATTGTAAAAATAGGCCAAAACACAGAAACTGGATATGGCGTCAGTAAAGGCGAGAGCCGCGGCAGGGGTGAAGGAATTTGCGGGGAAGACCCTGGGTCATATGTACAGGTAGGAACATGGTTGTTTTTTTTTTGTTTGTTTTTTTTCTCTCCCTCTCTTTCTTTCTCTCTGCGTAACAAATTGTTTCCCAAAAATGTAATTATTCTGGTGTTCATGAGCAGATCTGTGCGAATGAGTGGGTCTACAGGCTACCCAAAATTGTTTTACAACTTACAAGGATCCCTAGTCACGCCTCTAGAACTGAGAAGTAAATTATGTAATCAAAGTGCGTATGTGTGCGTGAGTGCGCTGCGTGTGTATGGGCGTGCGTGCGTGCGTGCGTGCGTGCGTGCGTGCATTATTGGCAGGGGTTTGGATGAACCAAGATGCCACTGGATGAAAGCTTACACACAGTCCATCGTGATGCAGGGCCTTCATGAATCTCATTAGCAAACAGGTTCCACAGGGCGCACAGGCCACAGCCTTATTTATTTGCGGGATTCATTCATATTTTGCAGCTCATTTTATTGTATTTTTTTCCCCTCGAAAACCAGTTACACACAACAATGACAAACCACCCCACAAGCTGACAATTTGACCTTTGAGCATCACCGACAGCATGTATATGATTTTTTCCGTTCTGTGCCCATATGTACTATATATATATATATATATATATATATATATATATATATATATATATATATATATATATATATATATATATATATATATATATATATATATATATATAGACGGTGAATAGTGAAGTATTTTGGGAATATGATGCATGTGTTCATTTTTACTTATAAGTAAAAATGTTGCAATATCCCAAAATATTTTAATGTTCGACAGAAATGTGTCGATTCTTTAAAAAAATGCATCAGATCGATATTCGCTACGCTCTACAAAAGTCAAGCCGTCATTTAATCAGTTTATATTTATTTAAATGTTTTGTTCCTATTAATATTTTGTTGTTTTGATCAATTATTTGACCAAAAAAAGTAGTATAGCCTGTATGTTTTTTTAATCATTGTGTGCATCATATTTGAATACGACACGTTTGGTGGCTTTCCTGAAAGAAAGAAAGAGAAAAAAAAACAGAAAAGGCAGTTTGAGGAATGCCCACAGACGTGTCTGGAGGCTGAGCTGCTGCTCGGTCCCGTGAATGTTAATGAGTGTGAAAATGAGCGGGCTGCTGCAATGCGGTACAGGGACACTGTTTGCACTCTCCTGCTCCACAGGGGAAGTTATTTTATGTTTACACCAATCAGCTCTGGTCCTGGAGGATGCAGACACACAACTGGAGATATTTGGTTTAGTGTTGTCAATTATGCATGTGTTTGACAGTGAGTGTGTGGCAGATAATCTCCAGTGTAAAGGCCAATAAGAATGTTCAAGACATTTCAGATACATGCAAAGATCATTCTGAATTTCTTGAATATTACTGAAATGGAAATACAAATAGGCCTCCTGGCTGTGTTTAACTACTTCTACTTATATTTTGGAGGCTTTATGATCACAGGTGTGGGTGTAGTTTTATTGGAGCCTCTTAGACAGTGTTGTCCTCACCTGGATGTTACAGGGTGATGGAGAGGAAACAGAAAACTGGGGATGTGATAGAACTGACGGAGGATGGACGGCCCCGGGAGGCCACAGAGAAGAAACCCCCCCTGTGTGACTGCAAGTGCTTCGGTCTGCCTCAGCGCTACATCATCGCCATCATGAGTGGCCTGGGCTTCTGCATCTCCTTCGGCATCCGGTGTAACCTGGGCGTGGCCATAGTGGGCATGGTTAACAACAGCACCATCCATCAAAATGGGAAGATCATCATCAAAGAGGTGTGGCAACAACAGAGTCCACTGCTGACGTCAAAACGACGTAGTGAACACCTCAACACACAAGATGCCTCATTTTTATTTATTTCCCCAAGAAAAAAAAAAGAAAGGAAGGAAAGAAAGAAAGAAAGAAAGAAAGAAAATAGCTCCTATGAACCAGAGATATAAGTAAAGGCCTGGTGCCTTAAAAGGCCTAATAATACATCATTTAATTTACTAAATCTTAAAATATCCGTCCCAAAAATCAAAAGTGTGATTTATTTTATGTCTTTGTTTCTGATTGGTACATTAAATATATTAAATATATACATATACTGTAATCAGGGCATAAACAGAGATTGTCATGTTTTTCGGACCAGTCATTTTTCCCAATGTTACTGTCTGACTTAAAATAATTCAATAAATGTGTGTCTACTTATGTTGTTATACAGTGGAATTTTGACTATGTAAAATGTAAGGGTGTAACGTACTTTATCAAATGCATCACATTGACAGGTGATACACATGAGGAGAACATTGTGTGCAAAAGCAAAATGCATAGCTCACATTTTAATGCATTTCTATGTGAATTTACAGTCTCTATTATAATTAAGGGAAAGAGCCTTCAGTGCTTACATCCATAGTGTTGTGTTGTGTTGCCCTATAGGCCAAATACCCAATTAAAACAGTTTTTATACATCAAGAGAAAACAGAAAATTAAAAAGTCAGGAGTAAAAAACACAGCTATTGAGACATATTATTTTTTCACCTTTCTCTTTATAATTATGAATTATTTGAGTGAATAGAAAACAATGATCTGATTGACACCAAAGGCTCAAGTATTTTAATAAACACATCTGACTTTAGATGCAAAATATACATGTTTTTTTTGTTAATTTCTAAATGATGGCATCAGTTTGCTTCATCAGAATATTCAGTTTTGCAATTCTAAGCTTTCATTAATCATATTATCTAACAGAAAGCCAAGTTCAACTGGGATCCGGAGACAGTGGGAATGATTCACGGATCATTTTTCTGGGGCTACATCGTGACACAAATCCCGGGAGGATACATATCCTCCAGGCTGGCAGCAAACAGGTAGGCGGCACTCCCCATCAATTACCATAAATATAACTCAGCGACTCATCTGCCAGACACGGTGCTGTGGTTTCATCATCTTTTTTTTTTTGGCCTTTCAAGCCAATAACTGCAGAGATGACGTCTGCTATTTTAATTTCATTTTTATGTATTTTTCCACAACAGTTCGGAAACGAAAAAACAAAAAAATAGCACGTGAGACTGTATGATCATTTAGGATGGGGCCTATATAGGCGCGTTGGAAAGCAGCCGAGGCCATATGAGCATGCGTCATCTGTGCGGTTTAAGAAGTGGGCGCAGAGTCCCGCAGGGGTCTGAGGGGAGGACACATGAAGGCAACAGACAGGCGGCTGGGCTGGACCAGGCTCTGTGAAGTGTTTGGAGCTGCAGGGAGGGCACCGGGCTGCCAGGCCTGCCGCTCCCAGTGTCAGGGCTCTCTGCCACCTGTTAATGAGCTCTCTGGGGGGACCGGGTCTAATCTGTCACCGTTTTATGGCATGGAGACCAGACCCTGCCCTGACGCCAAAGGCTTTTATTCACATAACAATACGTCACTCATTATTACTGCGTTAAATATCCTATAGGCCTTGTACCAAAACATAGAAACAGCCTATAGGTTATGTCTGGATAAATGCAGGTTTTTACTTCAGACTCATTTTTAACAGCGTCATGAAGTTGAACCTTTAAAATTATTCATTGTACATATTACAAATATGCTACAGGCTAATATATTCCTAAATAAAAATGATACCTTGCTAACATTCATTGTTTTATTATTATTATTATTATTATTATTATTATTATTATTATTATTATTATTATTATTATTATTGCGCCTGAGGCTATTGTTTGAACCCGCCATTTTGATTGGCACGAGGATGTAAACGAATCAATTGGTCTCGTGCCCGACAGTGTTCTCAGCCGGATTAGGGCTTGCCCCCCGCGTGCACACGAGAAGGGCGAGGACGTGACGGAAATAAGAAATGGTTTATTCTCGACGGATGGCCTCATGTTTTGTGCCTATTTCCGTAAAGAAAAATATATATTAATATACATTAGGCCTGGGCTATTAATGTGCAGTTTTATTATTTTGAAATGAACGAAAAATCCTAGATTTTAATTTATGATTTATGATTACAAGCATCTCCCTTTAAAATGTCACAAATTAAGAACCAAGACTAAACCAACAAAGGCCAAGAGTGAATTAAGATAGTGATTTTAAAAACGTCACCCTTATTAATACATACATATAATTCAGTGTAGATCTTTGTGGATGCTATGCTTATTAAACAAGTTTAAATGGTTGCTAGGCAACACATGAGTATCCTGCTGTGATTGGTGACTGAGCACCAGTGATCAAAATATAGGCTATATTTCTGACTAGAGCCAGTCATAGACCAGAGTACAAAACACAGGAACTATGTGGAAAGATGGGAGCTTGGTCAATGATTATTTTTATAATACAGTATGATTGAAAATGTTACAGGTTATCTTCCATTTAAAGCAAACAGAAAGAGAAAATAAAATGGACTTTTAGGATTATATTTAATGGCAGTGTAAAATGTTATTCCCATTATACTACCCTAAACAGAAGACTATATTTCATCCAATAATAATGTCAGTTTTATGTAAAATATTAAAAATACATTTGTTTTTTTCCAGGGTATTTGGTGCAGCCATAGTCCTAACCTCAACGCTCAACATGTTCATTCCCTCGGCTGCACGTGTTCATTATGGGTGTGTCATTTTTGTCAGGATATTACAAGGACTGGTAGAGGTAAGATCACATCATCTTGTGAATTTATCGTAAAAATGCTGACATACATTAAAACACATTGACTCACTGTTACTTTTGATAATATTCATGGGCAATGATGGATTTGATGCGATCATGAATAAACATGGACATATTTTCATACCATTGGTAAAACATGAAGACTATGGGGTGTTTCCTGGCTATAAATAGACAGGGGTATGCTGTTATCCATACTGTAAGCTACAAATACGTATTGGATTTCTATAATTTTTACACTTAATGGGAGCAAAGAAGGACTGTACCATGCCCTGGATATTCAGTCTGAAACATGATCTGGTCTTTATTGATCTAACCCACTACAGCTGAGTGTTTGTAGGATAGTCTGCTGCTTCGTTGCTGTCATGCTTTGTATTCAGTGATATGCTTGTGTAAATGCTGATATGAAAATGTGCACCAGTCTCCTGACTATATAGTGAAAAACTCCAACATCAGATATAATAAAACCTGACTTGCTTTCTAAGTAAAAAATAAAATAAATAAATACAGAATATAGATGCTATAGCTAATTATAAACCTGGTGGTTTGATTGTATAAATTAATCTTAGAATGAAATATAGCCTAGTATCTCAGATATATCTAAATGGATACTTTAGATTTTCTTATAATCTACAGTCCTGATAAGAACAGGATGCATGCATGATTTTCCCCTAGAGAAAATTGGTGCAGGCTGTATTTTTACACCAGTCATGCTTTGTGCAAATTAGTGACTGATGAACATTTAATGGCTGCAGGACTGCTTTGCTCCATGAACAGCTCATCACATCATCTTTGCTCATGGCCCCATGTAATTTGATGATGTTAATTACACGGGTGAAAATGTTAATTTTGTTAGTTATTATGTAGCATAGCTTTGGCTCGCATCTAAATTCTTCATTTTCTCATGGATTGTTGCACACCCTAGAATCCGAAGAGGATCATTGTGTTGTGTTTTTTTTCTCTGTGCTGTGTTTTAGGGAGTGACCTACCCAGCCTGTCATGGCATCTGGAGTAAATGGGCTCCTCCACTGGAGAGGAGTCGTCTGGCCACCATCTCTTTCTGTGGTAAATGCTTATTTTTCATGCAAACTGCCTTTTGTCAGCAGAAATGAGACTGATTTCTTTTTAGGTCAGATTTGTAGCCTATTTGACCCATTTCTTTCTTTCTTTCTTTCTTTCTTTCTTTCTTTCTTTCTTTCTTTCTTTCTTTCTTTCTTTCTTTCTTTCTTTCTGTCTGTCTGTCTGTCTGTCTGTCTGTCTGTCTGTCTGTCTGTCTGTCTGTCTTTCTATCTTTCTTTGTTTGTTTCTTTTTTCTTTCTATCTTTCTATCTTTCTGTCTTTCTTTCTATCTGTCTTTCTGTCTGTCTGTCTTTCTTTCTTTTTCTTTCTGTGTGTCTGTCTGTCTGTCTGTCTTTCTTTCTTTCTTTCTTTCTTTCTTTTTTTCCTTTCTTTCTTTCTTTCTTTCTTTCTTTCTTTCTTTCTTTCTTTCTTTCTTTCTTTCTTTCTTTTTTTCCTTTCTTTCTTTCTTTTTCTTTCTGTATGTCTGTCTGTCTGTCTGTCTGTCTGTCTTTCTATCTTTCTTTCTTTGTTTGTTTCTTTTTTCTTTCTATCTTTCTATCTTTCTGTCTTTCTTTCTGTCTGTCTTTCTGTCTGTCTGTCTTTCTTTCTTTTTCTTTCTGTATGTCTGTCTGTCTTTCTTTCTTTCTTTCTTTCTTTCTTTCTTTCTTTCTTTCTTTCTTTCTTTCTTTCTTTCTTTCTTTCTTTCTTTCTTTTTTTCCTTTCTTTCTTTCTTTTTCTTTCTGTATGTCTGTCTGTCTGTCTGTCTGTGTTTCTTTCTTTCTTTCTTTCTTTTTTTCCTTTCTTTCTTTCTTCAGGTTCTTATGCCGGTGCTGTGATCGCGATGCCTCTGGCTGGGATCCTGGTGCAGTATTCAGGCTGGTCCTCAGTCTTCTATGTTTATGGTGAGACTGAATACATGCAGGATATTTACAAATAGACTCTATTCACTATATGGGAATAATGACATACATGTGGACATGTCTTAATATGTTCAGCTGTAATGTTTTGAAGCATGAGTTTGACTTGCAGTGAGTCTAGTGAAAGTCAAATGGATTCATCTGGGGAGACTATATTGATTTTCTCCCTCCAATGTTTTGGTGTGTCAATAAATTTCCCACCCATCTTTCTCTTTGGGCTGGATACAGTTAGCTCTCCTGTCTGGGTTTTATTCTCTCAGGCATTTCGGAAAGATCAGGCTGCCAAATACTCTGTGTGTATTTATTGCTGTGGTCCAAATTAGCTGCAGCAGTTCATTTTGTAATTAAGTTCTGATTCAAACTCTGTCTGTGATGTGCAGGATGCTTTGGCATCTTCTGGTACATGTTCTGGATCTTAGTGTCTTATGAGAGCCCTGCTGAACATCCGTCCATCACTGATGAGGAACGCTGCTACATAGAGGAGAGCATTGGAGAAAGTGCCAAGTTAATGGGACCTTCTGAGGTGAGGAGAAACCTTCCATTAACACAAAAACATCATTTAATTCACCCAGTATACTTTGTTTTGTGTTTAATCATTATCATTATGTGTTAAATAGTGCTCTCATTTGTTACATATACATATTTGACTTTTCTATACGGTTTAATGAAGACCAATGATTGTCTCTTTTAGAAATTCAAGACCCCCTGGAGAAAGTTCTTCACCTCTATGCCTGTCTATGCAATCATCGTAGCCAACTTCTGCAGGAGCTGGACATTTTACCTGCTGCTCATCAGCCAGCCTGCATACTTTGAGGAAGTGTTTGGATTTGAAATAAGCAAGGTCAGCAGACTATATGAACACAGTGCATAAAATGTGTGATCAATAAGTCATAGATCTGCTTCCCTATGGAAAAAAGCACACACATAGAGATGTCATTCACAGAGGTTTTAGAGCCAAACACGTGACAATTGCAACGATTCATTAGTAAAATCAATGACTGTGAAACTGGTGGCCTGATGTTTTAATGAACTAATAACAAGGCTGTATATGTTTGCAAAGAATATGCTGTGATTAGTGTTGGGTTTAGTGAAGGTTAGCATAATTTTACCCTGAGTGACATTAAAAATGATCTAATGATGGGAAGCCAGCATTTAGTAAGATCACAGTCAGACATTTTGCATTGTATTATGGGACAACATATCTTGTAACACATGATGTTTTCTGTATGTGGTTGTAGGTTGGCGTACTGTCTGCTCTGCCCCATTTGGTAATGACCATTATTGTGCCCATCGGCGGCCAACTGGCTGACTACCTACGCAGCAGGAACATCCTGTCAACTACCACTGTCAGGAAAATCATGAACTGTGGAGGTGAGAAGTCTGAACTGAGGATGAAATCCCATTTTCACACCTCTCTCTGCACAAATACAGGGTGTTGGATCTATACTGTTGTTGTTTTTTTTGGTGCAGAAGGATTTATATGACAATCGAGGTTATGGTTTTATAATTTACACATTTAGGTGAATGAAAATGAGGATATATAATGTTTTTTTTTCATACATTGATTGTGACTGTGCATAGATTTCATATCTGTCACTTATGTAATTGAGTACAGACCATGAATCATCCCTAATTCAATTGGCACCATGGTGGCCAACAGCCCGTGGGGCTTTTGTGTTTCTGTGTGTGTCTGACCGACTGTCTGTCTCTGTTAGGATTTGGCATGGAGGCCACGTTACTGCTGGTGGTGGGATATTCCCACAGCAAGGGAGTGGCCATCTCTTTCCTGGTTCTGGCTGTGGGCTTCAGTGGATTTGCTATATCAGGTTAGTAGAATCAAAAATTGGATATAATACATTTTTTTATTCATTATTAGTTATTAGTAATTGAATACATTTGTGATATTAATTTGTGTATAAATATATGTTTTTTCATTGGTTGTTGTCAGTAATGTCTGCATGTGTTGCTTCTTTTTGGGTGGGAAGAATAGTTGTACAGTGACATTTAGTTGTAAATAATTGATTCATAAGTTAATGGATAATAATTGGCTGCAGTTTTGGAATCTGGAAAGACAGAACTTACCGTAACAGAGGGTGAGTTTAAAAACAGATGCCCGACTTTCACAAGTGTAACAGCTTTTTCTAGGAATAATAAAAATATTTATGTCCTTGTTACTTCCTGTACAAATGTCCTAATCAGGGGAATTATTTGAACAGCTTTTCTCTGATATTATTATTTGATGTATATACATAAAGGAAGACAATAGTGCATGTTGCTTTTTAATGAGATACTGAAGATTTCTGTTTTTTTGATCCAAGTTCTGTTCCGGGAAAACTGCCACAGGTTTTTGATGTGAAGCCCAGCTGTGTTGTTTCCTGCTATAGCACAGACATTTGATTAATATCATTGCTTACTTGCATTTCACGTGATAATTTAAGATTGCATCATTTGATAGTATATTCATTGGCATTTTGCTTCTGCATAAAACATTATGGAATCATCTTTACAGTTACATCCAATAATCAATTTTTTCACACCACATACATTTGCCATAGCAGGTGAAGCACATGCAAACATTCAGGAGCCTGAAAATTAAATCCAACACTTTTGTCATGTGACAAGATATCCTCTATTTTTCTCATCATGCATATATAAGTATGAAAATCATGCCAGTAACACAGATCAGATAGAATATGATATATGTATCCTAAATTCAGCGGCACAGATTGGATCTTTCAGCTCAATCCATTCAACAGATCGCCACACAATGGGATGCAGATACTGTAAAAAACAACAACAACAAAAAAACATACATAGTTCACATCTTTTCTATCAGAGGTTGGAGACTGTGGGCAAAATCAGTTTCTTTCTTATTGTTCCTGAGCCTTCTCCTGGAGTGTTTAATAATTCAGCACTCCTTGTCTCAGGGGGTTTGCCAGCAGGCAGTGTGCAGCAGTGAGTGAGGACACTTACTCATTCATCCACTTGGAGTGGGGGAGGAGGAGAGTGTGTGCAGACTTACTACCTATTTCTGCAACAAGATGGTCACCATTTGGGCTTCTTTTATCTACAACTGTGTCCTAAATGTGTTGATGCTGCATCCAATAAATGAATGCCTTTCCATTGATGATTCAACTCTAAAAGTCTGGCCCTGCCGTCATTTGCAATAGTACAATTTATCAGCTGTTTTTATTAATTTTTAAATTTTTTGTTTTGTCAGGCTTCAATGTCAATCACCTGGATATCGCTCCACGCTACGCTAGTATCCTCATGGGAATATCTAATGGAGTGGGAACTCTGTCTGGGATGGTGTGTCCGCTCATTGTTGGTGCCATGACGAAAAACAAGGTAAATATTTTAAAAGATAGAATAGATGAGTAGTGAGGGTCATTTTATTCATGTCAAAGAAAAGAAAAACACAAAGGACCTTGATTAATAAACAAATATACAGTATTTCATTGTCACATCACCTTTATATAATCACAATTTTATGAATTCTTCCACCTTTCTTTGTTGATATTTCATGGTTTTTCATTTAATTTCCTTTACATTTAACTACACATAAATATCTAATATTTTTGCAAACTTAGGTGTTAGTGATCATCAGTACTGTTTAAAGCACAGTTGTGGAGGATTTAGTTTGTTACACTTTATTTATATAACACATTTTACATCAACTTTCCATCCTAAAACTAATCCATCATCTACAAATTCACTGTTCCTCATAAAGATGGAATAATTTCAAACACATTCCCTTTTATTTTATTTATGTTATTACACATTATCTTTCACTAGATAAATTATTACTGAATCCCAGTTACATTGTATCATCATCATCATCATCATCATCATCATCATCATCATCATCATCATCATCATCATAATAATCACAATAATCATAATGATAAATTATATTTAGAAATTAATTTTCATTAAATGGGAGCTCAAAGTGCTACACAGTCCTCTATTTAAAAAATAGCCACTGAACATTCATACAACAGTGTCAGTGACACTGGAGGCAAGGAGGGTGAAGTGTCTTGCCCAAGGACACAAAGTACTGACTAGGATAGAGGGGGAATCGAACCACCAACTCTTGGGTTAATGGATGACCCGCTCTACCAACTGAGCTTGATTCCAACTCGATTAGTGAACTCATTTGAAAACATTTCGGACAATACTACAACATCGTTTAATCATGTCATCACTGTCAACCAATTAAAACATTCCAGTGTCGTCCCTCTCAAAATTAAAAGGCTTTTAAAATTTTTTTTTACTGTCTGTGCAATAAGATAAAAAAAAAAGAATAAACTTGGCTCATGACTGTTTTACTGTTATTGACTGTTAAACAACTCTTGTCTGGTGCCTGTCCAGTTTGTCCATGTTTCTTTTAATCATGAATCTCCTCGTCCTTTGGCCATTTTTTGATTTTCGGACACTGGCTGTGTCCAAAATCCAAAAGTGCACTATATAGGGACCACACCATTTTGTAGGGGTTTCCAAATCTTTAGTGAACTATTTATAATCACATTCAATGTATCCCACAATCCACCGTGAAATGAAGTGGACATTGATGTTCACTAACCAAAGCATGATATCCCATCATGCTTTGCACAAATCGAAAAATGGCCGATTTATGATTAAAAGAAACACAGACAGATTGAGATTGGACATCTACTAGCAGAGCTACAGCTGTTCAGTAATGGTAAACGTTAGGTCTGTCTGTTGGACGACAGGCACCAGACAAGAGTTGTTTATGAGATAATAACAGTAAAACAGTCGAGAGCCTAGTTTATTCAATTTTTTTTATCTTATTGCACAGACAGTAAAAAATAAATACAAATAAATTAAATTTTGTGAGAGACGACACTGGTATGTTTTAATTGTTTGATGGTGATGACGTGATTAAACCGTGCCGTAGTAGTGTCTGAAAAGTTTTCAATTGAGTTCACTATGTAGAGTACTACATTTATTCTCCTATGTAGGGAGTGAGTGGGACACAGCCTATGTCATAAATCTGCTGTTATGTAAAAGATTCAGGACAAAATCCAATGACTGTATCCAGCTGCATATTTATTTTGTAATGAATTTCTTTTTCACCAGATGTTTGTTGCATAGTTAAAAACACAAATGAATGATGATTGTCTTCTCTTCCTCCTCTAGACTCGAGAAGAATGGCAGTATGTATTCCTGATTGCCTCCCTGGTGCATTATGGAGGCGTAGTGTTTTACGGCTTATTTGCCTCTGGTGAAAAGCAGCCCTGGGCCGACCCAGAACTGACCAGCGATGAGAAGTGTGGCTTCATCGATGAGGACGAGCTGGCGGAAGAGACGGGTGACATCACCGAGAGCTACGGTGCTTTTGGGGGTCCGGCCAAGTCGTATGGGGCAACCACGCAGGTGAACGGCGGCTGGGCAGCCAGCTGGGAGAAAACCGAGGAGTACGTCCAAGAAGAAGCACAGGGTGGAGGATATGGATACAGGCAGGAAGAGGGATACTCTTAGACCAAACACACACATCACTGATATATGAGTAGGCTTATTTTATTGATTGTGAATCAGTTTAGTCATGAAGAATATCAACAAACAAGAAAAATAACAACTACAATCCATTGTTGTATTGTTTGCACAAATTCTAAAAAAGAAAAAAAAATCCTAAAAAATGATCAACGTAAAGATATTTAAAAATTATTAAAAGATTAAATTCATGAAGGTGTAACACATATCGAATTGGCAGTCTGTAAATGTATTATTATGCATATGGATAATAGATATACTTATTTGGAGTGCAATTGTGTGTAAATGTGAACATTTCCATGTCATCAACCAAGGCTTGTTGATACGTCTGAAGCCTGTAGGATTACATAGATACAGTCCATCAGAACCAACCCCTTATTTATCAAATGATATGGTTCTTGTTCCAGTACAACATCGTACCAACCAGCCATTACAGTGTATAAATATGTCACTGCACAGCATCGTAAGCAGAAACTAGACACTCTATTGGTATAGACTGTACTGTATCTCCCCTGAATGCACAAGATTATATTTTCTTTCTTTTCTGATTTATTTATTTATTGTTTTTATGTCATCACAAGCTTTTGTGTGATCAAATCTTTAATTCCTTAATGTTATAAGTGACCTGGTGTAGAGGTTTGGCGCGTGGCATAATGACTTTTTGTGCGCTGTGATCATTTTGTTGCATTGCATACCTGGTAATACCTGGTAAAAAAGTCTTTCCAATGTTCACTACATGTGGTCCATTTCATACCACCTCTGCAGCTGAGAGAGGGATACTTGCATTTGCAGCCCATCCCACAGCGTAGTGCAGGAGTAAAGCCATTCTCATTGTTATTATTCTACATAACTGTCAAGCCACTAAAAATCTAGCTGTACCAATGCATTGTCAAAAGATGTGTCTTACATGAAACAAAAACAATAGATACGTAGAGATTCACATTAAATATGTATAAGAATTTAGAGATTAAACCTAGTTAGAAACTCAATCACCACCTTAAAAGGGGTTTGTGCAATGCAAAATCTATGGAAAAGTAAAGATTAACCTGATCAGTATCAGAGTCTTTATTATATTATAGCAGAAAATAAGAAAAATAGAGAATATTACACACACAAAAATCTAATAATAAATGTTTATAGGCTGAAAACATTTTATGGTAAAACTGTAAAGGTTAACAGATGTAAAATATCAAACGTGGAAAATGATGAAGTGAACATTCCCTAGTAAGTATTTGAAAGTTTACATATGTCTAGACTTTGCGCTCACCAAAACAGGAACTTTCTATTTCCAGCTCAAGAGAAGCTACAGAAGAATGGGCAATCACAAGTTTGTACAAAGTGGACAAACTGTTTTTGTTTTTTTTGTGTCTCTTTATGTGTACAGTGAAGCTCTGCCTTTATTTAATGGAGTCTGGTGACAGAATGTGCATGGCTCCTAAAATCAAATCAAACAAGTCAACACACCACACCCCCTGAATCAGCTGTGTCCTCATTCTGCACTTACTACGACAAGGTCTGAAGGGGGCCAAGTTTGTTTAATTTGTTACTTGTCTGTGGAGACTTTAATTCAGCACTTCACAATATAGATGTGTGTGGATGTGTATTTATGCATGGATCAAAGTGAACTCTGTGTCTTTTTATGTTTTACTTTTGACATTTATTTGGGACTTCTTCGTCTTTGTCTCAGAAACTGTTACTTATGCTTCAATTTCTTTGCACAATTAACCAAAGGTGTAGAGCAGAATTGGTTTTTAGCAGAAAGTTAAACTATGCGAGTTTCCAGTCTAGACTTGCTGTACACAGGTGGCACCAAAACATTACTCAGTGTACAAAGCAATAAATTCATAGTAACAGTTCTGGTCAAATGTCAACATCATGAACAGTCGTTATGTAACTGTTTTTTATGCATTTGTTAAAAAGTCGTGTTTTTTGTGATAAACAAATGTAGAAAATAAACACTTGTAAAGAAAAAAAATAGAAATGTATGTAAAAAAAAAACCTATATATATATATATATATAGTAATAGAGTCCAATCCAAACATCTTTGTCATAAAAATGCAAAGTGTTTGTGACCGGGCTGCTCACCAGATGAGAATGATAAAACGGGCTCCGTGTGAGAAGCGGACGCTCTTCTCCATGTCTCTGTTTTTGTTTTTGGTGTGGTCCTCTGGGACTGTGTGCTGTTGTTACCCACCTCTCACACACCACCCACCTCTCCCTCCCCTTTCACTTTCTATCTTTTTTTAATTTTTATTTATTTTTTAAATAATTATTTCTCTGAACGTTCTCCATTCTGTGGCTGGATCCCTCTTCTTCACTTCTTCTTCTCCTTCCTCCTCCTTTTACTTCTGTGCATCTTGAGTTTAATGTCACAAAATCCATTAACCTTAAGGATGATCCTGTAACAGACATTTTCAAAAATGACAAATGTGCAACCTGAAGTAGTTAAAAGTTTCCTGTTTTTGTGCCTCTGAAGTTACAGTGTGATTCTATGGCTTCTGTTGCTGTGTAAATTGAGAGGTTTGTTGATGTCAAATGAAATACTCTATATCCTTTTTTGATATATAAAAAGAAAACAAACCCCTGTGTGTCAGGAGTATTTCTTTCTGACATAAAGAAAGTGTTCTAGATACATCTACCTCTTAATGTGATTACCAAAGCATGCACTGAATTGAATAGTGATATTAGGGGAGGTTAGAATTTCACTAATATAAGTGATCAATTAAACAAGATCTGACATGAAAACATCAGCGTATAATGTCATTATAATGTGTTTTTCAGCAGTTGTAGCCATTCACAAGGCCACAGGAAGCATACTGTTAATGGCCGCCTTCCTTCCCTGTTGGTAAAATCAATAAGGTCAGTTTCTAGTATTCAGCAGGACCTATTGACTGTTCTAACCTCTTAATGGAGATGAGAGGGAGGAGGAGCACTTATTGAGCTATTTGGAGGTGTAATTTTGATTTAGGAGTAAACCCTTACATCGCCTCAAGCTTTGGCAGACAGTCCTCAGTTGATGGGACAAGATGTGGGAACAGAACAGAACAATACACTTATGTAGAGATAAAATATACTTTTATTTATAGGTTCCCATGGGAAAAAAACATCTATTAGTGTTTTTTGTTATTGTTTCATTACTTGAATGAAACTGAAGGTACCTTTGAAAACAAGCATCTACCTTGGTTCATCCACAATCATTATCACCTCCTCTACAGAGTGCAATGGTAAGTGCTCGTCTTGTCTCATCATCTGAACCCACTTTATCCTCACTAGGGTCACTGGGGGTCACTGGGGGCCTAATCCAGCTACAATGGGTGAAGGCGGGGTACACCCTGTATGAGTCTCCAGTTCATCTCAGGGCTGAACATATATAGACATACAATCACTCTCACATTCACACCTATGGACAATTTAGATCAGTGTTGGGAAAGTTTACCTTGATTAGGAACTAGTTCAAAGTTCAGTTCAAGTTACTCAATATGAATTAGTTCAGTTCATCGTTCATTCTTCCAAATTATGAACTAGAAGTTCATGGATCCCAAAATGAACTTTTCGTTCTTTTTTTGTGTTATTATTTTAAACTTATTATTAACCGTTCCTGACGTTATCCTGACCATAGTCGGGAAATCAGGGGAAAATGTCGTCCTCCTCCCAGAGTTAACTTCCCTCTGCAGGTTCTTAGAACACAAGGAGTGGTTTCAGTGAGCTTCATTTTCAATGTTTATTTCCAAGAACGGGACAACACCTGCTCCGGTTGCCGGTCACACTCTGTACATTTAACTCTTTTTCTCTGCTCCCAAAAACTCTCTGCACCCCTCTCTCTCTCTCTCTCTCTCTCTCTCTCTCTCTCTCTCTGCCCCGCCCCAAAACGCTTCTCATTGGCTATTCCACAACATTATGTTGCCAAAATTTGTTCAGAATAATACAAAAATGCCATCTATGATAATGCTGTGTTCTGATCCCATTTTATACCTTATAGGACTCAATAATTACAACGTGATAAGAACGAAATGTGAACTACATAAGAGCGCAGTTCAATAGATGCCAGAATAACCGCGTTCACAACTTCCCGTTCATTTGGCAAAAGTGAACGAGTCGTCAAAAATATGATATCGTTCGTGAACGATCGTTCAATAAACTCGTTTAGGTACAACACTGATTTAGATTAACTCATTAACCTATCAGTGCATGTGTTTGGATGGTGGGAGGAAACTGGAGTACCTGAAGAGAACCCACACAGACACGAGGAGAACAAGCAGAGTTTACTTTAACACTGAATGTATGACACTGACAGTGTAATACCTCTGTTAACTTCAATTATTTTCACCAACACTGGAAGTTACCTTGTTAATGTTATCTGTGAAAGGATTAAAATGCTTTGACGCTGCATTTTTTTCACTGTGGATCAGGAACATTCATACAGTAGCAGCTTTAGCTAGCATCTTCACAGTCCTTTGCTTTTGTTCTTGGGTTGATGTGCACAATTTTGAAAACAAAGTATGTCCATCTGGAACATGCTGTCTGGAAATTTCATTGTGTTTAGAATTGTGGATAATTGTTTGAACAGATTAACGTGGCATATTCAGGTAACTGGAAAGTGCAGTCAAGGATAAACCAGATTTAGGCAAATCCACAAATGTGATTTCTCTTGACTTTCAAATGATGTTACACAAAGAAGCAAATGTATTAATCAACCTATCAGAACCTTTGAAAGACATGACATTATCTAGGGTTTCCCAAATTGTTTAAAGCACAGGTGTCAAACATAAGGCTCGAGGGCCAAATCCGGCCTGCCAAAGGGTCCAGACTGGCCCGTAGGATGAATTACACCAAGTATATTAACAGTCAATGGTGTAAAAATCATTTGAATTCAGGTTCCACATATAGAAAAATTAGATCTCCATTGGGTCAGTCCAATAAAATTGTCTTTATCATAGACATAATGAAATAATGAAAACCTCATTTTAGTGAAAAAAAGGAAAATGGCATGAAAATCTGTATATTAGCAAACCTGAATTACCTGAAAAAACATGAATAAGCTGAAACATCCTAACAGAAGTCAGTGTAATTTTACTAATATTCTGCCTGCTACTAAATGTTTGGTGTATTTGTAATTATAATATAAGCTGTAATTGAGACAAAATCTGATTAAAATTCCATTTGTTTTTCTTAAGACATGTCAAATTGTTCATGTTATTCAGATTTTTAAGGACATTTTGTAGATGTAACACCCCACCCCACCTCTAACCCTAACCAAAATCAGTTTGACACCCCTGGTTTAAAGGCATAGTGATCGTACTGTATGTAAACATTTGACTTTGAAGTACTTAATGAATAATTGTGTAAAAAAAAAAAAATCTGTTACTCAATATTCTGGTATTCAGCAAATTGAAATGATGTTGGAAATCATTGAGATAAAAGAGGATTTCATGTCACACAGCGAAAAAAAAGGGTCTTCTATACTGTATATAAACTTCTGGTTTCAATTCTCATTCCATACATATAACAGTTTGTCAAACTTTGTAGTTTATATAGTTTCTGTATTGACCTAAGTATCATCTCTCTATCCTTTTATTCATATATAATTTAATGTATTTTAGGATTCTCAAAGTGTGTCCTGCAGTGTTGCTAAAATAAAATTCAATCTACATTCTTTTTCCTACCAGCATTGACGTCAAACAACTCAGCAGAAGCTTTGAAAAGCCCAAGGTGACACAGAGATCAGTGCTTGACAGATGCACAACTTCAGGATCAGATGATATTAAAAACATTCTGTGTGTGTGTGTGTGTGTGTGTGTGTGTGTGTGTGTGTGTGTGTGTTATTTTGACTCCTGTCTCGGTTCAGCTCATTGCTTTTGTTAATTTGACAGGCTCAATAAATGTGTCACCAGCCCCCCTAAATGCTATTTTCTGACAGTCAACCAGCCATGACCATCAACCTGTCCCAATGAAACTGAGGGAGGTGACCCATAACCCTTGTAGCAATCAATCCGCTTATTACACAGAACTTACTGCTGCTTCTCCCCACTGAGCTCCACCTAGATCATAATAAAAAAAACACACACACACACACACACACACACACAATGCTGCAGTCCATATGTGGTGTCAGTGTGCTGATGCACGTCTATGCGTGGAAAGACGTCATCCACGAGTCTTTAAATGTCGCCAGAGATTAATGTTTTCATTTGCATCACATGTGTAAATATAGCATGTGTGTGTGTGTGTGTGTGTGTGTGTGTGTGTGTGTGATTGTGTGGATGCTGAATTAAGAGTGTACGTGCGCATATGTTCACCATCTTAAATGGGTGGATCAGATGTGTATGTGTGTGTGTGGGGGGGGCAGGTGCTATTAGAGCCTGAGGGGTGAGCAGAGGGGGAGGTGGGTGGGGTGAGAGGAGTGGAAGTAGATGGCAAAATCACTCTTTAATGACTCGGGGGCTGTGCTCGTGTTATGCTCGGGCCCATGAGACTCTATGTGGCTCATAAATAAGCTCCTGATTTGCACACTGAGCTCCCAGTTCCAGCAAACAGGCACATGTTATTGATGAGATGGTGAGGAAAGATTTGTAGCCACTACTTTACTTTATATCACCTCATGAAGTTTGATTTACAGAAAATGAGACTTGTTTATATATGTTTTGTTTGATATTAAAGTAGTATTACACAGACTTACAACTGTATCGACCTAAACCTCATGAATTATTTAGAATTTTCTGAATTTGTATTTGATGGAGGGTTATTTCAGTGTTTCTTTGCAAACATTTTTGTTTTGTCACTGTAACTTTGTGCAGTTTCTCCTCCCTGTAGTCACATACAGACACACGTGAGCTGTCCATGGTGCTCAATGAAAGATGACTGCGTAACACAACTGTGGGTGTGTCTACGGAGGTAGGAGTGATACAAAGATCTGCATGATGTAGATGAAACATGGCTGCGTATGATATGATACTATCCCACATGTTAAACAATTCCTATTCTATACATTATACTTCTACACAAATGATTGCTCCCCCCCCACACACACACACACGCAACAGATTCACAGATTCAGTATCAGCTCCTATTGGCTTGGAATAAACTGAAGAATCCTCCTCCTGCACGAGTCTGGAAGCATGATTGGTTGCACATGCCAGCCTTCAGCATGATCACCACAGCTGGTGTATATTTAGCTGGCCTCACTACATCTCCACCTCCACCTCCTCCCCTCCTCATGTGCAGCGTCCCACCACCTTGTCAGGAAGTGCGTCATAATAGTCAAGGGGGAGCCTCTGGGGCGAGGCACTCTAATATGAGGAAGTGAGAAGGCCTCTCCTTCAACAAAACACACAGGGACAAATTAAGATAAGAGATAAGAGATAGGAGATAAGAGATAAGAGATAAGAGATAGGAGACAGGAGACAGGAGACAGGAGACAGGAGACAGGAGATAGGAGATAGGAGATAGGAGATAAGAGATAAGAGATAAGAGACAGGAGACAGGAGACAGGAGACAGGAGACAGGAGATAAGAGATAAGAGATAAGAGATAGGAGATAAGAGATAAGAGATAAGAGACAGGAGACAGGAGACAGGAGATAGGAGATAAGAGATAAGAGATAGGAGATAAGAGATAAGAGATAAGAGATAAGAGATAGGAGACAGGAGACAGGAGACAGGAGACAGGAGACAGGAGATAGGAGATAAGAGATAAGAGATAAGAGACAGGAGACAGGAGACAGGAGACAGGAGACAGGAGACAGGAGACAGGAGACAGGAGACAGGAGACAGGAGACAGGAGACAGGAGACAGGAGATAAGAGATAAGAGATAGGAGATAGGAGATAGGAGATAGGAGATAGGAGATAAGAGATAAGAGATAGGAGACAGGAGACAGGAGACAGGAGACAGGAGACAGGAGACAGGAGACAGGAGACAAGAGACAAGAGACAGGAGATAGGAGATAGGAGACAGGAGACAGGAGACAGGAGACAGGAGACAGGAGACAGGAGACAGGAGACAGGAGACAGGAGACAGGAGACAGGAGACAAGAGATAAGAGATAAGAGATAAGAGATAAGAGATAAGAGATGGGAGACGGGAGACGGGAGACAGGAGACGGGAGACAGGAGACAGGAGACAGGAGACAGGAGACAGGAGACAAGAGATAAGAGATAGGAGATAGGAGATAGGAGATAGGAGATAAGAGATAGGAGATAGGAGATAGGAGATAGGAGATAAGAGATAGGAGATAGGAGATAAGAGACAGGAGACAGGAGACAGGAGACAGGAGATAGGAGATAGGAGATAGGAGACAGGAGATAGGAGATAGGAGACAGGAGACAGGAGATAAGAGATAAGAGATAAGAGATGGGAGACAGGAGACAGGAGACAGGAGACAGGAGACAGGAGACAGGAGATAGGAGATAAGAGATAGGAGATAAGAGATAGGAGATAGGAGATAAGAGATAAGAGATAAGAGACAGGAGACAGGAGACAGGAGACAGGAGACAGGAGATAGGAGATAGGAGATAGGAGATAGGAGACAGGAGACAGGAGATAGGAGATAGGAGACAGGAGATAGGAGATAGGAGACAGGAGACAGGAGACAAGAGATAAGAGATAAGAGATGGGAGACAGGAGACAGGAGACAGGAGACAGGAGACAGGAGATAGGAGATAAGAGATAAGAGATAGGAGATAAGAGATAGGAGATAGGAGATAAGAGATAAGAGATAAGAGATAAGAGACAGGAGACAGGAGATAGGAGATAGGAGATAGGAGATAGGAGATAGGAGATAGGAGATAGGAGACAGGAGACAGGAGATAGGAGATAGGAGATAGGAGACAGGAGACAGGAGATAGGAGATAAGAGATAGGAGACAGGAGACAGGAGATAAGAGATAAGAGATAAGAGATAAGAGATAAGAGATAAGAGACAGGAGACAGGAGACAGGAGATAGGAGACAGGAGACAGGAGATAGGAGATAGGAGATAGGAGATAAGAGATAGGAGACAGGAGATAGGAGATAAGAGATAGGAGACAGGAGACAGGAGATAAGAGATAAGAGATAAGAGATAAGAGATAAGAGATAAGAGATGGGAGACGGGAGACGGGAGACAGGAGACAGGAGACAGGAGACAGGAGACAGGAGACAGGAGACAGGAGACAGGAGACAAGAGATAAGAGATAGGAGATAAGAGATAGGAGATAGGAGATAGGAGACAGGAGATAGGAGATAAGAGATAGGAGATAGGAGACAGGAGACAGGAGATAAGAGATAGGAGATAAGAGATAAGAGATGGGAGACAGGAGACAGGAGACAGGAGACAGGAGACAGGAGACAGGAGACAGGAGATAGGAGATAGGAGATAAGAGACAGGAGATAGGAGATAAGAGATAGAAGATAGGATAGCATAGCATAGGATACCCTAACCCTAACTGCTCATCTGTTGAAGCAGCTACATTAAAGAGTGTGTGTGTGTGCCAACAGTTCCTTATTCAGACTTGCCTCTTAACACCCTATCACCAGATGGGAACTAGTTATGAGTGTGTGTGTGTGTGTGTGTGTGTGTGTGTGTGTGTGTGTGTGTGTGTGTGTGTGTGTGTGTGTGTGTGTGTGTGTGTGTGTGTGTGTGTGTGTATGTATGTGTGTGTGTGTGTGTGTGTGTGTGTATGTATGTGTGTGTGTGTGTGGTTAGGAGGGGGGTATTTTCCAAACCCAAGCATCGGGCCTCCTTTTGTCCTCTTGTCTGTCACTGATGGCTTCACAGTGGGGTGATACACACACTCCAAATCTCATTAAAAAGTGAGACATGGGGTGGGGGCGTTCATATCTAATGTAAGAAGGGGGGTGAGGGGAGCATCTAATAAATTCCGAGTTGCAACAAGCAATGTTGTGTGATGCTGTGTATTTAAATGTGTTGTGATTATTATTAACTTAGTTCTTCTATCTTTCTTGACATTATTATTGTTGTTGTTGTTGTTGAGGTAAACCACACACACACACATACAGACACACTTTTCTTTTGATGCCTTATTGATTTTCTTCTGTCAGCAATACCTGTCCATCTGATTTCATTAGTAACAGTGAAGTGACGTGTCTGATAGAGAGGTCCCAAAGCTGAGACACAGAACAAGGACAACACTGTCACTGTCTGCGCTTTTGTTCAGCATTCAGACACACACACACACACACACACACACACACACACGCTCTCTTGATCATGATGAATGCTATTTTCTACAACTATCACTTATCTTAAATAAATCCTGCCAAACCATGGGTTAATCAACTTGAACCTAAAAAGCAGTCCTTTTATTATCTCATGTTCAACCATTTGCTGTAATTGCTAGTATGAATGGTACAACAACCAGCCCTCTTTTGCACCATGCAATTTACCCATTAGGGATAGAAATTGCTTTGCAATTGCAGGCAATTGGTCCCTATCTACAGCAGTAAGCACACGCCTGCTCCTCAGTTTGACAAAATTGCTGGATCTAAGCACTTGTTCATTTCCCTCTTCAATACTGTCTTATTGCAGCCAGTCTAATGAGAACTTAGCAGTGTACATTTGCATTTATTTAATAGATTTTGTTTTGTGTCATTGCGGTGATAAAATATTGATGCTCTGTGCCTTTAAAGGCTGAGCCTGTGAGAGCAGACACCTTGGGATGAGTGTGTGGAAGAAAAAAAAAGAGCCGACAATAAACAAATACTGTATGTTAAAAAAAATCACACACACACACACACACACACACACACACACACAGGAGACAGTGTCTCTGACCTTTGCTTTGAAAAAATTGTGGAAAATATGCACAGTTTGATATTTTACACACAGCTGAAGCTACAACTTCCACCAGGTTTATATTCTAAACTATTTATGAGCTTTTTATTATATCAGATTGAAATTTTACTGCAACATGAATGACAACTGACAGCAAATGAAAAGCGAGTTTTCTTGTAAAACACTTAACGACCAAATTAAAAGTGGAATTTATTTGTGTTTCTACAATATTTACCTTGTGCATTTAAACCCTCATGTAACCGTTCTCATATATTTGTGTTTTTTGGGTTACTATGGTGAATGTTCCAAAGACAATAAGGACATGGCTTTAATATCGCCACTTTTTATGACTGTTATACATTAAACATTAACACAGTGCACGGTGTTATTTAATGCCAAGGAATGCAGTTGTGTTGAATTTTGAAGCTTCCATGTAGGTTTGAGCACCAAATTGACACTGTATCAGTCAGATGTCTTGATAATGTTTGTGACAGACTGAAGTAAGCTGAGTGAAGGGTGCTGAAAAGACTCAGATGAAAAGGATAAGATAATGTCATGATCTTTCTTTCATCATATCAGCTGCCTTTGTCATGTGCTCCCTTCTTCTCACTCTCTCTCTCCCTCGTGCTCTTCCTCATTCTGTCACTGCTGCATGGTGACTCAGACACTGCAGAGATGCTACATCTGAATGATATATCGGATGAGTCACACGCGCATTGGACACTGTCCATTTTTCAAAAACTTTTCATGCACGTTCAAGAACACACACACACACACACACACACACACACACACTCATACACTTATATATACGCTCCAGCATGCCTTGGTTCTGCACTTTAAAACATGACAGACATATCACAGACAGCTTATTTTTAGGATCTCCTCTGCACCTACCCTCCTGACAAAACAAACAAGCTGATTTTAATGGTGTTCCCTTCACACTGCCTTGACCACTGCTGCACAAGAAATGTGTAGAGTTGCAGTAAATCTGTCAATCCTCTGCTCCACAGAGGGGCATGTTCATTCTCCTGCTCTTTCTGTCTGTCAGTCTGTCTCTTTCTGCTCAGAGTCAGCACCTCTACTTGGCATTTAAGCCTTTAAATCACTCCTTACAACACAGTCACACCAATAACCCTAATCTCTGCCCCAGTGCCCACCTTTTTAATACATGGGTTTACAGCCCATATCTAGACATTGACGTTTTACTTTCATTGTTGAGTCATTTTATTTTGATTATGAAAAATATTGCCACATGCTGTATAATTAAGACACATGCCTTTATTTGAAGGGAAATATTTTGGCAGTGATGCCACTGTGACGATCACACATCCCAGTGACGTTCATGTTACGTCCCTGAAGGCGTTAAGTGAAGGAAATAACAACACACACTGAATATTTATGTGCCACTTTCAGCACAATAATTAAGTTACCCTAACTGTACAAATGTTCTCTTAATTCTTTCTTACCTTTGGTACATACAGTGATATTTACCTGTGCCTTTCTGCATTTGTATGCATGTGTTGTTGAAATATTTGTGCCGTTTTTGTGCATATTCTGTTGACTAATGTGTGTCTACTACACGTATTATTTGTGTAAGTCTTTGCCTATTATTCTTTTTTTCTGCCATCTTTTGTCCATGTTTCTAAAACTGACATGAGTTGCTATGGTGACTGGGATGCTTCTGTAAAAGGGAAGTGGCAGAAAAAGAGAAATGTGGTTGTCAGGAGACACTCTAGGACCATGGGGTTGAGGTTGAAAGAGTGAGATGTGGTGCATCTGTGTGAATGTGCTTTTCTGCACAATGTAGTAAAAAACAAATTTAAAAAATAAAATAAAATAAAATATATATATATATATATATATATATATATATATATATATATATATATATATATTTTTAATTCTATTATGTGACAAAAATCACCAAAGACAATGAAACAAAGACTGGCTATCAGACTTGCATTCTTCTGTGGATTATATAAGGAAATTTGACAAAAATTACTGTAAACTAATATTATGTCAATTAATGCCTCATAAACTCTTTGTTCCTCATCACACAGCCACTGAGGGTATGATCCTTCATGTGTTGACAGGGGTTAAGCGACTGGCCACTGATAATACAGCTGTTTCAGGCACTCCATCACTTGATAATTTGATTACACTGGTACTCCACTGCTTCCACTCGCTCCCAGTAATCTTGTTAAAATCGCAGTGATTGGAATCACAGTGACAGAGAGATGAATGGCAGTGAGACTCTCCCTCTCTCAGCCCAGTCCTCTTCTCGTCTGACTAAAGGTTTTCATGTGCATTAGTCTTTTGTTTGGTAACCATGGAGCTGTGATGGAGCACACAGGTATCAACATGTAGGTTTGAATACAGATATTTCTTTTGATTTCCATTAAATATCCCTCAATTTGCTGTTTTCTCTTTATGTAAAACACACGTGATTCAGTAATGTGTTGTTTTATTTCCTTTATTTCCTTGTGCTTACAGGCTGATTCATAAAACACTACACAATGGTTACACCCCACTCCATTATAAGTAAAGATGGCTCCCCCTTTTCCGTTTTAGTCAAGCATCAGGTTTGTGAGGAAGTAGCTATGCTGCCCTCTGGTGGCCATTTCATAAAACATCACAGTGGAAATATTTCTGTTTCTGTCAGGATTATAGAGATTGATTTGGTTGAAGTGAGACACCCTTGATTAAAAAAGAAAAAAAAAGTTTCCGTGATTCTAGCTGTAGACGTGAAGGTGGAGTACAGTAATTTTTAGGTTCTGAACCCTGATTGGCTCCATGTTCATATGTTCTATGTGACAGGTAGTTTAATTAAAGTAAAGGTCTGCCCTGCAGCTGATGACCCCCTGTCCTGCCAGCCTGAGCTGAAGTAACCACCATCCATTTGTCATGTGTAAAACCCGCCGACATCTTATTTATTAGTCATTTATATGAATGCCTTCGAGCCACACACCCACTGACAAGAACTGAGACGGCTTTAATACACTGTCTGGATAATCAGTGATACTGTAATTGAGGCAAATAAATAATTTAAATCATTTTTAATTGCACTTACTAAATAAAATTACAACATTAGGTACTTCCTCTTAAAGGTAGCACCGTTTTATTATGTAAAAAAAGTTATTTATGTGGGATTTACATTTTGATCACAACAAAAACATTTCATCAGAGTCAAATTGTTTGTGAAAGATACAAATAAAAAGCTGAATATTTTTTTGAAATTATAAAAATTGGATGAGAGAGAAAATAATACCTGTTTGTATATAACTGCAGGTACTGTATGCCTATTCAGTATATATATTTTTTTCTTTGTGCTATATATTATTTACACCTACAGTTCACCTTATATTGTGGTTTATAGTGTATTTTTATTAGACACTTATTTTTTCTGCATTCATGTCTTTTCTCCTTTTTATTTACTTCATCTACTGTTTATTTAGTAGTATTTATGTACACTATTACTTATACATGTCACTCTGATGTGGGTACATGCACTGTTGAAAATATAATTTGTGAAATAAAAAATGGTCATATGGTGAAACCTCACATCAAAACATGAGGTTGTACAAAATTCAACATGTGCTCTGAGGACATGAACCCCTGAGAAATATTTTACACATACACACATATGAGTGGAAGCAGCATAAAAAAACATGAAAGCAGCTCATTCCACCTCAAAATGAGATCGGCTGTAATATGACAGAATGATAAAACACTTGTGAGTCCCTAATAAGTGTGTCCCCCATCTGACGGGCCTCGGGTCCCTTTGACCCTGGGGACCAATTTGAGTGGTACATAGCACATGGTGCCCTGTGCTGAATTATCGATCCCCCACCATTATAGGGGGGATAAGGAGGAGGCAGATTAAGGTTTAGTTGTCTTGGCAACCTGTGATGCCATCTGTCATGTGTGTGCTGAACCAAATCATGTAGCTCAGACATAGATTTAATTCAATCACTTTCTCACTGCTAGACCTCCTGCTAAACTGGAGGCTGCTAAACTGGGAGGCATGTCAGCATGTATTTAACAATCACAACTGTGAATAAATGAACTGTCTTTCGCAAAAATTCAGAGTTAAAACCACCTATATCATTTTTTTTTTACTCTTGAAGTTAGATCACGTGAAGAGGAAATAAATTAACCTGGGCGTCTGTTTTGTCTGGCTCTCTTTTACAATGCAGCAGGAGTATTTATTAACTCTGCGGGTGCTTCTGACTCATTGTTAAATGTGTTTAATGGGTCTTTAAAACTTCCTCAGTATGTCTGTTATACCATACCTGCTCAAAGGCACTCTGCATTATCAGAAACAGGAGGCAGTTCACACTCAATCGATTAAAAGTTCCTTAAACTAACACACAAATAACCAAAGATGTGAGATTATAAATGTTTTGGTAATAACTAATCACATATGGATGATGCACACACACACACACACACACACACACACACACTCATCAACATTCACAGAAGCACAAGATGAATACTAACCAGTGCAAATGAGGAGGAGAGAGGGGGGGGGTGTTCACAGAAGAAGGGGGCGGGTCTGATAGAGCAGTGACTCGTCCCATGGGAGTGGGCTGCAAATGAATCAGGAACTGCACCTGGGACTACACACACACACACACACACACACACACACACACACACCTGATAGATTTCTTGTAGTGTTATTAAAAAAGAAAATGAAATTCAGATTTTTTTTTGTAACATCATCATGGCAGCAGTAATCATATAGACTATCAGTAGTCGATATGATCAGTACAATGACTGCCCAGAGTTTTTCCTTTGGTTACAGCCTCGAGACTGGACTAAAACATTTCTTTTCGTTTGGTATTTTTTGCAAATATTCTATTTCAGTCCCGTGCTCTGAGATCATGAAGAGGTTTTCAAGAAATATGGTTAAAAAAAAATGCTCCAAAAAAAAAATCTAAAACACAAACTTTTTCAGTGATTAGCTGATAAAAAATACTATTACATCACTCATGTCAAAATTACACATCTGTAAGAAAGAAAGAAAGAAAGAAAGAAAGAAAGAAAGAAAGAAAGAAAGAAAGAAAGAAAGAAAGAAAGAAAGAAAGAAAGAAAGAAAGAAAGAAAGAAAGAAGGAAAGAAAGAAAGAAAGTAATATAGAAAAAAAAGAACAAAGGAAAGGAATACAGAAAGAAAGAAATACAGAAAGAAACATAGAAAGAAAGAAAGAAAGAAAGAAAGAAGGAAAAATTAAAAGAAAAAAGAAAGAAAGAAGAAAAGAAAGAAAGAAAGAAAGAAAGAAGGAAACAAAGAAAGAAATATAGAAAGAAAAAAGAAAGAAAGAAAGAAAGAAAGAAGGAAAAAATTAAAAGAAAAAAAGAAAGAAAGAAGAAAAGAAAGAAAGAAAGAAAGAAGGAAACAAAGAAAGAAATATAGAAAGAAAAAAGAAAGAAAGAAAGAAAAACAGAAAGAAATATAGAAAGAAATATAGAAAGAAAAAAGAAAGAAAGAAAGACAGAAAGAAAGAAAGAAAGAAAGAAAGAAAGAAAGAAAGAAAGAAAGAAAGAAAGAAAGAAAGAAAGAAAGAAAGAAAGAAAGAAAGAAGGAAAGAAAGAAAGACGGAAAAAATATAGAAAGAAAGAAAGAAAAAGAAAAAAGAAAGAAAAAAGAAAAGAAAAAAAGAAAGAAATACAGAAAGAAAGAAAGAAAGAAAGAAAGAAAGAAAGACAGAAAGAAAGAAAGAAAGAAAGAAGGAAAAATAAAAATAAAAAGAAAGAAAGAAGAAAAGAAAGAAAGAAAGAAAGAAAGAAAGAAGGAAACAAAGAAAGAAATATAGAAAGTCAGAAAGAAAGAAAGAAAGAAAGAAAGACAGAAAGAAAGAAAGAAAGAAAGAAAGAAAGAAAGACAGAAAGAAAGAAAGAAAGAAAGAAAGATGGACACAAAGAAAGAAATATAGAAAGAAAAAAGAAAGAAAGAAAGAAATATAGAAAGAAAGAAAGAAAGGAAGAAAGAAAGAAGAAAAAAGAAAGAAAGAAAGACGGAAAAAAGAAAGACAGAAAGAAGGAAAGAAAGAAAGAAAGACAGAAAGAAAGAAAGAAAGAAAGAAAGAAAGAAAGAACGAAAGAAGGAAAAAGAAAAAGAAAAAAGAAAAAGAAAGAAAGAAGAAAAGAAAGAAAGAAAGAAAGAAATATAGAAAGAAAAAAGAAAGAAAGTAAGAAGGAAAGAAATACAGAAAGAAAGAAAGAATTAAAGAAATACAGAAAGAAAGAAAGAAAGAAAGAAAGAAAGAAAGAAAGAAAGAAAGAAAGAAAGAAAGAAAGAAAGAAAGAAAGAAATATAGAAAGAAAAAAGAAAGAAAGAAAGAAAGACAGAAAGAAAGAAAGAAAGAAAGACAGAAAGAAAGAAAGATGGAAAACAAGAAAGAAAGAAAGAAAGAAAGAAGGAAAAGGAAAGAAAGAAAGAAAGAAAGAAGAAAAGAAAGGAAAGAAGGAAAGAAGGAAAGAAGAAAAAAGAAAGAAAGAAAGAAAGAAAGAAAGAAAGAGAAAGAAAGAAAATATAGAAAGAAAAAAGAAAGAAAGAAAGAAAGAAAGAAAGAAATATAGAAAGAAAAAAAGAAAGAAGGTAAGAAAAAAGAAAGAAAGACAGAAAGAAATATAGAAAGAAAGAAAGAAAGAAAGAACGAAAGAACGAAAGAAAGAAAGAAAGAAAGAAAGAAAGAAAGAAAGAAAGAAAGAATGAAAGAAAGAAAGAAAGACAGAAAGAAAGACAGAAAGAAAGAAAAGAAAGAAAGAAAGAACGAAAGAAAGAAAGAAAGAAAGAAAGAAAGAAAGAAAGAATGAAAGAAAGAAAAAAAGAAAAAAGAAATATAGAAAGAAAAAAGAAAGAAGGAAAGAAAAAAAAAG